>CP139504.1:145090147-145469743 GCA_021014915.2 Artemisia tridentata subsp. tridentata | reverse complement strand
AAACCCAAACGTTACACCCTTGGCTTCCCATTTCGGCATAAACCACGCAGGCGAAAAAAGCCACTACTATTACCATCACTTTATTTAAACAAAAAATAATAAATAATAAAACATAAAAATAAAAAACAAAAACAGAGAGTGGGTTGTAACTGAGTGCGGGCCCCACTCCAGTACTCCAACTCCAATCCATCCCTATAACTTCACCCATTCCACCATTCTCAACAATCTTTTTTCTTCTT
Source organism: Artemisia tridentata subsp. tridentata (assembly GCA_021014915.2). NCBI lineage: Eukaryota > Viridiplantae > Streptophyta > Magnoliopsida > Asterales > Asteraceae > Artemisia > Artemisia tridentata. The sequence continues at coordinate 145,469,504 of CP139504.1, read as the reverse complement.
CCCACTTTTTTTTAACCAAAAATCATGTTGAGAAAAACAGATGACGATAACTGGCTAACGGAAGCTTTAACTGACACTAACATCGTGGCACACCTCATCGTCAAACTCCGTCAACCACCACAACAACAGCCACTTCTTAGCTGGACTATACGACGGTCACGAACTCATCAACAGCAACCGTTACTTTCATCATCTACCAAATCGGAACAACCGCCTCGAGCTAGTCCTAGCACGCCGTTATCGTGGAATGGAAACGGTGGTGGTGGTGGTGCATCAGTTGCTGACGTAAGATCTAAGGTTCGTTAATTTTACTTAATTGTGTTACAGTATATAATATGTGTTTGTGTGTGTTTATTGCTAGTGAGGTGATGAAGTGGTTACATTTATTTTTGACTGTATTGCCCTTTAGGAAAGGATGATATTACTAACACGCGTTCGTTGTTTGTCAGATTTACGGTTTTTTCTGTTTTGGAGTTTGACTGTTTTACCCTCGGTTGACTCGTGCATTTTCACTTTTACTATTTAACCTTATGCTGATAAAGAAAAGTAACAAAATAGGAGTAATTAATTTTTTAGCCTAATAGAGGAAATATCTTATTTTAAAATCAACTTATCCAATTTCTTTTTTTTTCAGCTTTTTTTCTTTTCGTTTTTTTTTAAATGATACTAGAGAACACGATATTTTTTTGTTTCACTTCTAATTCTTTACGAGTACTTTACTTCGTTAAGTGATGCTACTTGAGAATACAGTGTTAGTCATTAATGTATAGATGTGACACGCAGTTTAGAAATAAGATATCACGTTTGCTTTTTGAAAATTACTAGTTAAAATTATAAGTGGAAGCTTTAAAAAAAACGAAAATAGTTACACTGACAATTATTGCGAGACAAATGAAGCATACCACATTACTGCGTTTTTGTCACTGAAACAATGTTCATTGGCTACATTAGAGCATTTCCAATGGTTAACGCACAACCTTAACTTTCACTGCGTTAAGGTGTGTTAACCATTGAAAATGTGTGCGTTAAGGGTGCGTTAACGCACCTGCGTTAACCCCTTAACACCACGTTAATGTATGCATTTTTGGTGTGTTAATAATTGCGCCTTAGTGTGTTAAGGTTTAACACGGTGTGTTAACCATTGCGCATTGGTGAGTTAAGGTGAGTTAAGGGTGAGTTATAATTGCGGGTGTTTTTTTTTAGTTAAAGGTGAAAAGATTAAAGCTGACGTGGCACTGTGTTAAACTTTAACCTTGAGTGACCATTGGGAATGCTCTTACACACAATTTTAAAAAATACACAAATATTACACTATTTCGCTAATCAAATATTTGATTAAATTATTTGAGTTAGTTGTAATTTAGAAATGAACATTTATTTGATTTTTATTTTTGTGGTGACTTCCCTTGAACGTATTAGAAGATTACTAGACTTTCTACGTTTTCTTATTAGGGGGTCCACACTTTAAAAAATGTGACTGAAAATAGTCTTCTAGCTTATAAAGGGTATTTATGTCACTTTATTTGAATCATGAGGTGATGAGTCATGTGTAAGTATAACATGTCGAAATCATATCCATCTACTTTGGCTAAAAAAGGGGGTGCCACTAAAAACATATTTGTAAATTGTGTTTGCTGTTGGGGGTGTTTTGGTAATTTTGGTTTGAGAAAAAGGGTAGTTATTATGGGTGGCGTGTTTTCGTGGCAAGAAAGGGTGTCTGCGTTTGAGTTTGGTAGTGGTTGTATTTTATGCACTTTGTGTATGTGAATGTGAGTGTGTGTTTCTTATTGTCCTTTTAGTCATGCCACTTTTGTGATTTATTTATGTGTCACATATTTGCCACTTATATAAACATCTTAAGTAAGTATTATCTTTATGTAATGTAATTGTTTTAGAGGTATCACTTTCTCGCTACGGACCATGCAAGGAGGGCTTTTGTGAAAATAAGTCAGGTGTAATCCTAACTAAAGGTCCTTAAAACATGTACTAATTGCCGTTCTTGAGAAAGAGTCAATTAGATTTTTCAAAAAAGTTGTACGGTGTGAGAGTTTCTCTAACAATCTAAACCTTTTGTGAAATTAGTTTTTATTTTAAGCTTTTCAAAACCAATGTCTAAATTTGTTTTTCTAAAACTGTTCTGTTTTTATGAAACGCTAAAAATGTTGATGGGTAGTAATTTTGTAAACAATTATTAATATAAAATAAGCAATCCCAAACATGCCTTTTTATTGTTTGTATGTTAATGGATGGTTTATAGAATCTGTATCTTTAAGGATTTTGAAACTTATAAGAAGATTAGTATTAATCATTAATTTAAAAAGTCTTTTTCAAGACTCAAGAAAGTGATGTTTGACAAAGTCAAAAGTGAAGACACACTACAATGTTTTTTGTGTTTAGAATGAATCTGTTATTCTCTTAATTAAACCTCTAGGTAAGATTAGCCTGTTTTTTCCTTTATCAGGGTTGGTCCCAGCTATTGCATGCACTAGTGGTCAAAAATGGGAGTAGTGTACATTGTACAATATTATTATACGAGTATTTGTTTTTCTTCATAACTCTAAAATAAAACAATGAAAAAAAAAAAATTCCTTTTTTGGGTGGGCAGAAGGATCGATTTGTCACATATACTAAGGTGGGTGGAATATTTGGTTTTAATGATTTTATAAAAACTTAAAAAGATTTGGATCTAAGTTAATTACTTCAAAATTTTGGTTTTATGTTTTTTTACTAATTCTGGCATATAGTATTAAGACAATGGTTATGCTTAAATGTGAATTTATTTATTATTATTATTATTATTATTATTATTTTTTATTATATTTTTTTCTTTCTGGGAAAGCATAGAAAACTAGTACGAGTATTATTTTTTTTCTCTTTATATAAGTCTTGACATTTGTGGTGGTTTAGGTACATTTTTATTCTCTAATAAGTACTCCGTAATAAGTAATATTAGTGAAAGGATTCTGAGTCTTGTGGGGGCATTATAATGAGCTTCACGACTAGAAAAGTAGAAAGTAATATTATAGTCTAGTAATCGATTTGCATATGGCATTCATTTAGTTAAGTATTGAGGAGCCTGAGGTTTAGGTTACTTTGGATTCAAGTTACTAACACACATCAGGGCATGTTTAGTCATTAGTGTGGCACTGGTCAAACAAACATGGGCTTGCATGTGCTTTTTAATATTAATGAAAACTGGAAAAGGGCTGCTTTTATTTTAAACAATATGAAAAGCATTTGTCTTTGCGCAAGGATGTTGGATTCTTTTGGAGCTTTAGTGCTTTACCAAGATCTAGTTAGCCTTATTAGTGATTGGTTCACAAAAGTTGAGGTTAACTTTTTTTGTATACTGTCATTTGCTTGCGAGTAAAATGTAACCTTCATTACATGCCTTTTTTTGTAAAGTTAATTTCACGATATAATAATTAAGAACATTTCATCTTAATTTGGAAAAAGGTGGTTTGTGTTGAAATAACTGGATGAAGGCAAATGTTGAAGGCAAATGTTTGTGTCGATTGAACTATTGAGTTAGAATATATATGGTGTGCGTAGAATGAACAATTAAAGGCTTGGTTGGTTAGTATATAGCACATTCCTACAATACCTAGGGGTTGTGACAACCATTAGTTATACATTTGGCCGTCTAAAGCAAAATCTGGTTATAGATGGGCCAACAAATGAATACGCTGTTAACCACACATCAAAACTGAAAGGATATTTACATTTCTTTATGAGTTCTCACTTACTAAGTTTGCATTTCCACTTTTATAGTTTTATGAAGGCAAATACAAAGTTTGTACTGTATTTCTTAACTGAACTGATAATTCTCATTTCTGTTTTTGCAGGTTACTCCAGCAGGTGAGACAACTCCAACCAAGAGGCCAAGAAAGAAGAAGGTGAGCAATAAATCATATTTATCAAATTAGCAGCTTCATTAATCACTGTTTACAAATCTCCTAAGAGATTTATTAACATAATTTCATTAACTTTTTTAGACGTTGGCTGTACTTAAAGAGGAAGAGGCGTTATTAATGGAGGAACAAAATGAATTGAAGAGGGTACGATAAGTCAAAAGCATCATTTTTATCGGTCAAAGATACTTGACATTGCTTGTATGCTGATTTTCGTTAACTTTTGTCATACAGAAACTCGCAGCCCTGCAGAGTACCCGTGAAAAACAGAGGAAAGAGAATGAAGGCCTGAAGCAGATGAAGGTAAAAACACGATTGTAATGTTTTGTTTTTTACTTTTCTCAAGAGAAATTTCTCTCTAGTAAAACATATCAAATTATTTTATAGTTCATATAACAGTAACATAATTCCTATCACAGAAACTGTAAGTACACAAAATTGATGAAAAGAACATTAGAAAAAGATTTAACAAAGTCTTCCTTACTGAAATCACTTACATAATTCTACTTTTCCTACCTCAGCTGGATATCCAACCAGGAAGACAAGTAGTGAGACCAAAGGCAATCAGATATGATGAAATCCAACGACTAAACAGCCATTTGGAAGTGATCAATGAACGAAATGACAAATTTTTCCTCCCTGATCTTAACGTTCCTGTTGGGGAAGATGTGATAATGAGCTATTAAGAACATAGAATAAACCTCATATATTCAAGGATAGATAAATAAGTTCTGACTTTGAATTTGAGATAGAAGAAAGACCTTCCCGGACTTTTTATGAAATTTGGAAAGTTGTTATATTAATATAACTGAATGAAGGTAACTGAGGATAATAGTGCAGGAACTTATAAACCCTTTTAGATTTAGTTGGACATTGTTTAATGAAGGTTTTGTACATTGTCTACCCTGTTCTGTTTCTAGGAATATATATTTTTACAGATACTATGTAACCATTTACAATAGGTGAAAATTAATGATGTTTTATGGTCCAATTTGAGGGCTTAATGGTTGGGCTGGGAGCACTTTGGGCTTCGGCCCATGGGTGTTTATCAGCAAATTTTTGGCTTCTACACATTTTTTAAATATTATATTACAATTTTTTTTTTTTTTTTTTTTTTTTTTTTTTTTTTTTTTCAACAGCAAATTTTTACAACATACACCTTATATCACACAAATTCTATGTCACATGTTTCCAACGAGACTTAACCCACAACCTCTAGGTTGATGGGCCACTCACACACCGCTAAGCCAAAAAGCCTATGGTATTTCTTGTGAGTTTATCCCTTCCGGATCATCCAATGCACACATGTTACAAAAACGTCTAGAAAACTAAAGGTGGAAAGCAATTAGTATCCGAATTGTGCTTTGAAAGTTTTAAGAAGTTCCAAAAGTTTCCACATCGGGCAAGTTTCCGTCTTAAGTAACTTCTAGGACGAATTCGAGTCAAAATTTGTTGCAGTAATACACGTTTAAAATACTAATACCTCTTGTTAGTAAATAAAGTTAAAATGTTACCTAAATTTTTCAGAAAAAGAAATATATATGTATAAGATTGAGCAAGTTAATGAAAGATTTTTATTAAAAGAGTATATGGGTGATGAATCGAACACAAAATCCAGATTTTGTATTATGAGCCTGGCTTGGTGCTATTCCATAAATTTAGCAAGGAGACAGAATGCCAAATAATTCGAAACGGTACACTCATAATTTCACTTGACACTTGCCGTTTTGAACGTACGATTTTTTAGTCACTTTCTGACACTACCCACACCAGTTATGGGGACTTTGGGTTATAGCCACGGCCCCCAAAATTTTATCCCCACGGTCCCTTTTTTTTTTTTTTTTTATTTATTTTTTTTATTTTTTTTTTATTTTTATAATTTTGTTTATATCAAAAAGCTATAAACCTGAAAGTGCGGAACAAAAAATATAAAGTTTAATATGTCAAACGCTTAAAACTGTCAAAAATACGGAACATGTTGATACAAAAGTTGGGCGTTCCTTGATAGGACTTCTATTCTCGTACCAATTCGAATCTTAATGCTTGATGAGACCTGCGCACTAAGAAAAAGAACAAACACCGTTAGGCTTATCGAGGGATTGTCTCCCCCGATTATCCTCCGGCGTGAGAGTAAGTAATCGAATGTAGGGTTTAGTTTATGGTTAGGGTTTATTGAAGATCGTACCTTTTATCGAGGGCTTGGGTGCCCTTTATATATGCATGAAACCCTAGTGGGTTTCGTGTTCCCTACTCTTCGGCGTGTTAGCCGACATCGGGTTATAGTATATATCTTCTTTATTTAGAAGATATTCTATATATTATCCGGAAATAACTTTGGGCTTGGGCCTTGTCGACCCAAGCCGCATAACTGGTAGTCCAGTTGCGGCCCATACGTGGTGGGCTTAATTGTTAGTGTTGTTCACTAACCGGGTTCGTGACCCGGGTATAGACTATACGTCATCATGTCCCCCCAGTCTAGTGTGCGCAGGGTAAGACCTGCGGATGCTAGACTAAGGTCTTGTCAAAATAATTCCTCACGCGTACGCGGGAAGCTTTCAAAAAATATACCGCCTAAAATCCACGTGGAATGTATCTAGTCCAAAAAAGTGCAATTGGGGTACCTTGGGAAGTGGAGAGGTTGCCCACTTGCCTTGTCCCGTCATTTATCCTAGCCACACGATTTGAGCTAGTGGGGTACACGTGGCGATCATCTGTGGTGGATAGGAAAAGTATATAAACTACCGCCGCTTATTCACTGTGACATCCACAGTTAAAAAATCACACTTCCACCATTTTCACATCTTCACATCTTCTTCCAAAAAAAGATAATTCAAAGGTAATTGCGCGTGCGCACATAATCTAAGTCACAATATGGTAGCGCAACTTCATGATTTTCATTCTAACATAACCGAGGATGAACTGATTCAGTTCACCTCGGATTACTTTATCCCTATGGGCCTGCGCCCAGAGGTACCCGGTCCGAATGACACCATCGCGGATTTCCCTGCTGGGAAGGTGGGGTTATATACGCGCTTTTTCGAGTGGGCGAATCAGCGCGTCCCCATCTCCGTGTTACTGAGTGACATACTCAATTATTACAATCTCCACATCTCCCAGTTGCATTGTATTGGTGCTGGGAAGATTGCTAACTTTGAGGTGAACTGTCGCTTGTTAGCGATTCACCCAACCCTCCACTTATTTCGCGCGTTTTATCACGCAACGTGGTCAAATGGGTGGGTTACCTTCTCGAAGCGCGTTGGAAAGTTACAGTGTTACGTGCAGAAGGTAGATAAGCTCAAGGATTGGAGGGAAAAAATTCTTTTGGGTTGATGAAGCCGTCTTCCCTGACCATTTTCCATTTTACACCCGTGCCGATCTGCCCAAGGATGAGCGCCCCCCCGAGACGTGGTATAACGCGGATCATGCGGCGATCATTGATGAGAACCGTATTCCCATCAAGCCATATCCGGAGGCGTTCCTGGTGCATATGGGCATCAGTCGCAACTACTTCGAGCATGAGACGGAGTTCCCCACATTCTTGAATGCGGATGGCACGGGTGGGTGCTCCTTCTGTCGCCTTACTGTCGTTATTAGTGTAAGCGCTTCTTCTTTTTCCATACTTTATGTAACTTGCTTTCCTTTGTTTACTTGATGCGCAGATATGGATCTGTTCGCTGTTGTGAGGCTGGAGAATCCGCGTTCCGTGGCGGTGGGAGTGCGTCCTCTGGGGGATGGTGAGCAGACTATTCTGCAGGCGACGGCAGGGCGCGTCGTGGATTTGGTTATCCCAGATCCCGAAGGCTCCCCTGATGTGATAGCGGCTGAGCCAATACAGGAGGTGGCTCCTCCTGTGCAGCCAAGTCCTGACGCTGCGCAGCCTCCTCTTCCCGAAACGGTGATCCATTTAGAGGAGACTGACAGTGAGATGGAGGAGAGCTCCCCACTGACGCGGAAGAGAGCGTCTGGTGGTTATGGTGAAGGGCCTTCCAAGAGGCCGCGGACTGAGGCTGGGGAAGGCCCATCTTCTACTGAGGTGCAGATGGAGTAAGTATCTGAATTGTTAGTTATAAACTTTTGTCAAGTTGTATTTTATTCTAACCATGTTGCTCCGTGTCTTCAGTGTGGAAGTTGAGAAGTCTGGTGGAGGTGCGTCCACGACTAAAACTGAGAAGGAGAAGGACGTGTCCTCAACTGAGGCTGAGAAGGAGAAAAACGTGTCCTCGACTCCTCCCCCCACGTAAGTAGTTTTTAGTAATCCCTTAGGATTTTGTATATGCTTGACTGTTTTCCGTACGCTGATCTTGCTTCTTGATTTTTCGTACAGTGAACAGCCTGCTGGTGTTGTTGATGAGAGTGCGCCACCCAAGGAGAGTCCCCTTGAGGCGTCTGCATCGAAGGACATTGCAGTGGAGTTAAGTCCCTTTGACTCCGTGATGGAGGAGCTGGCCTCCATAGCTGTGCGCCAGTCTGAGCTGGTTTTCGCAAGCCAGGGTGTGCCAGTCTGATGAAGTTTCCAGACTGCGGGCGCAATTAGCGTCTTTGCAGGCTGAGTTAGCAAGCTCTAAAGCTGAGCAGCTGAGCTCCAAGGCTAAACTGGAGTGCGCGGAGGCGTCTGCGCGAAAAATGGGTGAGGAGAAGGTCATGGTGATGGCTGAGTTGGAGCGGGAGCGCGCTTTTGCAGACCGTCAGAGGCGTAACTCGTTGTGGGCGCTGAAGTACTTGGAACAGAATAGGAGCAAGCACTTTGCCAATATTGAAGAGTTCCGCAGCCGCATTGAGCTTGCCCTGAAGACGCAAGAGGAGAAGCTCCGCCAGCTCAGCATTGAGTACGATGAGGAGCTGTACCCCCATCTTGTTCAGTCTGTGGCTGAGCGCAGGTATATGCTAATTTACTTCGTTATAACTTGTATATATGTTTTACCTTCTTTCTTTAACACTTGTGTTATTTTGTAGGTGGTTGATCAGCCATGGTCTTCGCTTGGCTGCCATGTGCACACTGGAGCATCCTGAGGTCACCGCATCCTTTGGGAAGGTTGTGAATTGCGCTATTGCGCACGGTGAGACCTCGGCCGCAGACAAGCTTGCGGAGGCCAAGTTGCTGACCGTGCCGCTTGCTGAGGTGCCTGGGTATAAGGCGGATGCCCATGCTGAGCTTGTTGCTGCCATGGAGGAGCTAAAGAAGCTTGAGCTTCCGCACATCGCTCTCTTGGAGCGTGATCAGGACCAGCCGATCAGCGTGATCATGGCGGGGCTCACTCTTCCTAGGCATCTGCAGGATGATGCAGATCAGCAGGTGGACTTCTACTTGAAGCCTGATGTGGCGCAGTTGAAGGTACCTATTTTTGCTCAGCCTCGTGACATTCTGAATCCTTTCTGTCTTGAGAAAGAGATTTCTTTGCAAAGGTCGCTAAATGCGCATGTTTCCAGGGTCGCACGAAAGAAAGGCGAGAAAGGAAAGGCCATTCTGTGCGGCATAGGCGCTGCGCATCAGCCTAGATCCGATGGTGTGCCTGTCTGTGTGGCCACTGTTTCCCTTGATGATGCAGAGTTATTGAAGAGACTCGAGGATGCAAAGGGAGCGGCTTTTGGTGGGGGCTCTAGCCAGCTAAGGCGTGCCTATAGCATTTAGCCTTTTTGTATAAGCCTTTTTGTAGAAACGTATTCTATAAATAAAAAGTTGCTTTTGTACTTGGTGTTTTTATAATGTCTAAGTACTTATGCTTTTTGAACTCGTAGTTCTTTGTGACTCATGTATCCTTTCGTGAAGGTATATTTAAGTGGTTAAGCGTACTTAGAAAATGAGGATCATAATCGTGTATGGATTTCCTTAAGGACCGTAGTCGTGTGTTGAATTTTTCCAACTTAATCATAGTCGTCTATGTATTTTTGTGAGTTTACTTGTCGTATTTTACTTTAAAGGAATCAAGAGTCTTGATTTCCTGAGTTGTTAAACGCGCACAGTGTGCCCTTTTGCGCATCCGTCGTGGGATGTGTAAGGAACTTGCGCCAACGTCTTGAGCGCAAGGTGTTTAACAAGGATTCGTGATCCGATGTTGATGGGTTTGCAACCCTCTTACTCAACGAGTTGTTTATTAGGTTAACTCATCCTTTCTGCCATCGTGGGTCTTAGTGTGTGCATGCACGCCATGTAGGCAAGATTATAACAATATTGAGATACAATGATAAAGATGCAAACAATAAAGTTAAATGTGTTATGGAGTTAGCTAGAAACCATAACGTTTTATTAATACTTGCAAGTTTTGAAAAAGAATGTTTTATCTAGATAATACATAAAAAATAAAATTACATGGATCTTTATTGAGGGCACTTTCTAAAGTGCATGAGTGTCCATGTTAGGCCGTAGCCTTCTTCAAAGATAGCACCGTTTAAGGTTGCGGACGTTCCATGTTCGCTGTAGCTTATTTCCGTCCTTGTCGCGTAGCTTGTACGCTCCATTGCCAAGTGCCTCTATGACCTCGTAAGGTCCTTCCCACTTTGGTCCTAGCTTTCCAGTGTCTTCTGCGCGGCTTGAGTCGTTATCGCGGTATACGAAGTCGCCTGGTCTGAATGAAGTGCTGCGCACTTTGGTATCATAGTATTTTTTCATTCTCGACTTGGCTTTCTCTTCGCGTATTGCTGCGCGTTCACGTCGCTCTTCCAATAGATCTAAGTCTATGCGCCGCTCATCATCATTGGTTGCCGCATTAACTTCCGCAGTACGGATGGTTGGCATTCCAATTTCAGCTGGTATAACAGCTTCTGTCCCATAGACCAAAGAGAAGGGAGTGTCCCCGTTGCTGACCTTAATGGTTGTTCGGTGCGCCCAAAGAACATGTGATAGTTCTTCTACCCATCTGCCTTTGTGTCTGTCCAGGCGCGCTTTGATTCCTTCGCCAAGGCTTCTGTTTGCGCGCTCGACCAGACCATTGGTTTGTGGATGAGTTACTGATGCAAAGTGTTGCGTGATGTTCAGCTGTTCGCACCAGTCTTTGAACGGGTTATCACGGAATTGTTTTCCGTTATCAGAGATAATTTCTCCAGGTAATCCAAAGCGACATACTATGTTGTCCCACACGAATCGTTTCACCTGGTTACCTGTTATAGTCGCTACTGCCTTTGCTTCGATCCACTTGGTAAAGTAATCTATTGCCACAATGAGGAATTTCAATCCTCCTGCGGCAATGGGGAAAGGTCCAGCGATGTCGATACCCCATTTGTAGAATGGCCATGGCGATGTAATAGGTGTTAGCTCATGCTGTGGTCGGCGCGGAATGGGTCTGTGAACTTGGCAATCATTGCACTTTCGTACCAGGTCGCGTGCGTCGCGGTGCATAGTTGGCCAATAGTATCCAGACCTAAGGGCGCGCGCTACAATGGATCGTGGTCCTGAGTGCATGCTGCATGAGCCTGCGTGGATCTCTCGAAGTACATAGTCTGCCTGGAGAGGTCCAACACACCTAAGCCATGGTTGTAGGAATGAGCGTCTATATAAGACGTCATCTCGGAGTTCGAATCGCTGCGCTGTGCGCCGGATTCTTCGAGCTTCCTTCTGTTCTTGGGGGAGTATGCCCTTGCTGATGAAGTCAATGATTGGCGTCATCCACGTAGGATGTTCCTCTTCTATCACCGTGGATATTTCCATCTCTGTGATTGACTTGTTTTTCAAGGTTTCCACCAGAACTTGTGTTGATAGATGCGCAAAACTGGTGGATGCAATTTTGCTCAGCGCGTCTGCTTTTCTATTCTCACTCCTTGGAACCTGCTTGATGACAAATCTATCGAAGTTCTGGATCAGAGATTTGGTCTTTTCGAGGTATTGGATCATGTGTTCCTCCTTTGCTACATATTCGCCTGACACGTGGTTAGCCACTAGTCGGGAATCGACGTTTACTTCTAGATTACGTACACCCATTTGAGTTGCGATACGTAACCCCGCTAGGAGTGCTTCGTATTCTGCCTCGTTATTCGTGGCTGTGAATTCAAAGCGCAGTGCATAGGTGAATTCAACTCCTTCTGGGTTGGTGAGAATAAGGCCACCTCCTGATCCATCTACGCATGAGGATCCATCAGTAAATAGAGTCCATGGTTCTTGAAGTTCCTCCTTGCTTGTCGCAAGTGGAGTGTCTGTGTCCGGCTTCTCGATGATGAAGTCGGCCAATATCTGCCCTTTAACTGCAGTGCGCGGTCTGTATGATATGTTGTGCTCTCCCAGTAACACACTCCATTTTTGTAAGCGCCCCGATGCGTCGGGTTTCGAGATAACTTGTTTGATGGGTTGGTCTGTGATGACAGCGATTGGGTGCGCCTGGAAGTACCTGCGCAGTCTTTTCGCTGCAAACACTAAAGCTAGGACCAACTTTTCCATTGCCGTGTAGTTGATCTCTGTCTTTTTGAGCGCCTTACTAACAAAATAAATGGGTGTTTGGACGGAGTTCCTGTCTGTCAATAGCACTGCGCTGACTGCTCCTTGGGTCGCAGATAGGTACATGATCAGCTCTTCCCCTGGTCGGGGTGCAACAAGCTTTGGGAGCGCTGCTATGTGTTGTTTGAGCTGTTGGAAGGCTTCTTCTGCCTCCGCAGTCCACCGGAAGTCTCCCTTTTTGGTGCACTTCTTGAGTGTCTTGAATAGGGGAAGTGACTTGTCTGCTGATTTGGATAAGAATCGGTTCAGTCCGGCTAGCTTGCCGTTTAATGACTGAACTTCTTTTAGTGTGCGCGGTGAGGGGAGGTCAATGACTGCTTGAGTCTTCTCTGGGCAAGGCTTGATCCCATCGGGTTCTATCAAATACCCGAGAAACATGCCTTCCGTAGCGCCAAACGTACACTTCTTGGGGTTCAATTTCATGTTGATTCTCCTGAGTGTTTTGAATGTTTCCTCCATGTCGCGCACCAGCTCGTCCTCTGTATGGCTTTTGATGACGAGATCATCGACGTATACTTCCAAGTTGCGTCCCACTTGCTTCTCGAACGCAGTGTCCACCAATCTTTGGTATGTTGCTCCTGCGTTCTTTAGGCCGAAGGGCATCTTTGTGTAGCAGTAGACCCCTTGACTTGTGTGGAAGGCCGTCTTTTCTTCGTCTTCCTCCGCCATTTGAATTTGGTGGTATCCCTTGTATGCGTCCAGGAAGCATTTGAAGGGATATCCACATAGAGACTCAATTTTCCAGTCTATCTCCGGTAGCGGGTAGCAGTCCTGTGGACATGCTTTATTGAGATCTGTAAAGTCTACGCACATCCTCCAACTGCCATCGCTCTTCTTTACCATTACTGGGTTAGAGAGCCAATCATGGTAGTAGACTTCACGCATGATGCCTGCGTCTACTAGCTTATGTACTTCTTCCAGGATGGCTTTTGCGCGGTCTGGAGCTTGTCCGCGCTTTTTCTGTCGTATTGGAGGATATCCTTGTCGGATTTGCAGCTTATGTTCCGTGATGGAGCGTGGCACTCCTGTCATATGCTTAGGTTCCCATGCAAAAATATCCAAATTATTTTGCAAGAGTGCGCATATAGCTGACCTGCCTTTGTCAGACAGAGACCCACCAATAGATACCTGTTGATCCGGGTATTCAGGGTGAATGGCGACCGTTAGGTTTGGGACTTTGATTGCGCGCTGTTCTGGAACAATACTTACATCACTTGTCACTGCGTTACATTCCTTGGGTGGTGTGGTGGTATTGTAAAGGGTGACAATACCTCCTTCCACTGGGAATTTGAGCATCCCGTGCGCTGTGGATGGGACGGCGCGGATGGATGATATTCCAGGTCTCCCAATAATACCGTTATACGGGGAGGGGGATCTGATTACCATGAAGTTCATCCAGGTAGTTGTAGAGTGCGGTTTGTCACCAACTTCTACAAATAGACGTAATTGCCCCGTGGGCCATATCTTCTCTCCTGTGAAGCCAGTGAGCGGTGCTGTGGCTGGGATCAACTGACTCTGTATCTCAGGTCGCAGTTTCTTGAAGCAGTGTTCATATATAATATTAGCGGATGCACCTCCATCTATATACATGCGACGGATGTCGTGACCCCCCGTATGTATTTCAATGGTAAGTGGATCCACCACTGCGTTGTTCGCAGTCAGGGAGGGGAAAGAGATTTCGTTTCCCTTAGAGAAACGCTGACTAACTTTTTGTCTTGTCGCGCGCGGCCATGGCTGTATCATGTAGATGATATCTGCCTTTTCTCTTGGCGTCTCTTTCTTGGCCACTGGTTTTTGTTTATCTTTCCCTTCTCTGATGTTTTTTACGAGGTGGTCCATCTTTCCTTCCTTTACCAATTTTTCAATCAATTGGCGCAGTTGGACGCAATCGTTAGTTGTGTGGCCCTTCTGTCCATGGTATTCGCAATAACCATTCCCTATACGCTTATCCTCTGGGGTGCGGATTGGTGGTGGTTTCGGGAAGTTCGCTCCTTCTGTTGCGAATATCTCCTTTGGAGTTTTTGTTAATGGGGTATACTTGTCGTTTCCCCTTCCGCCGCCTTGATTACGGTAACTCCTATTACGATTGCCGCTCTGGTCATTGGATTGTCTCCTTGACTCTTCTTGCGACCTATGGTTCGAATAGCTTTTCCTGCTATCCGCGGCGGCTTCTTCTCCTTGGACGAAAGACCTCGTGCGCTTCATGAGCTCATCGAAGGTTAGGGGAACCTTATCATTTAGCTTTTTTATCAGATCTGGGTTATTGATTGCATTCATAAAACCCGATATTTTGAGTATCTCTGGACACGCCTTGACTTTCATGCACTCGTCCTTGAAGCGTTCCATGAAAGCGCTTGTAGATTCCCCTTGTCGCTGTTTAACCCTAGCGAGTTCGACAGGGTTTTTTGCGCACTTCTTTCTTTGGGTGAAGTTTAAGCGAAACGCTCTGCGCAACTCTTCAAACCCACCAATGCTTCTGCGTGGAAGCTTACTAAACCAGTTGCGCGCATTTCCTACTAATGTGGAGTTGAACATATGGCACCACACAGGCTGTGGCCAATTTTCGATAGTAGCTGCTGATTCGAAAATTTTTAGGTGATCATCAGGATCACCTGTCCCATCATATGTTTTGACATTAGCAGGCATGCGCCTTTTCTTATTTTCAGAAAAGTCACTGATGCGCCTAGTAAACGCATCAACCTTTTGGCGACGCCAGGGGAGAGACATGTCTTCATCATCCTGGTCGCGGTATTTCCCTCTTGATTTCCAGTGTCCAGTCTCGCTGTCCGAGGAATCTCTTGAGGATGAGCGGACTCTTTTGTGACGCTTGAGTCGACTATCATCAGAGTCTGAGCTTGCTCCTCTGCGGCGCTTGCGCCGGCTATCCTCAGAGTCAGAGCTTGAGGGGCTTTCACTTGGGGAACATCGTCGCCCAAGCCTATCTTGGATTCTGCGTCTGCCAAGCCTAGCGTGGACATTGGCGCGCCGCTCTCCCTCTTCAGGCTCTTCCAGATGTTGAAGGTCGGCTGCTTCATCGTCCACAACCTTCCTTCCAATCCTGGCGAACACTGGCTGTTTACGGCTATCCCTCTCGCGTCTTTCCTTTCGGTAGCGCGGTGGGGATGCGTCAGGATTAGGGTCAAAGTTGAGTCTGGCGTGCAGACTTTGGCTTGACCTCTTCTTTGCCTCCTCTCGCATGAGCGCAGTCAAGGCTTCGTAGTTTTGAGATACGAAGTCACTTGGGGCTAATTCGGAGGCAACTCCTTCTAGCGCGATAGAGTCGGTTTCCAAAGCTGGATCCTTGTTTCGTACAGGCGCGTTGGGAGGTTCAGTGAAGTTCACTTCTGGCATGGCATGAGGTGTGCGCTCCAGTTCTATCTCACTAGTACTTGTCGTAATAGCGGGGGTAAACCTGGTAAGCGATTCCACTGCAGGAAAGACCAGATTTGGGTGCGCTCCTAAGTTTTGAGGCGTACTGGTTGTCCCAGAGGCCTGTTTAGAAGCCGTATCAATTTGATGCTTCTTTCCTAGTGGATCGTCCTGCGTTTTCTTCCCATGCGGACTCTTATGACTTCCGTGTTTCGTCATTCTAGTTTTTTGGTAAAATCCTTAGTGTAGGGTCCCACGGATGGCGCCACTTGTTGATACAAAAGTTGGGCGTTCCTTGATAGGACTTCTATTCTCGTACCAATTCGAATCTTAATGCTTGATGAGACCTGCGCACTAAGAAAAAGAACAAACACCGTTAGGCTTATCGAGGGATTGTCTCCCCGATTATCCTCCGGCGTGAGAGTAAGTAATCGAATGTAGGGTTTAGTTTATGGTTAGGGTTTATTGAAGATCGTACCTTTTATCGAGGGCTTGGGTGCCCTTTATATATGCATGAAACCCTAGTGGGTTTCGTGTTCCCTACTCTTCGGCGTGTTAGCCGACATCGGGTATATAGTATATATCTTCTTTATTTAGAAGATATTCTATATATTATCCGGAAATAACTTTGGGCTTGGGCCTTGTCGACCCAAGCCGCATAACTGGTAGTCCAGTTGCGGCCCATACGTGGTGGGCTTAATTGTTAGTGTTGTTCACTAACCGGGTTCGTGACCCGGGTATAGACTATACGTCATCAGAACAGAAACTGACAAAAACTGTGCTGTGCAGAAAAAAAAATAGGAGACAAAAGGGAGACAAAATGTCTGCCACCTTTGTCCCTATTCACTAGAGACCGTGGGTATAGTATGACCCACCAGTTATATGTACTTTGCTTTCATCATCTTTTAATCTACACATTGTTTCCTTTCCTTATTTCCCTTTAGGGTGCGTTTGGTTCGCAAGTGGGATTGGAATTGGATTTGGATTTGAGAAAGGTTTGAAAGATGTGGGAAAGATTTGAGAAAAAAGTATGAGAGAGAAAATATATTATTATATATAATTTGTGGTTGAAAAAATTATAGAATAAGATAAAGAATAAATAATGTGTGGTTGAAAAAATTATATCAAATAATTTTTTTTTTTTGATTGGATGGAATTGGTGAAAGATGCCATAAGTGAGGGGAATCATATTTTTAGGGGTGGCCCACTTTTATTCCTTTCCCTTACTTACCAAACAATTAATATTAGGAATGAAAGTATTACTTGAATCCTAAAGGGTCCAACCAAACGGGCCCTTAATTTCCCCCATCATTAAAACATACGACCGGTAGTGATGTTGACTCTATAGGTGATCTCATGAGCCTACTACTTTAGCGTCATCACAACTTCTCTCTCTAAGATAAAATGTATAATCAAATGCTCGTAATAAGGTGACCGCGGTCACAACAAAAAACGTATCCCACAAAAATTAATTAAAAAAACTCACACACACAAACTTTGCATTTCCATTTGGTCGCATGGCCAATCGAATCAAGCAAAAAAGAGGTGGACGCAGGTGCAAAGGTCGCTGTAGGCGGTGTGGACGCGGGTCAAAGGCTAAAGCGGCCCATTACGACCGACCTTAATACTAATTCATATATGATCATATATTCATATATATATGTTATCTATACTACATTATAAAAAAATTTGGGACATTCCCAAAAAAAAGTCTTAAATTATTAAACCAATACACTTATTTATTATGGAATTGAGTTGGTTTTGCTATAAAATGAATAGCTTGCCATAAATGAATGGAAATTTTAATAAATATAGTTATAATAGCATTAGATACAACACTTTAAATAACTTTTTGTAAACATATTTTTAAAAAATTAATTAGAAAAATACAATGTAATTTAATATAAGAAAGAAAGAAAAAAAATCTATAACCATAACTATCTATTAACTTTTCAACTCTTCTAATAAATATCACTTTTAAAACACCTCTAAAATAAAAATACATGTTATAATAAATATTGTATAAACTAATAAAACACACAAAGCTTCATTCAATTTATATGCAAACAAGTTGATGGTAAATATTGTTTTAAAAATCGAACCGGACCAACGGGTTCAACCGGTTTAACAGGTAACCGGAGTCGCCAACGGTTCGGCTAGCCGATAAAATCCGTCCGAAAACGAACATGAGAGGACTGTCGGAACCGGTAAAAACTGATGATCTATGCCGGATCGGGATCATTTTATTGTTTTTCTCAGGTTAATCAGTGCGTCATTTTTACTTTGTTGGTGCATGGACTTTAATCAGATGGTACCCGCTGTCGTAACGTGCGGGTACTATGCTATAATATATTCTATGTATTAGTGTTTAAACCAACAATTTCGCCACACATTTTGAAGTGCAATTTTATGAAGACCCAAGTTTGGGTAACAGTGTCTTGGAACAACTACATTAATCGTTTGAAATGTTAAACTTGTTTGCCCAAAAGTGCGTAGTGTTTTGGATTTTGTTTAGACGCGATTATTAAAAACGCTATTTAAAAATCGTTAAAACATATGTGCTACTTAAAGCACAGACATAACGAGCAGATCAGCTTTAGAAGCTGACTCAAAACTTCTTTATATACCGACATGTATATTACCTAAACATTAACATTAACACTCCATATATGTGGCACTATAATGGGTGGATCAATTGTGCTAGTTGGGTATCACTTGGGTATCACTATATGAGCAGCCGTAATGGCGACATATTTGCTCATCGTCGAGGTAATCTTCGTCTTGGTGAGTCAAAATCAGTGTTACTTTATGGGTGTGGTGGGCTCATGGACCCAGTGGCGAAGCTAGAATGGATTCAGTGGGGGGTCGGGATCTAATATACCGGAATTTCACAATTAAAATGGGGGGTCGAAACCGAATATACCGAAATTTTTCTACACGAAAACTATATACCCCCTACATCGCAAAAAAAATTTCGGGGGGTCGCCGGGGGGGCCCCCCCCCCCCCCCTATGTAGCTGCGCCCTTGCTCATGGTCGAGGAACTCCAGCTCCTAAGACCAAGAGTAGTGGTTTAGGTGTGGGTTGGGGCAAATCGCGACATTTGACAGTGAGAGAAAAATGGGCGTTGAAGCAAAATTGAGAGTAATGGTTCAATGGACGTTTTTTGTAAGTCTAATAATTACACAAATATTATTATTTTTAAATATATATATATTTTTTAATTAATTAAAAATAACAAAAACCAAAATATTTGTTAAAAAAACAAAAATATTCATAATAAAAACTATTTTCTTTATTTATCTTCTCATAAAATACAAACACAAAACTCATCTTCTCACTCTCTCCCTCCCCTTCGCCGGAAACCACCGCCGGCCACCACACCACCGTTGCCGGAAAATATTCCGGCCAACCCCCAAACTTCACCACCACATAGATCGGGACACCCTTGTCCTTTCTGGAGCGTTTGAGCTCACGGGGAGCTCGTTTGATACCCAAACACCGCCACCACAGTCAACACCGCCACCACAAGACCACCACCACCACCATTAAAATCCTTATAAAATTAAAGGAAAAGAAAATATTTAGTGCTTGGGGTCCCACCTGTCATGAGCAAAAGAAAGAAATGCCCGTTGTTGGATCAACGGGCGTTGATTTTTTTTGTTTTCAACGGGATTCAACGGTGCAAGGGGGCGGTCCAATGCCCGTTGAATGGGCAACGAACCCATATTCAACGCCCACTACTCTTGGTCTAAAGCCAAGCAAAACACTTGTTTTCCTCTTTAATTTTTCTTTTTTATTACAAAAATATGAAAGTGGTTAGTATTGGTTAGTGATGATTGCAGGATAAAAGCAATGGTGGACGCATAAATTGATCGTAGGATAAGCAATTTTTTTAAGGAAAGACATGCACTTAGTGTTAAATTATAAAGTAAAAACAAAACATAAACTACATATACTTTTTGGAGGCGTGCATACCCTCTCTGCCTTCGATACATTTGACTCGAATAAAAGTAAAAAAATTACATGATGACGTGGTGCTAAATTGGCAGTAGTCTTGGAGAGTAGTCATAGCAAAAGCTCCAAAGTTTAAGTTATTCAACTCGAAATGAGTAACATCGTGGGATTGCAAATGGGGCAGATGGTTCGTTTAACCTCCGTGTAGTAATGTTTTGTTTTTGTATCTTTTTATAATAAGAGTTAGTATAATAACTATGCTTACGAGACCTACATCATTATATATTTTCTTTTGAGTAAATTGCATTTTTGGTCCCTAAGGTTTGGCCAAATTGCAGATTTGGTCCCTAACATTTCGAAAGTGCAACGGTGGTCCTCATTTTGAAGTTTTTGCTGCATGTTTTGTCCCTGATCAATATTAAATGACTAAATTACCCTTCCCTTCTTCTTTTTCTAATTTCTAATTCAGCTTTCATACATAAATGGTCCCTTTGTTGCGCCACGTTTTACAAACTTAGTCCCGAAATTAATTTTTTTTCGAAATTAATTTTTTTAGAAAAATTAATTTTTTTTTTTCGAAATTAATTTTTTTTTCAAAATTAATTTGTTTAGAAAAAATATTACTTTTTTCGAAATTAATTTCAGAAAAATTAAAATTTTTTTTCCGAAATATTTTTTTTTTGAAATTAATTTTTTTAGGAAAATTATTTTTTTCGAAATTAATTTTTTTAGGAAAATTATTTTTTTTTCCGAAATATTTTTTTCATAAAATTTAATTTTTTTAGAAAAATTAATTATTTTTTGAAATTATTTTTTTTAGAAAAATTATTTTTTTTTCGAAATTAATTTCAGAAAAATTAAAATTCTTTTTCCGAAATTTTTTTCTAGAAAAAATTAATTTTTCTAAAAATAATCAATTTCGAAAAAAAATTATTTTTCTAAAAAAAATTTCGGAAAAAAAATTAATTTTCCTAAAAATATTAATTCGAAAAAAAAAATTCCATAAAAAATAAATTTCGAAAAAAAATATTAATTTTTCTAAAAAAATTAATTTCGAAAAAAAATTAATTTTTCTAAAAAAAATATTTCCGAAAAAAAATTAATTTTCCTAAAAAAACTAATTTTGAAAAATATAATTTTTCTAAAAAAATTAATTTCGAAAAAAAAAATATTTTTTCTAAAAAAATTATTTTCGAAAATAGAAATATTTTATCTAAAAAAATTAATTTCGAAAAAAAAATTAATTTTTATAAAAAAATTAATTTCGAAAAAAAATAAATTTCTGGACTAAGTTTGTAAAACGTGACGCAACACAGGGACCATTTATGTAAGAAAGCTGAAAAGAAATTTGAAAAAGAAGAAGAGAAGGGTAATTTAGTCAGTTAATGTTGATCAGGAACCAAACATGCAGCAAAAACTTCAAAATGAGGACCACCGTTACACTTTCAAAACGTTAAGGACCAAACCTGCAATTTGACCAAACCTTAGGGACCAAAAATGCAATTTACTCTTTTCTTTTGTTTTACCTCAAGAGGTTATATGTATTTACATTAAGGGCACGTTTGGTAGAGAGAATTTCAGAGAATAGAAATGAAGTAGAGAATAGAATTCAGAGAATAGAAATGGGTAGAGAAATTTAAAGTCAATTCTAGTGTTTGGTAACATGAGAAATAAACTTGAGAATTGGCAAAAAAAAAAAAAAAAAAAAAAAAAAAAAAAACTTTTTATTGAAAGAATTAGAACTTTTGTTTTTTGATTTTTTTTAAAAAAATATTTTTTCTAAATAACAATTCTAAAAAATATATATTTAAAAAAAAATTTTTTTTTTAAATTATTTTTTTATTTTTTAAAAAAACTTATTTAAAAAAAATATTTTTTTTAATTTATTTTAAAATTTATTTTTTATAAAATTAATTAAAAAAATTATTTAAAAAAAATTATTTTTTCTAAATAACAATTCTATAAAAAAATATATTTTTTTTAAATTATTTTTTATAAAAAATTTATTATTATTTTTTTTTAAAACTTATTTTATAAAAAATTGATTTTTTTTTATTAAAAAATACATTTATGTAAATCAGTTTGCAACTAAAAAAAAAAGAAAGAAAAGAAAAAAAAAAAAAAAAAAAAAAAAAAAAAAAAAACCTTACAAAGTTCCCCTCATTTCCTCACGAAAAGTAGTGGAAATGAAACTCAAAAAATTGCACTACCAATTCCCCACAATTCTCCACCTTTTTATTTCTCTAACATACCAAACAAGAGAATTGACTTCATTTCCATTTCTCCACTCTCATTTCCCTCTACCAAACATGCCCCTGTAAACAACCTTTGACCCGTTTTTCACTAAAATTATAGACTTATCTGTTATTCTAGTTATATCAAAGGTTTGTCTAACGGATATCTTGAGGGTAAGGTTTAAAGTGATTATAAAAGAAAAGTTTAGGTTTATTTAATTAAAAATCAGATTTAATTATGGTAAATAATAAGTTTAATAATACAAGTTGTAAAATAAAAGAAATTTTGTTTTTAATAAATGTTGTTTAACCAATAACCTCATGTCAGACGATCACTTATATCAAATATTGAAAATAATTTAAGAGCTATAAGTAAAAAATATTTTTGATAAAAAAAGAAAATAATAATAATAATCCAAAACACCCATAAAACATGATGATTGGTTGGTTGAGGTTCAAACCCGAAAAGTGCATCCGGATTTTATTGACCTACCCAACAATTTGGTCTTTCTTGTATGAACACAGTGTTTTAGGAATGGAGTAGCCTTTGTTAATTACTGTTGACGGGTATGTGTCTACAGGTGCTCCTATGGAATTTACTATTCTTGCACTATTGCATATGTATCACCTTCTACTCCTCACATCTCTCATCACGTATAATAATCATAATCGTCTACCTAGACATCTACACATTCTTTTTAGTAGTATCTAATTTGAATTAATAACTCAACTTTATGATAAACAACCAAAGCGGCGGCCGGCCGTGTTGCGGCCTCGCGGAATTTTTTGTGTGCTGTATTTGTTTCTATGACTCGGATGTATGTATATATTGAAACATATGAATTGGTATAACTAACAATAGAAAATGGTGACATTGTATATGTTTGTTGTAGGCAGCCTCGCGAAATTTTTTTTGCGCTTTATTTGTTTCTATGGCTCGGATGTATGTATATATTGAAACACATGAATTGGTATAACTAACAATAGAAAATGATATGCAATTCGTACAAAAGTTAGTCTATATATAAAAGACATTGTACATGTTTGTTGGCTATACGTACATAAGTAGGTTTGGTAATATACTTTTTCCAGATGGACTCTCCATTCGAATATTGACTATTGCTGGTCGAAAAATCAAGGGTGTATTACTGTTTGTTAAGGTGACCAACAATAGTCAATATTCGAATGGAGAATCCATCTGACAAAAGTATATCACCAAACCTACTTTCGTAATAGTCAATATTCGAGTGGAGAAAAAAATGTGTGCTGGTCCAGCCCATAATCAAGCAAGTTTACACGCCTTCGCAAGTTTATACGCCTTCGTAGCCCTACTTCAATTAAGGCAAGCTTTCCTTTACCGTAAGCTTGCTGACTAGCTCTATTGGGTTGGTGTTGGGTTAGTCCTTCGCCCGTAGTTTCCTTCGTCTCCTTCTCTTTCTGGGCTCGGTTTTCTTACACCTAGTTTTTCGTCTACTTCTTTCATTTCCAAGTCAAATGCAAGGCTACTTGTGATGGTTCATTCTTTGCTATATAGCAGTTCTGTCTTCGAATCAGATGTTGGCTCGCTGTTGTACCTGATGACTGGAAGAGGCAAGCCGAAATGAAGATTTGGCAAAGAATTTTCAAGATTTTCATGTGTGATCTTTATTGCATCAGTAAGTATGTCTATAACATTGTTTCGTCTTCAGGATGATGAACGCAACGGGTTGTATCTGAACCATTCAGTTAGCGTCGTAATACAGATGGCTGTGACGACAAAAGAACAACATTAACTGAATGGTTCAGGTATAACACGCTGCATTTTCTGAAGGTGCACTGCAAGTATCTGAACAGGTGGATCTTTGCTATGTATAGTGAAACCAAGAATCCTCCAGTATGGTTTATGCGGGCCAATATATCTAGCATCCTGGAAGTTATGTATCTTACCTCTTTTGCAATATGGTTTCGGCAACTTGTGTAATTCTACTCCAAAGACACCGACTGGTGCGCATGTAGATTGGTTTGGTCATTCGTATTTGCAGGCCTGCCAAAACAGGAAAAACATGATTAAAATAGAAATTTCAGGGTTAATGTTAAAAAAAATGTTGCAAATAAAATAATCGATACCTGTTACATCGGTTTTGACTCTCCGGTGGCTTTTCAATTGCAGTTCGTTCTGCTCTTTCTTTTAAGCGGAATGATAAACACCATTTCATAATCGTGGGTTATTTGCTTCTGCACAAAGAAACTTGTGAAATCAGAATAAGATCACATGTTATTATTGTAGGTTGCATAAATGCGTCCAAATTTCTTTAGGTTAACTTTAAATACCAATATGAAACTCGTAAATGTTGGTATTATGTTTTTTCAGCTTTATATATTATCATAAAAAAATGAGTTATTATCGAAAGCTGTAAGCAGGAGATTTTTTTTTGTTTTTATATTCATATGCAATTTCGTATGGCATATGGCGTACAATATTTTCAAGTTGGGAGTTGTTACCTTTCTTTCCAGTTAATTTTGTTAAAAGGAATTGGAGAAGAAAGGTAAGACCAGCAATTTACATTGAACATCGTATGCTCCTTTGAGAAAAAGTCGTGGTCAACAATACGGTTGAATTCTGGGAGATCGGTGGGAAATGAAATAGGATAGTGCAAAGAAGTAATGTGCACCAAATTACATGGCATACCATCCTATTTCATTTCGCACCAATCTCCCAGAATTGTACCCTACTGTTGATCAAGGCCTCCTATAGAATTAGAGCTACGAAACTGATCAACAAAACGATTGAGTTCTGCAAGATCAGTGGGTAATCAAATAGGATAGTGCGAAGAAGTAATCTGCACTGAATTACTTATGGCACTATCTTATTCCGTTTCGCATCAATTCTTAAGGATTTTGTCCTATTGTTGATCAAGGCTTCTTGTGGAAAATGTGTTGCATCTGAACCCTATTGAATGGTTCAGATACAACAGCTAACGTTGTTTTGCTTCTGAACCATTCAGTTAGCAGGTGTTCTGTAAATTGTATCCTATTGTTATTTAACGCAACGTGTTGTATCTGAACCATTCAGTTAACGTCGTACCTGCAATTTCTGAAGGTACATTGCAAGTATCTGAACAGGTGGATCTCTGCTATGTATAGTGAAACCAAGAATCTTCGTGCTTGGTTTATATGGGCGAATATATCTAATATCCTGGAAGTTATGTATCTGACCTCTTTTGCAATATCCTTTCAGTAATTCGTACAATTGCAATCCAAACAGACCGGCTGGTGCATATGTAGACCGGTTTAGTGATTCGCATCTGCAGGGCTGTCAAAACAGGCAGAACATGATTAAATAGAGATTGCAGGGCTAATGTTAAAAAAATGATGCAAAGACAATTATCGATACCTGCTTTATCGGTCTTTACTCTGCGGTGGCTTTTCAATTGCAGTGGTTTCTTCTCTTTCTTTTAAGTTCTCGGACATCTTGTATGAACGATGTTTCCGTAATAACAATTTTTGTAATAAATTGGTAAAAGTATAAGCAAACAACGAATTGCCTATAAACAGTAACAAAATTTATGCCTTTAATAGTGGCGAAGATTACCTGGTATTCGTAACCGCACTTCTATATAAAAGTCGTGGTTAACAATATGATTGAATCCTGGAAGATCAGTGGCAAATGAAATAGGATAGTGCGAAGAAGTCATTTGCACCAAATTACTTGTCACACGATCCTCTTCCATTTGGCACTAATCTTTTAGAATTGTATCCTACTGCTGATCAAGGCCTGTTGACGAATTGGAGTTACAAATATACGGAAAAAAGAACATACTGTCAGTAACTAATAGTTTTGTTGTGTATGATCGATGTTAAATACATTTGTGTTTTAGTATTGGCAAATAAATGAAAGCAGTTTTTTTGATGTGTGCCTGGGTATTAAAGAGCAAGTTTAAAATATTGGCAAACCATGAATGTTGAATGTGCATACCATGTGAATAGAGTAATGTTCATGTCGGCATCCGTAGGTCCATCACTGATATTTTATCTATTTTTGATATAGGCTGTTAGGTATATAAAATCTGTTAGCAGGGAAAAAAATAAAAGAATATAAATGTTGAAGCATTGTATAAAAAAACTGGAACAATACTTATCTTTTCTTCGCTCTAGTTATGTGGCAACGTGGAAAATGAACTGGCAGCCAGCGGAATGTGTTGAAGCAGGCCAGTGTGAAAATTTGAAGGGTACAAAATATTGACAAAGTATCAATGATGGATGCACACACCATGCGAAATTAGCAGTAGCTGTGCTCGGTGTCAGTACATCCATCATTGATATTCTGTCTATTTTTGATATTTAAGTTGTTTCCATAGTATGCAGTCAAAATTTAAATAGAAATGTATTTCGCATATGTCGTGCAACACCATAACCAACTTATTAAAGATGTTGTTGATCAGCGCTTCTTTTGGAAGTGGAATCGTGACAAATCAACGCCTCTTGGCACCTACTTTGTTGACCAAACCAACTGATTTTGAGTAGGCACAGGTTTCCTGCGTTGCAAAGATGCTGTTTGTTATTTAAGGTGAATAATTTAGAGCTATTTAGCAAAAATAATAGTGTGTAATTAACCATGCAAAAGGAAAGTGGGATTAACAATTACACAATAATGGCACATTTAACAGTACCTTAATTGGGCAGTATCAATGTTCTGAAATAAAGAGGATTCTCCGAATACATGAAACAGAGATGATCATAGAAAATTTTCATCATTCAAAGATGGCAGAGGAGATTACAAAAAGCCTAAGGCGTGCGATAAAAAAAATTGGATCCTAAGAGTCGCCGAAGATTAGCTGCAATTTTTTTACTCACCAATATTAAAAGTTTATGTTCTGTACCTGTAAGAGCTAATTTGTTCTTGCATATTCGCAACTGCAGTTATATAAAAGGTACTGATCAACAGTATAGTTCAATTATAGAGGAAAGATGGGAAACGGAAGAAGACACTGCGAAGAAGTAATTTGGTTCAAATCACTTGGCACAACATTCTCTTCGGTTTCTCATCTTTCCTTAGTAATTGTACCCTATTGCTGATCAGGGTCTTTAATGGAAGTGCAGTTGTGAATATGAAAAAAAAAGTTAACTATAACTGGCGCACAACATTAACAGTTAGTATCGGCGAATAGAAAAATACCATGTAGTCTTTATTGCTCTTATGGTAAAAAATCGTTTTTTTTACGAAGGCCTTAGGATTTTTGTCATCTCCTGCACCATCTTTGAATTGTGAAAATATATAAAATAAGGTGTTTTCATATTTCGTTACCAGGATTTGAAGTTTAATGGAATAATTGAATGCATGGTGGAAACTCTGACCTCCTGCTCAAATCCCTTTTGTTATTTAAACGGTCTTTAAACAATGGTCTGCCCCAGACGTATTGATAGGCCGTTTAAATACCAAAAGGAATTCGAGGGGAAGGTCAGACCAACCACCTTGGCTGTAATCATGTGATCGTTGTTCGCACTACGATACACTTTCGTACTTTGAGGTTCCACTCGAAATCCCATTCCCATGTGAATGAAATATGTGTAAAGGTTTGTGCCAAACCCATTGCAATCACAGTTACATAGGAATGGGTTTTCGAGGGGAAGCTCAAAGTGCCAAGGTGTGCTGAAGAAAAATATGCTGATTCTAGAAAAGTATGTGAGTATTAGGATGCTTGTTAAATGGGATAATGAAGGAGTGTGGCTTGTCATGAACAACACACACTATATCATTATCACAATCAACACGCCTCAATTATTAGAGCCCATCTATCAAACAATGTATATATGTTCCATTGCTTAATTTGACCGAGTTCTCTAAAACTATTGTTGTGCTTGATAGATAAATAGTTTTAGGGAACTCGGCCAATTTAACCAATGGAACCCAGTTACATTGTTAGATAGATGTGCCCTAATAATTGAGGTTTTCAAGGTGAAGTCGAATGTAGCAAGCTGTGTATGCGCACATGGTTTTAAGTCATAAAAAAGAATGAAATTTAAAAAGCAACATAGTTAACCCTTCTAAGGTCCCCTACAATTCATTTTGATGTTTTAACTCCCTTTGTGCAAAGGCCTGCACCAGGCGATTTGCTAGATTGTTAAAATAGCAAAAGAAACTGTATGGGACTTAGAATAAGTAACTATGTTGAAATTCTAGACTCATTTATTAAATTAAACCATTAATCCACAAAGTAATGTGGTCATCTGATACATAAGTTGCTATTCTCGGCTTCTCTTTGAAACACTTTTATAGAATCGACAATTATAATCTTTCAGTAAGTTTTACAAAGTCAGTTCTTTATATGATAGACGTTTGCCATGGCAATAAAAGAATATAAATTGAACCCGCTAAACACATATTAATATTTAAGTTTATGGTTACACAATCGCTAATTTTCAAATTTAAATTCATTAAAATTAACTTTTATACATTTGAAAAGCAGACACACGAAGCATATATATATCGGATCTGTTGACTTGACGATCGCAAAAGAAGGCCAAAGAAGCATCAAATATTTTTGATGAGATCCATGTACCTATTCAAAAATATTGACAAAGTATCAACGATGGATGCACAGACCATGTCAATACAATAATAGCTCAGCTTGGTCTCCGTACATCCATCACTGATATTTTGTTTATTTTTGATGTTTAGTTTGCCTCAATAGTATAATAGGTTGGCTTGGTTTCCTTACATCCATTGCTGATATTCCGTCAATTTTTTATATTTGCTTTGTTTCCATAGAATGCAATTATCCTGTTGAATATACAAAACCATATATATATATATATATATATATATATATATATATATATATATATATATATATATATATAATATATATATATATATATATATATATGTGTGTGTGTGTGTGTGTGTGTGTGTGTGTGGATTCATGTAGTATAATCGATTAAGTATGTAAATTCTATGAATACTTATCTTTTGTTTGTTTTAGTTATATAGCGATATGCCAATTGAAGCGAGGCACTGCAAAATAAAAATGTTTGAGTTCCAAAGAGAGTAAGTGATGTAATCTAAGCAACAGCCAATCTTGATATGAGTTGAAGCATAATTTGCCGACGTAGGCCAGTGCGAAATGCTGACGCGTGCAAAAATATTGACAAAGTATCAACAATGGATGCATAGACCATATGAATACACTAATAGGCTAGGTTGGTCTCCATACATCCATCATTGATATTTCGTCAATTTTTTGATATTTACTTTGTTTCCATATAATACAATTATCCTGTTGAATATACAAAAGCTGTTAGCAGGGGAAAAAAATAAAAATATATATAAGTGGATTCATGTAATATAATCGATTAAGTATGTAAAAAGAGCGTCATTAAACATTTTATAAAACTGCCTTGAGTCGGTTAAAAAATCGGCAACTTCTTATAAAGTTTAAGCATATGATTAATGGCAAAGACAATTGTGTTTTATGCATCTTGGCAAGTTCAGCCGCACAAAAGGTTCTGATCAGTCGTCGTACGTATGTAACCATGACAGCAACCACAGATGATGTACATCGGTTGTCAATATTAGGAAATGAAGAGCATTTAGTTTTCTTTCTTTGGCGATACTAAAAGCTGATGTTTTGTGCCCATGAGAGTTAATTTTTTCCCGCACATTCGCAACTGCAGTTCCACAAAAGGTCCTGATCAACAATATGGTACAATTATGAAAGAAAGATAGGAAACGGAAGAGGACGTTGCGAAGAAGTAATTTGCACCAAATAACTTGTCACAACATTATCTTCTGTTTCACATCTTTCTTTAAGAATTGTACCCTATTATTGATCAGGGGGTTTCGTGGAACTGCAGTTATGAATATGCGAGAAAAAAATAACCATCACAGGCACATAACATCAACTGTTAGTACCGGAAAACAAAAAAAATACCAGATGGTTTTCATTTGCTAATATTGGCACACGATGTAGAACATCTGTATTTGCTCTTATGGTCAAATGCACAGGACCGACTATAAAAAGCCTTTGTGCCACTGAACCTGCCAAGATGCATAAAAGATGGTCGTCTACCAAAAGCCAGTTAGACTGAAAAATAGGTGAGTGAGAATAACCAAACTGAAACACCAACTTATTAGTTGGATCATGAATACAGCGGGGTGTAGAAACAAATAGATTAAATGAATCGTGGTAAACTGTGATTGGATGCTGATCGTACATCGCTACCATTCACCAGTTTCGAGATATGAAATTTCAGAAACAATTGTTATGCTAACATAGCTGGAAGTTCTTACCTCCCTCTCCAGCTCCTTTTGTTACTTCAGTAAAACTTTACATAATGGCCTGGACCAGACACATTGGTAGCCGACTGAACTAACAAAAGGAGCTGCAGAAGAAAGGTAATAGCAGGCAGGTACATTGGGCATTACAGGTACAAAGAAGCATAGTTAACCCTTCTGAGGCCCCTTTACAGTTCCCTTTGGCGTCTCAACTCCCTTTATGCAAAGGCCTGCACCAAGCGATCTGCTAGATTGTTGAAAAACCAATAAGAACTATATGGGACCTCAGAATGGGTAACTATGATGAACATCACATGGCAATATTTGCAAATGAAGAACGTGATAGGCTTTAAAGCAGAAAGTGCCTGGCTGACAAACAGGTCTGTTTCCTTTGACATTTTAAATCTAAAGGAAGAAAAAAAATAATAATAACGTTTGTTGGCTGGAAACTTTGCACTTTAAAGTGTACCACGTTCTTTATTTGCCAATATTGGCAAACGATGTTAGATATTATATTTGTGTTTTTCATCGTGTATAAACAGCTGAAGCAACGCATACCTTAAACATGTAATATTTCCATCAGTTATAGGAACAGCTTTTGTTGTAACAAACAAATGTGACTGTCGCCCGACTGCTGCCCACTTTTGAAATATTCAAATTAAAAAACAATTGGTATGTTGCTAATAACAACAGGCACACCAATTATAAGTAAACCGAGTTTTAAAGGTATGGGTTAAACAGGTATGTACGCAGCAGTTTTTAGGTTCAGATTTTTAAACCAAAAGCGGCGCAAACAGTTATAGGCTCCACCATGGCTGCAAAGAAACACGGTTGCATAATACTGCCATCCGGTCCTTGGCATGCCAAGTTATGGAGACAATATTTGACAACCTACTTCATTTGTGTCAGAAATTAAGTACTAATCATCATAGCCCTGCTATATGTGAAGCAAACAAAAGTGTTTTGAGATACCCGATTTAAGAAAGGACAAACATGTTAAATGCATTTCAAAGTCAGAGATATGGGTCAGCGAACGTAAACAGGTCGGCGGATTTTGTGCTGGAGCAAGGCATTTATTTACATAATCAAGAACTATATATGTAGCTGTGGAAAACTAGAAGGGGGGTTGAATAGTTTTTACCGTTTTTCAAACTTTATTTGCTTTGTTACTATATGTTAATTCAAAGGAAACAATCACAAATAAATAATCACACAATGTAAACAAAAGATAAAGAGAGGAAAGATCAAACCACACGACACTGTTGTTTATAGTGGTTCGGCTACAAGGACTCTCTTCCTTGCCCTACTCCACTCCCCGAGTTTCCAACTCGAGAGTTTATTTTTCACTAAGAAACAAACTCCTTTTCTAGGCGGAGAAAACCTTTACACGTTGCTTACTTCCTTTTCCGGTACTAAGCTAAACATCGGGTTCTTTCACAAGGTAGAACCAACCTGACGTCGCCTATTTACTTTACCGACACTAAGCTAGATGTCGAGTTCTTTACAAGGGTACAACCACTCCCTACACTCTTTGTGCTTTAAGGACTAAAGCACTAACCACACTCACTGATTACAAATGATAGATATGATGTGTGAAACAAACTACAATATCACACAGTAATGCACCTAAAGGATTACGGTTCTGTAGATCCTTGAATGCTTGATCTCTCTTCTACAAAATGAAAGATCAAAGTGAAATGCAACTATGAATGATGTTAGTAAGATATGTACTGAATGAATATGTGTGTTAAAGCTATATGAGTGATGAGAAAGCCAAATGACCAGCTTGCTATTTATAGGCAAGCTGATCTTCAGCTCACGGATCCCACGGATCCCTCAGAAGGGATCCGTCCTTCATTGGACTTGGATCCGTGGGAGGATGACAGCTAAGGATTTGTTGTATCTTACCAAATCTTCCATATCTTACCAAATCATCCAAGATCCTCAAATGTCAACTATGTAACTTGCAAATCTAAACAAGATATATCAAAGATATTGTATGTGATGTATGCAATGATGTCATGGAATGATTTTAGAATTAAAGTTTCCTTTTAAGGAAACAAGTTACTAAATAAGCAAACTTGTAATTCTTGGTTATTATGTGAAGTGTAAAATGTGTACTTAAAAGACTTAAGCTAGTATTTATTATTTGCTAAAAGATATTCCTTTTATTTGTCATTAACAAAACTAAGAAAAGATCAAAGAATATAAATAACGTTTTTGAGACGCTATTTGTATTAACAATCTCCCCCTTTTTGTTGATGACAAAACATAAGGTATATTTTTGAGCAAGAGAATAAATATAGCATGAGTTCTTAAAAATATATATTAAGTTTGTTTATTAAAGAAAAGTTTTGTAAAAATGTATGTACTGTGATGAATCACAGTTAATGCAAACTTAGTCCTTTCTCCCCCTTTTTGTCGAAACAAAAAGAGTAGCGTAGCGGAATGCGATTTTGAGAACTTTAAAGCTCCCCCTTGTTTTATACTCCCCCTAGATGGAGTAATCAAGGAAATGATGCATGAATCTACAAAACAAACGGTTAGTATATGAAATGCTTATGAGATGCTCCCCCTTGATGTATACTCCTCACTTCTCGAGTACCAACGTATACTATGAAGGGTATGATATGCTGCAAATGAAGTGTTAGTAATGAATGACTTCAATGAAGAAGTAGAATGCTTGTGAAGTGTTCTTCCAAACAATCCTTTCAATATGTTTTGACTTTTTAAAAAGTCAAAGTAAGTGTCTGATCATTATTTGTACCTAAAGTAATCATAATCAAGGTATAATATATGCAATATTAGGATGTTAGTTCACAATGATAATATGCAATATGTTGATCACTCATAAGCATAAAACATCACATTCATAGATATTGAAAATTTTGTGACAAAAGTCACAATAATGAAATGATGTTACAAGTAGAATAAAAAGACATCCTAGAAAGAAATAAAAAGTTCTAAACAAACAACTTAAAAGGTCCTAACAACTAGTCTAGAGAGCTCCTATTGAGGAGGATGAGAGATGGCGTTTAAACGTTCAAGAACATGGTTCAAGATGAACCTCATCTCATTTTGAAGCTCATGAACCAAGATGTTGGTCCTTTGGGCCAAGTGAGTCGTTCTCTCACAGTGTGCGCAATCATGGCTTGAAAAGCCGGGAGGAAGACTAGGCTCCAAGTTTTGTGGTGGTGGTGGTGATGGTTGTTGGTGTTGTTGTTGTTCGATGGTGGTTGTGGTGTTTGGAGAGAGTTCATAAGGATGTTTTGAATGTCCATGGTTTCATGAAGGCGATGGTCAACCATACTCGAGAGAGTATAGAGTTGTGTTAACTCCGCACTTATCTCCTCTTGTGTTTGAGGAATGTTGCTCCACATCGCTTCATCTATGGCGATGAGTGTTGAAATTGGTGATAGTGGTGGTATTTGTGGATGAGGTTGTGGTGCTTCACGGTATAGAGGACCATGAATCTCCGGATGGAGAGGATGGAATAGCATAGGTTCTAAGTTTTCAAGACTTATTGGTGGAGGATTGGTTGATGTGGGTGGAAGATCTTCTAACTCATCAAGATATGGTTGTGGAGATGTTGGTGGTGTCCTAAAGAGTTCCATTAGTTTAAGTTTTGGTGAGGATGGTGATGATGCAGACTTCTCAGACTGTGATGGAGCGGGAGCGGGAGCGGGTGGTGGTGTGGTTGCTACAGGAGTAATGGTAGGAGGTGGTGTTTTTATGACTACATGTGAGGGAGTTGGAGTGGATAAAGTAAGGAAGTTTTCACTAGCAATGGGTGAGGATATGTTTAATGGTGATGATTCTTCAGAGGATGAGTTGTGAATGTTGATGAAACAACAAGGTTTGACACTAATACGGGCTGTCCTTTTTGGTGGCTTAGATGTGGAGGAGTTGTTTGACTTTGTCATTGAGACTTTTTGTGAAGTATAATAGCTAAAATGTACAGGAGAAGAAATGGTTGTGATGTGAATTGAAGATCCTAAAGTGCTAATTTATAGACAGAAGGTTTGTGAGTCTGTGTGTTTGGATTTGATGTGAATCCAATAGAGAATGTTGGTTTCTAATGATTTGGAACAAAAATTTGTGCATGTCATATCAAGGAAGTCAATCCATTGAGCTTTGGTTGAGTAATGTGTTGTGGATTTGCAGTAAATACAAGGAGATAGTGGAAAATCTTATGATTTGATATTTCCACGGATTTGACGGATCCCTAAAAAGGGTTCCTTCTTTGTATCAGTTTGGTAACTCACACCTAAAATTCAAAAATTTAAATTTTGGTGGGAAATTTTGTTCCTAAGTTTCTAAGAATTCCTAAATGATTCTAAGATGAATTATGATTAGTGAATGAATCCTAAATGATACTAAACACTAAGATTTAAGAATCGGGATAAGTCAAAAAAGTTTTAGAATTTTACTGGGGAACCTGCGGATCCAAGTTGAATCAAAGGCGGAACCAAAGTTAGGGATCCGCCTAATCCGCAAGTGGGCGGATGGCGGATCCAACGATAAGCCTTGGCGGAGCCCACGTTTGGGATCCGCCGGATCCGTATGCCTAAAACTAAAAAACTAAACAGAACATATGTCATATTTCGCGTTTTTCGACGAAAACCCAAAAAGTCACCTAGACCTTACTTAACATCTAATATGTATAGCAAAACAACTAAATATGATAATATTAACACACGATTGTACATAGTTTAATCCTTTCTTAGAAACTTACCATTTTAGGTGTTATGCCAAACATAGGCTATAACCCGGAAAATTGATAACCATGATGGTTATCTACCTGCAAATGTTAGTTATTACACATACATAACAAGTATTATCAGATAAAGTCGAGACACATAGAAGTTTAACATCACAATATCCAACATTGTTCAAAACCAAACACTCCATCAACTAAGCTTCTTCTTCATACCCTTGTGCAAGAGGATCTCATCATTTTCATTCTTGATTTGTATCAAGCAAGTCCTTGTCAGTACAAACAGAACCATCATTCTCAACACATTAGTCCAACACATTCTTGAGCATCTAAACGTCATATATCATATAACCTTTCTAGATTAGTTATTTAGAATGGTTAAGGACCATTTGTCAGAGTAGAAGCATGTTCCTTCACTTGGGATGTGTAACACTTTCCCAAAATGGTCTAAAGGAAAATTGTAGGAGTTTTGGTTTACATTGAAGTTGATGCTAAATGATCCATTGTCATCAGAAATAAGTTTTACTGAGGCATAAAATTCGAGAATGAATCGAGGAATGATAGGTTCATCTATGTCGAGAAGTGAGTCAAATTGAATGGTGGCCATTTGTTCACGAATGTTTGTTTCTTCTAAAAATGAAGAGTCTACGGTTCTACCCTCATGAACATACCGACTTTCTAAAGCTTTGAAAAGTTGGACTTGCGCTTCTGTGAGTCCTTTTGTTTGATGATGTTTGGGTAGGTACTTCTTTGTTTTCTTGTGATCGTAATTAGTGGCAGGAGGCATGATTTTCCTAGTCATAAACAATTTTATAGTTTTAGTTACACTAATCTAAAATACATGAAATGTGGACAAATATGGAGGTGTGGTTATCTTTGACCTATTATGATGTTTGAAAATATACGTTTTGGGACCAAACACTTAGGTTTTCTTTAGGTATGCTTAAAAGGATTTGGTCTTTATGATCTTACTTAATCCCAAGATACATTGATGAATACAAAGGTATCTTCTCTAATCACTAAAGTGCTCATCTCGATCAATAGCACTTTTGGTATTAATCATCAAAAAGGTATGAACTCTCATAACTCTACTCATAATGATTATTCTCCTAGATAATTCATGATTTCATAACTATTTCTTTGTGGTATGATTAACTATTACTACCTATGTAATAATAGAAATTCTATGTGTATAAGATAGGATGATTGCTAGGAAAAGGTTTTTAAAACCTTTGCTAAAACCGGATATAACACCTCAAGACAAATGTAGTCTCATATTCTTGTGTTATATCTCAACACTTAGGTAATACCCATACATGGATAAGTTCTTAGAACTTGCAAGGACTCTAACCAAGATAAGATTTAACCAACACATTTGTGATTATCACATCCATGAATGTTCCTAAGTAAGTTCTAACTTAATTATTCATAACCTTAAAAAAAGTACTTGGAAGAAAATTAATTTTAGGATAATCTCACCATATTATAAAGGTTTATCTCTCCATAACTCATAATGATAATACATAGGTCTAAACAATGTTATTTGTGATAATGTTCAAATCCCATCCATTAGAAAACATTGAGATTAAAATAATTTAGTTTTTCTCTAGAATCTAAGTAAGATTGATAATTCTAGAAATAAGAGCATAAATCAAAGCTATCTAATTAAAATTTGAACATATAGGAAAAACATATTCTCCTATTCACGTACACACTAGCTTGAGCTAAATGTCTTAAAGTTATGGAAACACAAACAAACTTAGTAGAACCTCATCTCCTTATCAAGATATGCTATGATCAAAAATCATGCATGATAAGTAAAACTTCAAGTGCTAAACAACTAGGAATAAAAATGTCTTCACTCATCTCAATCATGCAAATTTAGGATAAAAATCATTCGCATTAAGGATCAAAATAGTAAATTCATTAGATAACCTCAAAAGTAGTAATACATTAAGTAGAATATGCTAGAACACCAAACCTTGTGTATAACTATCATTCTTAGATCATAAATAATGAAATCATAACAATTAGGTGGATCTCTAAACATGTTGTGTACCAATGTGAGACATTGTACCACAAGTCACTAAGAAACTAACGTTCCTTGATACTTAAGTGGTTAAGGAGAAGTGTGGAGAAAATACCCGTAGTTTATGTCTTTAGTCTCTATTGCCAATCTTCTCCTGTTTCGTCAACCTTGCAACCATTCATCTCAACAATTACTTAGCTCAACTGTTTTATCTTTATTCCCAATTTAAACAGTGGATACAATATGTTGAGAAAGTCTCTAAAAAAGGATTACAGTGGTAAATCCTCTTACAACGTTTACCTTTATCTACACTTACCCTAAAGTCGCTCAAAGGAACGAAGGTATGTTCAATTTCATTGTAATCCGGAACAAAGCCTAAATGGTTTGGACGAGCGGGTGCAAAGGCTCTATAGAGTCGGGTTAAGAGCATACCATAAGGCATTGCAATCTTGCTTTGAACCGGAATGTCACACATTCTTTTGGCAACATAATAAGCAAGATTGAAGGGTTGACGAGTAGAGATGTTGTACATCATATGACACAAACAAGCATTGATGTGATCACGGTTTCCTATGGTGCACATCACATTAGCCCTTAAGAACTCTTCCATTTTCTTGAATTCGGGTTTGAGTTCATTTAGCTCCATTGCAAATGGATCTCTAGCAACTTCACGGCCACGATACATCCTTGTGGGGTTGTTCTTAGGAATGAAGAGATGTTCCCTAATCTCTTCTTTTGATGCGAGATGAGTGACATATGGTGCCGTCCTATCGAGATTAGATTCTAAGATTGTTAAGGACCATTTGTCCGAGTAAACACATGTCCCTTGACTTGGAATGCCCAAGACCTCACCAAATTGATCAAGAGGGATGTTGACAAAATTTCCATTTAAAGTAAACTGAAGACTTACGAAACCTTGGTCACATGAACTAAGACCTACACTAGCATAGAACTCAAGTATGAACCTAGGAACAATTGGTTCATCTATATCTAAAAGAGAATCAAATCGAATTGCGGCTAAGTGTTCCCTAAGTTGTGTTCCTTCATAGAACGATGAATCTACGACTCTACCCTCATGGACATACTTTTTCTCTAAGGCTTTGAAAATTTTGATTTGGGCATTGGTTAGACCTTTGGTTTTGTGGACTTCGGGTAAGTAGTTAACGGTTCTTTTGTGATCGTAGTTGGTTGCGGGAGGCATGATTTTCCTAAGTACAAAAGTTACATAGTTTTAGTTAAAATGATCAAAGTAAGTGTAAAATTCCTAGTGTGTGCCTACATGGGGACAATGTGGAGGTGCGGTTATCTCGACTCCTTTTGATGCAAGAAAAATTAGTTTATGCAAGTTTTGTTTATAAACGAGAGATAACCCAAACGCTCCTATTTCAATGTAGCTACGGTTGAATGTACCCGAAAATACATATTAATTATGTATTCCCTTTAGCATTCAAGAGACATTATGCAAGTGAAGTCTAAAAGATAACGTTTTTACATTTGTATGAACAATGTTCAAAAAGATCATTTTACCTAGTCGTTAGAAGATTTTAGTAAAAAAATTTCATGGGGTTTTTGTTAAATTAAGACAATGTGCTATGAGATGCAATTCCTAACTAAGAAAAACATGTTTTTAAATATAATGCAGTAAATATGCTTCATGATTTTTCAAGAATTATGCATATACCCCAAGTTTTGGTTTTGTGCATGAAATGGAAATCCTAGACGCAGATTAGGAGTATAAATATGATAAGAATACTTACAGTGGTGTTAGAAGCACAAATTTGTGGAAGAAAATGGTCTAAATTGTGATGGAGATTAAGTGTGTGTCGAATACAGTAAGGTGATATGTTTTGGAGTGAGGAATGAATAGTACTTGTTCTTGTTTATTTAATAATAAACTGGACTCTGCATGCGACGGATCCGGCGGATCCAAAACAAAGGATCCGTCCTTTTTATCGATTGGATCCGCGGATCAGAACAAATGTTTTGGTTTAGTGTCGTGTGTGGCTAAACTAATGTTTATACTAATGTTTCTCCTAATCACTAGGCTCCATTAATCCTAATCCAAGTCTAAGATAGTTGAAAGGTTCTCGTTTAAGTGGTTTTGTGAGAATATCGGCAATGTTGTCCTCTGAGGAAACTTTCTCAATTGAGATGATTCCCTTCTGTACATTGTCGCGAAGGAAGTGATGGCGTATTTCAATATGTTTGGTTCTAGCGTGTTGGACTGGATTTTTGCTTAGATCGATAGCACCTTTGTTGTCGCAAAGAATGAGAATGTTGTTGAGTTCAATTCCATAGTCGACGAGAGCTTGTTTCATCCACAGTGCTTGTTGACACGCCTTTCCTGCAGACACATACTCTGCCTCTGTTGTTGAGATTGCGAGGGCAGTTTGTTTCTTAGCGAACCATGATGTGAGACAATATCCTACAAAAGTACAAATACCGCTAGTACTTTTCCTATCAACATAGTCACCTGCATGATCTGAGTCAGTATACACTATGGTTTCTACACCCGTTCCTTTGGGATACCATAATCCTAAGTGTGTAGTACCTTTGATGTACCTAAATATCCTTTTAACGGCT
Source organism: Artemisia tridentata subsp. tridentata (assembly GCA_021014915.2). NCBI lineage: Eukaryota > Viridiplantae > Streptophyta > Magnoliopsida > Asterales > Asteraceae > Artemisia > Artemisia tridentata. The sequence goes on along the minus strand of CP139504.1, from coordinate 145,430,030 downwards.
TCAAGATGGGATGTTTTTGGATCTTCTTGAAAACGTGCACATAGACAAACACTAAACATATTGTCAGGCCTACTAGCCGTAAGATAGAGTAAACTACCAATCATTCCTCTATATTTAGTGCTATCTACGGATTCATTTTCTTCATCCTTAGTGAGTTTGGTTTCGGAGGACATGGGTGTTCTCATGGGTTTTGAGTCTTCAAGACCAAACTTCTTAAGCATATATTTGATATACTTTGATTGGTTGAAGAATATCCCATCTTCTAATTGTTTAATTTGGAGACCTAAGAAAAAGTTTAGTTCCCCCATCTTACTCATTTCAAACTCGTCATGCATGATTTTTGAGAAATCGTCGCATAACTCTTGACAAGTTGAACCGAATATAATGTCATCCACATATATCTGAACTATGATAATATGTGATCCCTTTTTCTTGGTGAAGAGAGTATTATCTACTAGGCCCATGGTATACTTATGGTCAATTAGGAAGGTCTTAAGTCGATCATACCAAGCCTTTGGTGCTTGCTTAAGTCTGTATAAAGCTTTCTTAAGTTTGAAAACATAATTTGGTTTTTCAAAGTCGGCAAAGCCGGGAGGTTGTGCAACATATACTTCTTCATTTATAAAACCATTCAAGAAAGCACTTTTGACATCCATTTGAAATAACTTAAAATCATGTGCACATGCATATGCAAGTAATATTCTAATAGACTCAAGTCTAGCTACGGGTGCAAAGGTTTCATCGTAATCTATACCTTCTTGTTGATTGTAACCTTGAGCTACTAGCCTAGCTTTATTTCTAGATACTATACCATTTTCATTCATTTTATTTCTAAAGACCCATTTGGTGCCGATTATGGTTTGGTTTTTAGGTGGAGGGACCAATGTCCAAACATCATTTCTAATAAATTGATTTAGTTCTTCTTGCATAGCAATTACCCAAGATTCACCTTTTATTGCCTCGTCTATATTTTTAGGTTCAACAGTTGAAATAAAACAAAAATAATTACTTTCATTTTGAGCTTTGGATCTTAATGTTCTTTCATTAAGTTTTCCTATGACGTTTTCTAATGGATGACTTTTAGTTTCTTTAATATTAACTATTTCTCCTTTTACGGGTTCATTGTCATTTTCAATGTTTTCTATATCATTAACCATTTGACTTTCAACTAAGTCATCATCTACCAAAGGTGATGTCTTAGAGGGAGGTGGACTTTCGTTGAATGTTACGTTCAACGATTCCTCGACTCTTGATGTTTCCTTGTTTAATACTATGTATGCTTTACTGTTTTGTGAGTACCCAAGAAATACACCTTCATACGACTTTGGGTCGAACTTAGTGAGATAATCCTTTGTGTTTAAAATGAAGCACTTGCTTCCAAAAACTCTAAAATATCCTAATGTAGACTTTTTGCCTCGATAAATTTCATAAGGAGTTTTATTTAAAAATTGTCTAATTAAAACTCTATTTAGGATATATGTGGAAGTATCTACAGCGTGACACCAAAACTTTTGTGGTATGTTTTGTTCATTTAACATAGTTCTACTCATTTCTTGAATTGTTCTATTTTTACGTTCTACTACACCATTAGATTGAGGTGTACGAGGAGCCGAGAAATTATGAGTTATTCCATTATTATCACAAAAATTTCCAAATTGGATTTCATTGTCAAATTCTCGACCATGGTCAGTTCTAATAGATACTATGTTACTTCCTATTTGATTTTGAATTTTCTTGCTTAGAATTTTAAATTTATCGAATGCCTCATTTTTAGTTTTCAAAAATTTAGTCCATGTATATCTAGAGTAATCATCTACTATGACTAAAGTGTAAAAATTTCCTCCATAACTTTGTATAGCCGACGGGCCAAACAAATCCATATGTAATAATTCTAGGCATCTAGATGTAGATACCATGTTTTTAGCCTTATGGCTATTATGTACTTGTTTCCCAATTTTGCAAGCATCACAAAAGTGTTGGTCATATTTCAACTTAGGTAGGTTCCTAACGAGTTCTTTGGATGACAAAGATTGAATTAGCCTCATATTAGCATGACCTAAGCGTCGATGCCATAGAGTTGAGTTTTCGTCCAAGGAGGTAAGACATAACTTATCTTTAGGTGTTTTATCTAATTTCATAACATAGACATTATTCTTTAAAACACCTTTTCCTACGGTTATGCCATCTTTAAGTATTTTACTTCTATTTTCACTGAAAAGGACGTTATACTTTTTGCGGCATAATTGACTTATACTAAGTAAATTAAATCCTAAATTATCTACATGAGCTACATCATCAATAGATAGAGAGTCATGAGAGATTGTACCTTTTCCGATGATTTTACTTTTAAGCTTGCTACCGAATGTGACATTACCTCCGTCATATACTTGGTAGGTTAGAAAAGATTTTTGTTTCCCGTCATGTGTCTTGAGCACCCACTATCTTTGATCCACTCATCAGGTTCAAGATCAACTTTCAAGCATACCTAAGTTCATAAAAGACTCAAGCATTTGGTCCCCAATATCTCATGGGTCCGTTTGGGTTAAACATGACATTATCATGGTTTATGTACTGAAATGGTGGACAATTGTTCCATGGCATATAATTGTGACCATGAAAGTTTCTAGGCATGTTTTGGTTCCAATTATTTTGATAAGTGTGTTGTGGATTAACTATACTCTTTGGAAAGGGGTGTTTGGGAAAACTCATTTGAGGTCTCTGTTGATCCGTTTTAACTCTATATTCATTTCTAGCTTGACCTCTTCCTAAAGATACTGCTGGTTTGTGTTTATTATTGGTTATGTTACTGTTAGGTTTCTTAGTAACTTTAACAAACTCGGAACGGTCGATTTTGTGAACCTTCTGTTCAACTTTTGTACCCGCGGATCCTTTGGATACACCTGGCGGATCCAAATTTTTGGATCCGTCGGATCCGTGAGTGTCTAACTTGGTTGAATCAGTTTTATTCACAGTCTGTTCCTTATGATCACTTAATGTTCCTAGTTTCATAAAGCCCAGTCCTGTTTTATCATTAGGTAGTTTTTGCATTTTCATTATTTCATCTGCACAACTTATGTTTTTATCAAACCTTTTAAACTTTGAATTTTGTTTGATTAAATCTTCCTGTGTGGTTCTTAAGGTTTCTAGTTCAAGTTTTAGTTCTTGACAAGACACACACGTTTCTTTACTATCTTTACCTTTTTCAATTCGTATTGCTTTTTCTTTAAGCCAAAATACTTCATTTTCTGAAAGTGTTGTCTTTATTTTCAAAATTTTGTTTTTGTTTATGATTTTTAAAGTGACGTCATACAGTTTGTTATATTCTACTTCTTAGGTTTCGTCATCTATAGAGGAGTATGAATCAGAATGTACCTCTTCTGTGTCATTAGCCATAAGTGCAATTTCGTTGTTCTTAGGCTCATCATCATCATCTCCTTCACTATCGCTCCAAGCTCCACTAACGAAGGCTCTTTGAGACTTGGTCTTTGGAGGCTTTGGACATTCTCCTATTAAGTGACTGGAGTCACCACACCTTTAGCATTTCCTATCAACCTTACCTTTCTTATCGTCACGATCTTTCCGAGAGGATTTCTTTTCATCACGAGGTGGTTTTACAAACTTTCCTCGTCTCCTGAAGAATTTCTTGAAATCCCTCACGGCCATGGCATACTCTTCATCATCACTGTTTGAACAAGACTCATCATCATCACTTGACTCGACTTTGGCTTTCAAGGCAATAGACTTAATCTTCTCCTTTTTGCCTTTGACAATTTCCGAGTCTTTTTCCATAATCATTTCGTGAACTTTTAGGTTTCCTATGAGCTCATCCAGTGTCATGCTTGAGAGATCCTTAGATTCTTCAATAGCTGTCACCTTTGCTCTCCATTTTGGATGGAGTGCTCTTAGAAATTTCCTGACAAAATTCTTACTAGAAAAAGATTCATCAAGTGCTTTAAGTGATGTAATAATAGTATTGAACTTAGCAAACGCACTATCAATGGTCTCATCTTCAGAGATAACAAATTGTTCGTATTGTTGGACAAGAAGATCAATTTTGTTATCTTTTACTTGTGAGTTCCCTTGATGTGTGATAATAAGAGATTGCCAAATATCCTTAGCCGTTTTACACATAAAAACTCTTTCATATTCTTTCTTAGGTAAGGCATTATAAAGCATCATTTTGGCTTCATTATTTTTGGCAATTAGTTTCTTTTGCTCATCACTGTGACGAGTAAGAGAAGCTCCTTCATCCCGACCACCCGAAATATTATTACTAATAGGTTTGTAATCACCATCAACTATTATATACCATAGATCTATATCATTTGACTTTACATAAGTCTCAAAGCGATTTTTCCAATAAATAAAACAATTTGGTTCAAATAGAGGTGGTCTCTGCATAGATTGCCCTTCTTTAAAGTTTTCAAAATCCACGGATCGTTTTAAGTTTTAAAATACAATATATTTTAAAGATCTTAAGTAACGTAGCTTTGATACCAATTGTGGAAAACTAGAAGGGGGGTTGAATAGTTTTTACCGTTTTTCAAACTTTATTTGCTTTGTTACTATATGTTAATTCAAAGGAAACAATCACAAATAAATAATCACACAATGTAAACAAAAGATAAAGAGAGGAAAGATCAAACCACACGACACTGTTGTTTATAGTGGTTCGGCTACAAGGACTCTCTTCCTTGCCCTACTCCACTCCCCGAGTTTCCAACTCGAGAGTTTATCTTTCACTAAGAAACAAACTCCTTTTCTAGGCGGAGAAAACCTTTACACGTCGCTTACTTCCTTTTCCGGTACTAAGCTAAACACCGGGTTCTTTCACAAGGTAGAACCAACCTGACGTCGCTTATTTACTTTACCGACACTAAGCTAGATGTCGAGTTCTTTACAAGGGTACAACCACTCCCTACACTCTTTGTGCTTTAAGGACTAAAGCACTAACCACACTCACTGATTACAAATGATAGATATGATGTGTGAAACAAACTACAATATCACACAGTAATGCAACTAAAGGATTACGGTTCTGTAGATCCTTGAATGCTTGATCTCTCTTCTACAAAATGAAAGATCAAAGTGAAATGCAACTATGAATGATGTTAGTAAGATATGTACTGATGAAGCGAAAAGTGTACCGCTTTTAAGGGGTCATTTAAGCCTTAAATCGTATTTATTTGATCAAATATTGCCCTAAATCGTTCCTTTTGTCATTTTAGGTACTTTTGAGGAGAAATCTGGAAAAGGAGGCATTTTGGACGTTTTTGGAGCATTAAAGTGAAGAAAACGGCAAAGTCTCAAAAATCGGCTAAAAGTTACTCTTGACGGCGTCAGACTTTACTCTGGACGGCGTCATGCCTTGGCAAGAAAAGTTGGACGTGAAATTTACTCATGACGGGCCAGTGAAAATAGCATGTGAATTCTGACGGCGTCACGCTTTAACTTGATCGAGGGCGTCACGGCTTAAATCATAAGGGGACGGCGTCACGTTCATGGTTAGACGGCGTCAAGCCTTGATAAGCCAGAATGGATTTTTGAAGAGCTAAAGAGGGACGGCGTCAAGAAGGTCATCCGGGAACCCTAAAAGCGGCGAGGTGACGGCGTCACACTCCATAAGGTGACGCCGTCAGATCCAAAAATCTATATATAGTTTTCTAATTTTTTTTGTCATTAGGGAGAGCTTAGTGTGTGGAATTTTGGGAGAAAACCCTAGGACGAATTCAGCTTCTTTTTCAAGGCTTTTTGCCTTGAGATCTTCCATGTTTCATTGAAAGATAAGTTATCAATTAATCATTCAATATGTCTATGTGTTGTTTGATTCTATCTTATTCTTGTCTTTTGTTTAACATGTTAGGCTAAATTTATCTTGTGTTTGCTTAGATCTAATGAAACCTAGCTATTGATTATTGGTTGTTAATGTGTTATTAGTTGTATTGGATGATTGTTTATCTATGTTAGGCTTAAGAAAACTGGCTAACTTCCTATTCGGTAACTTGCTTGAACGTCTTAAGAAACATGAACCAAACGCGTACTAAAGGTTTTTATGGTTGTATTTAATGCACAAGCGAATTCTAGTGATCCCATGTTAGGAGCTTCCTAGCCGTCTCGACATAGGAGTGAAGTAGGAGCTTGTAGAGTTGGGGAAGTAAGTACGCCACCCCACGAATGGTATTAAGGAATACACCCGTCATCCACGCAACTAATACACACTAATTAACCGGTAAAAGATAGTTAGGGAGTAAGGAAATCTAAGTAAACACATTTCTCTACACATAAGTTTCTCACCACATTTTCATTTCAGTTATTTTATTTTATTTGCATTCGTAGTAATTTGGGTTAGTTGACTAGCAACTAATTCCGCCCACTCCTTCAAAACCGAGATTTTACTTGCTTTCATAAAAATATAAAAACATAAAAAAAGAATCTTCCTCAACCCTTAGACCTAATTAGAGTAGCCTTTCATACCTAACGAACACTATTCCCTGTGGAGAACGATCAATCCCCCGTACTTACCACTACACTATACTACATCGGTCAGGTACACTGCCTGGTGGGGTTGTAAGCCTCTTGAGATCCCTCGAGAGGTAAAACCTGTTGTAAGGTTACAAAACCACGCAATCAAGTTTTTGGCGCCGCTGCCGGGGAATAGTTATTGTTTAGGTTGAATTTTTATTTCTATTAGGTCTACTCACTAGATTCCTTTCTAGTGAGATTTTTATTTTCTTTTTCTAGATATTCTTTAGTCTATCTATTTTCTTTGTGCTTTTGTTCGTAACAGATTTTCATTGACTATTCAGTTTGCCATTATGGAAAACGCGAATCCACCCCTTACACCTGGCGAAGTGGCTTTGTTGCGTAGCCAACTTGAGAATGAGATTAGTGAGCTCAGGGAGCTCAGTAGAATGATTGATATAGAGCTTGATTATGCCTTGAACAACTTAGGGACCGCCATATACTCAGATAATTACTTAGAACGTAATAATCTTACGGTTGATAAGTTGATTGAGAAAATTGAGGAAGTTAAGGTAGATCCTAGGTTGGATGATTGCTTCAATGAATACCCCACTAAGAAGGAGATTGCTTACTATAACAACCTAGTTGATAACCCTCGACCACCTTTTGTTAGAATTGACCCAAAGATTAAGAGAGGTGATCCCGGGAATGTGAAGATACCATGTATGATTGGGTACCAATACGTTGAGCATGCTTACATTGACTGTGAATCCCCAATCAACGTTATGTCCTCAGGCCTTTATAGCCAAATCATAAACACACCACTTGAGCCTAGGATGGACCCCAAGTGTCCAGGCGGAGTTTGCAACTTCGTTGGAAGGATTAAGGATATACATATCCTTGTTGGGAACTTTACCTTTGTCACCAACTTCATGATTTTAGAAGATATGGCAAGTATTGTTGACTGCCGCCTATCTCGCGTTGTGTTAGGTAAGCCATTTATCGAAGCATCCAATTTAAGGTATGACCGTTTGAAAGGCACGGTTCAGTTTTCTAATCACATAGATAGGATCACATATAGGATGCCTTATCGGGTTAATGAATTTCGTTTTGTGCCTCGATTTGACATGGACAACATTGGTGCGATTGAGGACATCAATGAAGAGGATAAAGAAAAAGGCATGGACCATGTTTGGAATAAGAGAAGCCTTTATTATAAAGATTGCTTAAACCTTGGACCTAAATACAAAATTGATATGGAGGTTGTTAGGATGATTAGAGGGGCAATTGAGAAGCAAAACGGAAAAACGTAGACCCCGTGACTTTGAGTCTAGCTACAAGACTCGTTAATAAAGAAAAGCGCTTCTTGGGAGGCAACCCAAGCTTTATTTGTTTTATTTGCTATGTGTGTTTATTTATTTGTTTGTTTGATTTTATTTGTTTCCGTATGTGTGTTTAATTTTTATCATTATTGATTCATGTTCAAAACTAAATTGTGAAAATGCTTTATGTTGTTTTTAACTTCGTCTTAACTACATATAAAGGTATTTTGCAAAAGATAAGTGTAAGGGAAATCTAAATCGGTTTATTAGAACACAAATTAACATGAATCGTAATAATAATAAATTAGTATACATATTAGTATTTGTTTGAGTCAAATGCTTGTATCGAGTCATAATGATGTTTTGCAGGATTTCCAGGAAGTAAGGTAAAGGTTTTTCCAGAAATTTTCCGGAAACTTAAAATGAAAATTTTTGTCAGGTCATTTCTGACGGCGTCAGGGGTTATAACCTGACGGCGTCAGATTTAATTTCCAGAAATTTTTGAAAGTTTTGTTTTCATAAAAAGTTTTTATTAAATCTCCAACTTATAATCTCCAGGAATCTGCAAAATTATCATTCCACAAGCATTATATCCTTATATATAGATTTTTCCCGCCGATGTTACGCAGGTTTTCGTGTTTGTTTTCTCAGGTTTAACAGGTTATTTTGGACAAGGAGATGTTTATGGAATCAAGCTTATGGCGATGCATTAGTCATGGAGTTTCAACATTCTCTTTGGAGGAAGATTTAACCGTGTAATTTCATTATCCACCGAGCGAATCAGGGGAGTATTTGATTTCATTCTTTTACTTTTTGCTTTTACATCTTATTATTTGAACATTGGGGACAATGTTCATCTTAAGTGTAAGGGGAGGGTAAAAGTACGATTAGAGAATACAATTGCGCTTGATGTTTGTTTGTTTAATGGTAGATGTGTAATAAAACTGAGAGAAATACTTGTTAAGGTAATTTTAGTGCCAAATTTAAAATTTTTTACAACATATAGGAGTGAAACTTTGATCTTAATGAGCGTCTCACGGATAGGAGTTATATAACTAGCACAAAAACCGTACCACTAAAAAATTTTCCACCCCCAAATATGTGAGGTTCGCCCCTAGAATTGGTAGGAAAAGCATTTATGCTATGATGTGTGTACCGGTAGCACTTAGATTCTAGAACTTGCGTTAGGACCATTCCAAGGCCACAAGTGAGACTACATTCGTGTAGTTAAATTTACTACATGATAAGAGGCATTAGGATTAACCCATTGTTTTACACCTGTGTTTTTGTTATAATTACATTGGCTACATTGGTCAAGTAATTCTCCCACACCCCTTTGCGTTGTACTCATTTTTAGTACACGATACCCCTAGTACACCCCTCAGAGCCTATCTTTTCGTTTCGACCTTTAAGCATTTTACTTAAAGAAAGAATTTGTTTACACCCCACTTAAATGTACACCCAAATCGCCTTAGCCTACCTTGTATGCACTCATCTTTAGTGCATTATTGTTACAACATTTGTTTAAACCCAAGTTAATTATCTAATTGATTACATGGTTGCTAAGTCGAGTCATATCCTTGTACATATTGTTTTGGGACGATTGGGACTCATGGGTAAAGTACTAGTATAATGGAGTAATGAGGATGAACATCATTTATTACCCCCATATGTGCTAAATGTTTTAAAAGTACTCCAAGTTTTTCAATTATCTTAATTCGAGTCATTAGATTAGTATTTGTAAAGTTATGTAAAAATTCAAGTGTAAGGGGATGCAATGCCCCTATGATGTATTATTTTGGATGGTAGGGCAAAAGTGTATGAAAAAAAAAAAAAAAAAAAAAAAAAAAAAAAAAAAAAATCAAGAAAAACACAAAAAAAATGAGAAAAAGAAAAATAGAAAAAACATACGGACTACCATCCCGTTTTATTTTATGTTTATTTTATGTTTTTGTTATTTTGTTATTTCGTTTCTAGCTTAAGATTGAGTCGAGTCTTGGCTTAGCAACATTGTATAGTACATGTAATTAATCAAGATTTTTAACTCGCCACCAGTAAAATATCCTTTATCCAACAAAACCGTGTTTTCCTTTTCCCTACACCTAACATTATAACCTATTTAAAAGCCCTCTTTGATAGTTTATCTTTGGTGCTTACGCCTAGTGGAGGAGGTTTTCGATCCTTTCCCAAGCCTATGGTAATCTATTTGCTATGACAGGTAGTGAGAGATATTATCCGTTTTCATTTATGAGATTTATTTTGATGACACTTGAGAGATGTGAGTATCTAAACACTACTTGTGAGGTGCTAGTATGTAATCTCCGTGCTTATTATGATTGAAGTGGAACGATTATTTGTTGTAATTACTTTTATGTTTGCATTAAATGACCCCTAACTTGTATTTTGATTAGAATAAAAGCGCATTTGCTTGAGGACAAGCAAATCTCAAGTGTAAGGGTATTTGATGAAGCGAAAAGTGTACCGCTTTTAAGGGGTCATTTAAGCCTTAAATCGTATTTATTTGATCAAATATTGCCCTAAATCGTTCCTTTTGTCATTTTAGGTACTTTTGAGGAGAAATCTGGAAAAGGAGGCATTTTGGACGTTTTTGGAGCATTAAAGTGAAGAAAACGGCAAAGTCTCAAAAATCGGCTAAAAGTTACTCTTGACGGCGTCAGACTTTACTCTGGACGGCGTCATGCCTTGGCAAGAAAAGTTGGACGTGAAATTTACTCATGACGGGCCAGTGAAAATAGCATGTGAATTCTGACGGCGTCACGCTTTAACTTGATCGAGGGCGTCACGGCTTAAATCATAAGGGGACGGCGTCACGTTCATGGTTAGACGGCGTCAAGCCTTGATAAGCCAGAATGGATTTTTGAAGAGCTAAAGAGGGACGGCGTCAAGAAGGTCATCCGGGAACCCTAAAAGCGGCGAGGTGACGGCGTCACACTCCATAAGGTGACGCCGTCAGATCCAAAAATCTATATATAGTTTTCTAATTTTTTTTGTCATTAGGGAGAGCTTAGTGTGTGGAATTTTGGGAGAAAACCCTAGGACGAATTCAGCTTCTTTTTCAAGGCTTTTTGCCTTGAGATCTTCCATGTTTCATTGAAAGATAAGTTATCAATTAATCATTCAATATGTCTATGTGTTGTTTGATTCTATCTTATTCTTGTCTTTTGTTTAACATGTTAGGCTAAATTTATCTTGTGTTTGCTTAGATCTAATGAAACCTAGCTATTGATTATTGGTTGTTAATGTGTTATTAGTTGTATTGGATGATTGTTTATCTATGTTAGGCTTAAGAAAACTGGCTAACTTCCTATTCGGTAACTTGCTTGAACGTCTTAAGAAACATGAACCAAACGCGTACTAAAGGTTTTTATGGTTGTATTTAATGCACAAGCGAATTCTAGTGATCCCATGTTAGGAGCTTCCTAGCCGGCTCGACATAGGAGTGAAGTAGGAGCTTGTAGAGTTGGGGAAGTAAGTACGCCACCCCACGAATGGTATTAAGGAATACACCCGTCATCCACGCAACTAATACACACTAATTAACCGGTAAAAGATAGTTAGGGAGTAAGGAAATCTAAGTAAACACATTTCTCTACACATAAGTTTCTCACCACATTTTCATTTCAGTTATTTTATTTTATTTGCATTCGTAGTAATTTGGGTTAGTTGACTAGCAACTAATTCCGCCCACTCCTTCAAAACCGAGATTTTACTTGCTTTCATAAAAATATAAAAACATAAAAAAAGAATCTTCCTTAACCCTTAGACCTAATTAGAGTAGCCTTTCATACCTAACGAACACTATTCCCTGTGGAGAACGATCAATCCCCCGTACTTACCACTACACTATACTACATCGGTCAGGTACACTGCCTGGTGGGGTTGTAAGCCTCTTGAGATCCCTCGAGAGGTAAAACCTGTTGTAAGGTTACAAAACCACGCAATCTTAGTAAGATATGTACTGAATGAATATGTGTGTTAAAGCTATATGAGTGATGAGAAAGCCAAATGATCAGCTTGCTATTTATAGGCAAGCTGATCTTCAGCTCACGGATCCCACGGATCCCTCAGAAGGGATCCGTCCTTCATTGGACTTGGATCTGTGGGAGGATGACAGCTAAGGATTTGTTGTATCTTACCAAATCATCCAAGATCCTCAAATGTCAACTATGTAACTTGCAAATCTAAACAAGATATATCAAAGATATTGTATGTGATGTATGCAATGATGTCATGGAATGATTTTAGAATTAAAGTTTCCTTTTAAGGAAACAAGTTACTAAATAAGCAAACTTGTAATTCTTGGTTATTATGTGAAGTGTAAAATGTGTACTTAAGAGACTTAAGCTAGTATTTATTATTTGCTAAAAGATATTCCTTTTATTTGTCATTAACAAAACTAAGAAAAGATCAAAGAATATAAATAACGTTTTTGAGACGCTATTTGTATTAACAGTAGCAGTTCTTAGGCTCAGATTTCTAAACCAAATACGGTGCAAAAGGTTTTTGACTCCACCATGGCTGCAAAGAAACCCGGTTGCATAGTAATGCCATCCGGTACTTGCCCTGCCAAGTTATGGAGACAATATTCGACACCTTACTTCTTGTGCATCAGAAAACACGTGGTAATCATCATAGGCCTACTACACAGGAAGCAACAAAGAATGTTTCAGACGAAGCAGTGAATGCAAAGAAACACGGGTATATAATAACGGTAGTCGATGCTTGGCCAGCCAAAATACATGTCCGACATTAGTACGCACCCTCAAGAAATAAGTCTACTAAGAATAGTAAAAAGAGGGTATGGCCACCATGGCTGCAAATCTAGTGACTTACTCACCAAGATATGGACCAACTAAACTTGAATCCTCTTATTCTGCAGACTCATTGAGTGCAATAAGGTCTATATACTATCTTATAAAGCGTCGGCCGCGACGTCGATTGACAATGCGTTTTGCGACCGAAAAAAAATGGGCCTGTATCAGCGCAAAATCCACCGGCCTGTTTGGCTAAGGCGGCCCATTTTGTTGTCGTTATACATAGTCGTGCTATGTCGTATTGCTTAGATAACACTTTCTCACCTAACCATTCCATCGTATGGTGGAGAATGTGTTTCAAGTACAACAAAACTATAAAGCGACAGGCACGACGTCGTTTTGCGTCGTTTTAACTGTTGCACTGCCACAATTTGGCGATTTTGCGCAAGGAACAATCGTGGGCCTGCCTCAGGACAAAATACACCGGTCTGTTAGGCTACTTTGGCCCATTTTTGCCGGCTTAATACATAGCCGTGCTACGTCGTATTGGTTACATTGTACTTTGCCACCTAACTATATCATCCTATAGTTGAGATTGTGTTTCAAGTACAACAAAAGATACACGTGCACTTTCCCTGCCATTAGAAGCTTCTGCATATCAGAGCTTTAGATACATTGTCATATCAGACATTGATATACATTCTACCCAGTTTATATGTGTCAAAAAAGGTTCTAGACTCCACCATGGCTGCAAAGCGACGTGGTTGCATGCTAATGCCATCCGCTACTTGCCCTGCCAAGTTATGGAGACAATATTTGACAACCCAGTTCATTTGTGTAAGAAATTAGGGACCAATTATCATAGGCAACTATGATCAACATCGTACGTCAACATTCACAAGCATGCGATATCTCCATTAGTTATAAGCACAACTTTTGTTGTAACCAACGAATGTAACCAACATGACTTATAACAGTGTGACATAGCATAGCAGAAATATATCTTATAGAGCGACGGCTCCGACGACGTTTTGTCACACCATCAGTCACAACAATTATAAGTAAATCGATTTTTAAAGGTATGGGTTCAACAGGTATATGTGCAGCAGTTTTTAGGCTCAGATTTTTAAATCAAAAACAACGCAAACAGTTACAGGGTCCATCATGGCTGCAAAGAAACACGGTTGCATAATACTGCCATCCGGTTCTTACCCTGGCAAGTTATAGAGATAATATTTTAAAACCCACTTCATTTGTGTCAGAAATTAGGTAATAATCATCATAGCCCTGGTGCATGTAAAGCAAACAAAAGTGTTTTTACACACCCAGTTTAAGGATGCACAAATGGGTTAAATGCATCCAAGAGCCAGAAATATGGGCCAACTTAGCCAAACAGGCCGGCTGAGTTTGGGCTGACGCGTGCCCATTGCCGGTCTGTGCGGCAAATCGTCAATTGTGGCAGCGAAACAGTGAAAAACGACGAAAAACGACGTCGTACCCATCGCTCTCTCTCTCTCTATTATATATATATATATATATATATATATATATATATATATATATATATATATATATATATATATAATTGTTATGCTGCCAACAACAGCAGACATAACAGTTATAAATAAATCGAGCTTTAAACATACATATACAACAACTATATATGTAGCAGTTCTTAGGCTCAGATTTCTAAACCAAATACGGCGCAAAATATTTTTGACTCCACCATGGCTGCAAAGAAACGCGGTTTCATAGTAATGCCATCCGGCACTTGCCCTGCCAAGTTATGGAGACAATATTGGACACCCCGTTTCATTTGTATCAGAAAACAGGTGGTAATCATCATAGCCACAGCATACGTGGAGCAACAAAGGATGCACCCACAACAAATAAGCCTACTAAGAATAGTAAAAAGAGGATATGGCCAGCATGGCTGCAAATCTGGTGACTTGCCCGGCCAAGATATGGACCAACTAAACTTTAATCCTCTTATCTTGTAGACTGACAAAGTGCAACAAAGTCTATACACCTTTGTAAAAACAATCACTGATGTTATACCATGAAAGCCATTGACAACACAATGAGAAGGTTTGTCAAAAGCTGTTGTTCCAACATAAGATAAACCTACAAAAGAAACATGATAAACAGTTAACAACTTTTACAAACCACATAGAATAAACACATGACAATTCAGTAATCAGGTAACAAAATAACGTAACCCAATCGCGCCCCCATCAAATGATTATAAAACAATAGTTATCATATCTGATTACCAAAAGCAAAAATACCTTTGACATAAAGTATTCCATTTGTTTGAAGAAAAAAAAAATCAATTATAAAAAGCTAAAAATAAAGGCAATGAAACACAATCAACCAACTGATCTAGTGGAATCATAAATAAAGTGCAAAAATTATAAGTATATATACCATAGAGTAATAACTGTGAAGCCAAATAATAACAACAACAAAACCCTAAGTATAAAGTCCAAAAATGATCAATCAAGCGAAAACAGACAGGCCTAAATCGACTAACAGCAACAACAAAATCCAAAACCTCAAAGCATAAAATCAGCAAAACCGACAGTTAAGTGCAACAAAATCACAAATCTCAAAGCATAAAATTAATAACCCAGACAATTAAGTGCAACAAAATAAACCGCGAACAAAGTAACAACAACAACAAAACTCTAGATGTAAAGTCTACACAACAACAACAAAACCCTAAATCTAAAATAAAAAAATTACCAATTAAGAGAAGTATACAACCGTAAATCAACCAATAGCAACAACCACAGGAACAAAACCCTAAATATAAAACTAAAGAATCATCAATAGCGAAAAACTTAGCTGAAAAAAAAGATATATAATGAATAAATGAAACCTACAATATAGAAGTGCGATGTGTATAAGATAAGCTTATAAATTGAGAAATCTAGATAAGATCAAATCCGAAGATGTGGGTGTAATGAAAGCGACACTGTACCTATAACAAATGGCTTAATAACAAGCACAAAAGAACCCTCAGAGAGTAGATAATACACAATCTCCACCATACGATGCTATAATTAGGTGAGAAAGTACTATGCAAGCAATACGACATAGCACCACTTTGTATAAAAACATAAATACGAACTGACCTACGGAAAAATGGCAGGGAAAGTGCACGTGTATGCATTGCTATGTCCACCGTACGATGGTGTAGTTAGGTGGGAAAGTACTATATCGACAAATACGGGCCAACTTACCCAAACAGGCCGGCTGATTGTGGGCTGATGCAGGCCCAATAACGTTTTGTGCGCCAAATCGCCAATTGTGGCAGTGCAACAGTAAAACGACGTCGTGACCGTCGCTTTATAAGATATATATATAATGCCTCATTAAACAAGACATGAGTTAAATTATAGTATAGGTGTATGTGAAGTACCTACCAAAGTTACGAGTTTGATCGAAACATATTAGTATGTACTGCTACTAGGTAGGTATTGGACGTCCCTGTAAAAAAATTCTAACATATACACAAAAAACAAACAAAAACTTTGGGGATAATACAGGGTTAATGAACTGGAAATACATCTAGCTTGTCAATTTTTGTGGTTTCGTGTAGTCATTTTTTTTTCCTATTAAAACACAAATCTTTTAAATTTTGACATTTGCAAGTATTTTGTAACTATTCTGACGTTACTTTTTTCAATCCCCTAAAACATCATTTGTACCCCTTATTATTTTTTTTATTTTTTATTTTTAATTTTTATAATTTTTGAATTATAAAACAACAACAAAACTGAAAGTACGGAAAATAAAATATAAAGTTTAACAAGTTAAAAGTATTAAACTGACAAACAATACGAAACAAAAACTGATAAAAAACTGTGTTATACTCTTAAAGTTAAAAGAAAATATTTTGTACTTTTTACTTTTTAGTGGGCCAAGGGTAGCAATAGTAGAAGGGAAAAACCTATAAATTCATAATGTACTTTCCAAAAAAACTCATTATGCTTTCTCTACTAATTTTAATGTCATTTTACTTTATTATGTTTTTTCAAATTTATATTTATTATTTTTGCCCATTTTTTAGTTGCAACTGACACGTCAGCCGGTTTCCTGGTTTCATATGGTATTATTGAGGTGGCATTTTGAACAAATAAAAAATTAAAAAATTCGGGTCTAAATAAGTAGTTGACATAAGTCAACTCTTACACTTCTCATTTTCGCTCAATCATAAACACGCACAAAACCCTAATTTTAATATCCATTAAATCTGTCAAAATTGGCTTCGATTGCTTAAAGGTATGTTAATATAAACGTGTATTTATCATTTTATAATTGTTAATTTGTCTTGTAAATGTTCAATATTTTTATTTTTTATTTTTCATTTTTTTTTATAATTTTCTTTTTATTATAAAATTACAAAACTGAAAGTACGGAACATAAAATATAAAGTTTAGCAAGTCGAAAGTATTAAACAGGCAAAAAATACTGAACAAAAATTGATAAAAATTGTGTTCTACTGTTAACAGGAAAGTTAAAAAGAAATGTTGTGTACTTTTTTTTATATTTTTTTGTGAGCTAGAGGATACCAATAGTAATACCCGTCTTAATAACCTACCCCTATCACTTATTAGGCTTTCAAACTCTTATTAGTCCTCATGTCATAAAACCATCATTATACTATATCAGACAAAACAGATACTACCTCCGTCCCAAGATAAATGTCAGGTTTGACTTTTTAAAGTTTTTACTGTTCAACTTTGACCGTAAATACTTTTATCTGTGTTATATAATACTTGATGCAAAATATATGAATGGATTAGGTTTCAAATGCATTTTTATTGGTATAATTTTTATCAAGTATTATATAACACAAATAAAAATATTTAAAGTCAAAGTTGAACAAAAAAGACTCCAAAAAGTCAAACCTGACATTTATTTTGAGACGGAGGGAGTATATAGTTTGGATGTATAAAGAGCTAGGGGCCTACAAACAGGTATTACTAGTTGATTCATAACAATATTTTTTTTGGAAGGCGACTTTCATTTTTTGGTTTAGAGTCGCACCCGTCATATTGGCAGACCCTCATCCACCACATACCCAGACTATGTTGTCTGAACCGGGTCCACGCTGGCGTAGTGGCGATTTTTAACGGCTTCCGCTCGGAAACCGTACCGCCTCCACATGAGTTTTCTCCCTGGAGTAACGGCCGGATGAAAACCGGGGTCGGCTCGGATTCGAACCTGCGCAACATTGGCTCACAGGCTCTCCTATTCATTGCCTAATACCAACAGAGCTTTGTGGCCCTCATGTGAAGACTTCCCGGTAGGTCACCCAAACCGGTACTACTTTCACACAGGCTCGCTTAACTGACTAAGCGTTAACCACTAGACCACAAAGCCTGGTGATTGCTTTATAATAATATGGTTCTATTGGAATCGAGATATCAAACATGTTTGAAAAAGTGAGGAAGGATACATGCAAGTGGTTGTGGTTCCAAATAATTTGGTTCATCCTGAATAGAAATGTTGCTACTTAAATAGTTTTGAGCTAGCAATAAATGAGGATAGTCTCTAATATTCTATCCTCAAACAAGAAACCAGATTTCTGTTTGTTGTTGGCTTGTTGCAATACCATATTGTATCTATACTACTATAAAGTATTTGAGACATTTATTTTCAGATTACACACTTGCTAATTATAAAATTGTGTAAGATTTAAAAAACATATACTGGGTCAGATTCGAACCCTAGTCTCCCGGAAATATTCCATCCGCCAAACTACAATGGATTTTTGTTCATTTATTGAACAACCAAATACATATACATATACAACATTTATTGCACAACCAAATACATATAACACATTTGCAACTTTTGTGATTGTTTACAAGAGCCTTACAAATTTGTTGTTTATTTGATTTTTTTTTCTTTCTATTGGCTCTTCTAATAAGCAACATCAAACACATGTTTTTCTGATAGCGTTTTAATCTTACTCATTCAAAAATTAAAACTCAGATTTAATTCAATTCGTCTCCGAGCAACATTCGACAACAGGTACCTATAATCAAATCGTTAAAAAACATTCGTCTTTGAATCCGTTTCTTTGCGCGGATACAATGCTAATATTACATCATAGTGCATTAATTAAGTTACTACAAACATAATCTTTCTCACAAAAATAACGGAATACAAAATTTGTTATTAGAGTTTTGCTAATATGTGTTTAAGTGATAGAATGTATTTATGCATGCATTTAAGTACGAGAATCATTTTTCATATTAATTAATTAATAAAATAATTATATACTCATATGGATATAAACTTAGGGCGTTCTTAATTTCTTATACATACTTTTTTGACCCACCTTTTACCATTCTTACCCAATTTTTATCCTTTTTTATTAAAAATACAAGATAATTTTTTTTATCAATTTATATTCTACATTTTTTATCTTTTAATATTTTTGATTTTATGTTCCTTACTTTTTATTTCGTAGTTTTATAATAAAAATAAAATTATAAAATTAAAAATAAAAATAAAAATAGAGTTACACTATACACACCCCCTATTAGTCAAATGTACAACCCGCGAAGCATACACTACAACCGGCCGCTGCATACAATGATTGCATACCCCCTATAGGGGGTCAGGATAAACTGCCCCGAGGAGTCATTAAAATCCATTTTGAAGTTATGAATATCAATTCCCATAAAATTAATCACATATTTACGTATCATAATCAGGGGCGGAGCCAGAACATTTATTATCGAGGGGGCAAAATATGAAATTTTTAGAAACTACACTAAATTGGTCCGTTGGGGTAAATTACAAAATAGCCGAAAATTTTCAAAATTTACACTACAATTTTTTTCGCTGGGGGGTCACGTGACCCCCCGGACCCCCTTTATCTCCGCCCCTGATATTCATAACAAAGACTTCGATATGACACTGTCCTTAAACATAAGTGTACTTACTGAAAATATCGTTAAAGAATCTCCTAAACTCACTGTTTTTTTGTCTTTGTTAGTTTCCAAACAGTGGACTTGTCAAACCCTTCATCATCTTATTTCCAAAAGTACCAAGTATTCTTCTAATTTCACTAGTTATTTAAAAGGTTAATTAATAACCCTATTTCTAGCCGTAAATAGATTCTCAATATATGATCATTTATGCGTTTTTAAATAGATCGCGAACAACACGAAGCTAAGACATGTGCCAAAGTACATGATGTTAGCTAGTCATAATATATAGTACCATACATATAATTAGTTAATTACATTGAATTACTAGAGACAGTTTTTGCTTTTTTTTTCAAAGTACCACCAACATACAAATCTAGTTCTACATCGTTATTGTTACTAGTTACTTGATTAGTAGACGTACTAGGATTAATCCTCATTGTCATCGACCCATTACTAAAGAGTTGATCAACCGAAGTAACCGCATGACATTTGTTGTAGTTAATGTTACTACTACATTTCTTAGACTTCCTTTTTTTGGCTTCGGTAGGCGACGAGGATGTTGTGGGTGATGTTGCGGTGTTGGACAAGGGAAAAACAGATGGTATCTGGAAGTTGGTTCTAGCTTTTGATCCTCTTAGTCGTCTTGCAGCAGCGTCGTAAGCACGTGCCGCCTCCTCAGCCGTATCGAATGTTCCTAGCCAGTGCCTGCATCGTCCTATCCTGTCGCGAATCTCGGCGGACCATCGACCCCATGGCCTCTTTCTAACCCCTCTGTAGCTCTTTACCGCACTAGTAACGTTCTTCACCGATTGAAACTTCATTTCTCGCCCGACATCTTTCACCATGGTGGATTCTCTTTGCACTGCTCCAAATAAGTCACAATTTAAAAAAAATAAATATGTATAGCTAATTAGCTATGAACATGCCCAAAAATATGTGAGTAACAACACATGCCCAACAATATAATATGTATAGTTACAATTTAAAAAAAAATAAAAAAAAAAAAAAAAAAAAAAATAAAATAAAATAAGGAACTGCTTAAATTTCATGTCCTTTAAGGTAGTTTTCATATTTCAAAGTTTTTAATTATCTTCATACAATTAATCACGAAATATTTCTAATATTTATTTCATTATTTTCGGCATAGTTTGATTAATTACTATGAATGTGAAGGTTAACGTATTTTTCTATTAACTGGAAGAGATAAACGTCAAATATTGCCCATGCATATAATGTGACAATAACTCATTATTTTTACACCTTTACAAGATCAACACACATTTTATATTTGATGTAATGTTTCTTACCAATCGTTGTTACCGGCTTTCCGTAGAGCACACGTTCTCCTACGACCGCACCGATACCTTCGAGAACAGCAGGATGATCATATTCCAACGAAATATTTGTTTCCAGTGAAGGGTTTGCTGGTGCAAAATATTGAGCCTGGAATGATGTGTTGTTACAATAATACTGTGGAAATTGATCAAGTGACGAAAAGGGCTTCACAAGATCACTTGAACTTGTGGTACTAGGCAAAAAAGGAAGTGTTTGGAAGAGTGTGTTCATGTTTTTGAAGCTTTGTCTTTTGTGTATCAATGGAAGGTTAAAGATTTGTATGCTAGTGGCCTGGTGACAGTAAGTGAAAGACAAAACAACAAACAAGTGAACTGAAGAAGTAACTTAAGTTAAGTGTGCATGGGGACTGATGATGAATTGTCTTGGACCCGCTATTTATATCCATTTTAAACCCGACTCGTTTTGCAAGATGGATCAATATAATAGTCCATGTACGTCCACATGATCAGTGTTAAATTTGCAACAAATGTATTTTAACATAAGACTACTACAGTAGTAATGAGACCAAATAAAAGAGATCAAACAACCCCGCCACATCATCGTCAACTCAGCCTTCTTTCTCTCTCTTAGATAAAAAACAGACCAAACACTCGTAGTAAAGAGACCGCAGTCACAATAAAAAACAACCCCACAAAAATAAATTAAAACAAAAAGCGTACACACAAACCTTTTTTATTTTTTCGGTCCACTAACAGACCAAACAAATGCATGACGCGTTTGTTTTGGCCAAACAGACCGAACCATTTGGTTCCACTACTACTACTCTAAGCTATATATATGTTGCTTAATTTTATTCTTAAGTTCCATTATTAATTTTTTTATACCTGATCGAGCTTAAATAAGTTGCACAACAAACAAGCTAGATGGAACTTAAGAATACAATTAGCGATGGAAAGTAAACTAATTAATATAAACCCTAAAAAATTGCAACGAAAAGATAAATTTTGTTTCAAACAGAGAAATTTAATAAATATACACACCCTATAAAGATTATAAGGGAGGATAAAATTAAGGGATAACATTACAAGAGTCACTAAACCAATTGATTGTAGATGAAGTTTGATGTCATTGAGGATGAGAGCTTTCCTTGGGCGATTAAGCTTGAACATTGTGTTATTACGGAAACACCAACGAGCTCACAACGTTGATTGGACATAGAGCTGAGCAAATTACCCGAATGGACCGGACCGACCAACGGACCGACCGAGACTGGACCGACCACATTCGGTCCGGTCCTCGGTCTCGGCTTTTGGGCTAATTCGGTCTCGGTCTTGGTCGGTCCGGTCCGGACCACAAACCGACTATTTTGCCTTGTTCGACCGAACCGAACGGCGGACCGACCGAGACCGGACCGGACCGGACCGACCACATTCGGTCCGGTCATCGGTCTTGGTCGGTCCGGTCCGGGACCGATGCTCAGCCCTAGATTGGATTTGGACAACCACATCAAAGATAGAGGATCAAGTAGATGATAGATTTCTTTTTGATGTTGAAATGAGTTTTATAACATTCTTTTAGAACCATTGTAAACTTTAATTATGTTTAAATATAAAATTTTACTAATAGTAGATCGACCTAGCCCCGTTGGTTACCATGATGATAATATTTTGCTAATCGTAGATCGACCTGACCCTAATGGTTGCTAATCGTAGATTACTATGTATTAATATGGAAAGTATGAGTTCTTTTGATGTTGTTTTCCTTTATGCATATGTTTAAGAAAAAACATCTCTAAATAATTAAGAAGCATATGCATTTAAAGGAACACATATCTTTCATATGAACAGGACGAGATTTGGTTTTTGCCATTTTGGCCAACATCCATGGCCCCTTGTTAAGATTTGGGTATTCAAATATAATTAATGTAAGTGTAAACCTATACATTTATGTCTCAAAGTTTACAGTACACCCATATACTACATTAGAAATGTTGGGCATATGGTATGTAAACTACAAACTTGGTGATTATTTAAAAACACCATGAACCAAGGATGTGACTCGTGATTCGTGAGTAAGGTTTGCGATCGAGCGAGCAAATCATAGAATCCTTTTATGATAGTGAGAGTATCAATAATGTGAGAGCCAATCTTTGGTCTATTTGAACTGTGAACGTAATTACTCTT
The DNA here is from genome assembly GCA_021014915.2 of Artemisia tridentata subsp. tridentata. Lineage (NCBI taxonomy): Eukaryota > Viridiplantae > Streptophyta > Magnoliopsida > Asterales > Asteraceae > Artemisia > Artemisia tridentata. The sequence continues at coordinate 145,407,039 of CP139504.1, read as the reverse complement.
TCCGTTTCAAATTTAATTGTTCTCACTACCAAAAATAATTATACAAGCATGATAAAGTTTACCACATTAACTATGGGTTGAAATTATTATTATAAAGTTTCAAAAAAGAACTAATTAGTTAAATACGTAAGGTAAACTGTCATTTTACAAAGGACTAATCATTTTAAAAATTATCATACTTGTCATTGTATTTTTTTATGTGTAACATATTAAATTTTTTGCTTATTTGTGTACTAAACTAACATTTTTATATTTATGTGTGTAGTGAAAACGTGTGATGACCATTTTACCCTTCCAAATTACATAAATGATCCTTGTGGGTTTGTAAAAATTGCATCCACCGTCCCTAGGACGAAAACATATAAAAAACGTTTAAAAACGGACGAAACGTATAAAAAATGGATAAAAAACAGACAAAATTCCGCAAACCCTAGGGACGGTGGATGCAATTTTCGCAAACTCACAAGGATCATTTATGTAATTTAGAAGGGTAAAATGGTTATCACACGTTTTCACTACACACATAAAGACAAAAATGGTATTTTAGTATACAGATAAGCAAATATTTTAATATGTTACAAATAAAAAGATACATTGGCAAGTATGATGATTTTTAAAATGATTAGCCCTTTTACAAAATGTAATAGAAAATAATCTAGGAAGGAAGGAATATTATGTAGGGCTAATGGCACCATAATGTATCGTATTTGTCACTTGCACTATTTATATGTATCGAAATTTTTTTTTTGCAATTTTATGTACTAAACTTGATTTTTTTGTTTTTTTTGTGTACTTTATAACCAATTTACCCCTCATTTTTTTGCTACTATATGTATCATAGTTGTTATAAAGTACGCAAAAAATACAATAAAATCAAGTTTATTACATAGAATAACAAAAAAAAATATTCAATACATATAAAAAGTGCAAGTGACAAGTAAGATATATTACGATGCTATTAGCTCTATTATGTAACATGAATACAAAGGAACATGATAAGTATGTTTGGTAAACAATCAGCATAGCGGAACTAGGATTAAAGTTCAGGGGTAGCGGAATACGAAAATTTGTTTAGGGGTAGCGAAAATTTGTTTCAGGGGTAGCGAAATACGAAAGATAGTACGAAAAACGTAAAAAAAAAAATCAAAAATTCCACTACCGGGTAAAAGTTCAGGGGTAGCGACCGCTACCCCTGGGCTCCACATACCTCCGCCCCTAAGTATGTTTGGTAAACAATAATCATAGCATAATCAGATTTTAATCACGAAGACTATTTTATATGTCAACTACATACGTACCATATTTTTAGACAAACTCATACATAAAAATCACATATTTTGATAGGTAAGCAATAGTAATAGTCGTGGCAATAAATTGAGATGCAAGGTGATGGGGTTGGGTAGGTGAAATAGTCTAGATTATTTGGACCATACCTTGGTAGCATGATGGTTTTAACCGATGGTTAATGATGGGGATGAATTGAAGAGGTTGTTTGATTTACGAGGTTCAGAAGTGGTCACAGAGTTCACTGGTCTGGTGCATGCTCTATTCATGGTACGTGTGTACGTATGGACAAACGTGTTGCAAAATTAAGGTTCTAAAATATCATGTTAAACAGTACTTAAAATTGTTTGATTTGATCTTATGAATCTTTTGTGGTGTTGTATAAGCCTTATTTTCCTTTCACGGTTTCACCTATGAGGTCACTTCTGTTATTCAAGTTTCATTTTCTCGTTGCTTTGACGCTTTCATTTACAAATTTATAAAGGCTTTGTTTATTGCTAACCCCCCAAATTTACAAGTAAAACAGCTCTCATTTTTTTTATTATTATTATTTTTTTAAATTTTTGTAATTTTGTTTTTATTATAAAACTGCGAAATAAAAAAAATTATGGAACAAAAAATATAAAGTTTGACAAGTTAAAAGTAGTAAAACACAAAAAATACGGAGTAGAAAACCATAAATAACTGTCTTGTCATGTTAATAAAATAGATAAAACTACTCAAAAAATACGAAACATAAATATATAAAATTTGACAAGTCAAAAATAATGAAAAAAAATACAGGATAAAAAATACAATAAAAAATTACTCTATCTTGTTATTAAAACAGGTATTAAGAGGAGTGTGAGAAGTAAATGGGTACTAACAGTACAAACCATTTATAAAAAGTCACATGAATCAACTCATTATTATGGTCAATATATTTTCATTTCACAGAACCTAAAGTTTTGAGTCAACTAGTCAATAACTTAATTCAAAAAATTGTGTATATCAATATATCTGATATTTTTAAAACATCCCTAGCAAGAGTAGGAGAATGTCTGTCTATGACTATAATAAATAATTTCAATTCGTAATTGTGATATATAATAATCAAGAACACCATTGATCCTTTCCGTACATTAGAAAAACGACGTAAAATCTTAATAGATGTATAAAATTTAAAGTATAAAAAAATATATAATTTGATGGTTTTTATAAACTTAGGATATTAAAGTGAAGTGAGCATTTCCAAGCCTACAAACAGGCTTTGGACCAAGAGGCCATCAGTTGTTTAAAACCCAAAGTCCAAACCAAAGTCTATTTTGGGGTTTCGGAAAAGGTTGCAAGTAAAACAAAAAAAGAAATGCCAAAGTTAAACAAGACAAACAAAGTATGCAATTATCACACCTTTTATCATTGTTTCATCCCAAGTTCTTTCTTTTTTCATCTTTTTACAAATTTTATGCCATTGACTTGTATTATATTACTTACTCTATCAAGTCCTAAATATTAGAGTAAGTTATGCTATACAAAGACGATTAATGATAAATACTCAAAAAGTGCCACATACCAATGGATCAATCAGAAGCGTCGGATTAAAAGACAATTTTTAATAATAAAAAACACGGAAGGACCATTTTTGCCATCTCACCAAACTTACCCACCAACCCCAGTACCCCACCCTCTACCTCTCACTTTCCACACATTTCATATCACAAAAAACCCACTTTCTCTCTCTAACCATCATCAAAAACTACCATAACAAATAAAAAATAACCGCTTTTTAACCGTTCAAATCATCAATAAAACACAAAAATGGAATAATCGACGAGTGCACAAGCAGATACATGAAAAAAAAAACGGTTCAAAATGAACCTAATGAGTATCGAAATGATGGTACGGTGATTCAAACTGCTTATTTTATTGTTATATTGTGCTTATTTATGATTTGGTGCTTATTTATCAATGTTATTGCTATTTATCAAAGAATGATACATAGGACTGATATAACAAATTTTGTATATATGGATGCACACCAAGTGTTTGATAAAATGTGTGAGTGACAAATATTTGATGATCTTGTTATCCGGTCATGCAATTTTGCTTATTAATTAAGCTGTTAGTTGTTTTTTTTTTGTTTTTAACTGCATTGGAGTGATATTTTTACTTATGATTGATGTTTTAAATCTGCTTTGTATCATACGTATAGTATCACTAGTGATAAAAAGCATTTGTAGTTATTTTATTCAGTTTTTGGTAGTAGAAGATCTGTGATGATGATAAAATAGATGTCATTCAATTTTTGGTATTATATCACTAGTGATAAAAAAATTGTAATGCATTACTTCAGTTTTTGGTAGGTTATCACTAGTGATAAAAAGCAGTTGTAGCTATTTAGTTCAGTTTTTGCTAGTAGAAGATCTGCGATGATAACGAAACATTTGTAGTGACTCACTTCAATTTTAGGTAGCATATCACCAAAGATAAAACAGTTGTAGATGTCTTATTCAGATTTTGGTAGATTATCACCAGAGATAAAACAGTCGTAGATGTCTTATTCAGATTTTGGTAGATTATCACCAGAGATAAAACAGTTGTAGATGCCTTATTCAGATTTTGGTAGATTAACACCAGTGATAAATCAGTTGTAGATGTCTTATTCAGTTTTTGGTAGATTAACACCAGTGATAAATCAGTTGTAGATGTCTTATTCAGTTTTTGGTAGGTTATCACCAGTGATACCTCATATGAATGTGATATCACCAGTGATACCTCATATGAATGTTTTCTATTTATGTCATATCTGATAAATGGTTGATGAAACAGCTTGCATATTTACAATATACAAAGTTTGATGCAATGAATGTACAAATGAGAAGTTTATTCTTTATGGTTTTAAATGCCTTTGAATTATATAAACCAGTGTGTGATTTTGAATGTATCACAGGTGATAAAACTCAAATAAACACTTGAGATGCTATAAACTAATAAATCCAGAAAAAGTATCACAAGGGATACACAGAAATTCAGATTATGGTTGAAGCAGTGATAAAGAAAAGATGAAGATTATGGTTGAAGCAGCTATGAAGAAAAGGGCAGCAGAAGAAAAGAATTAGTTGACTTCCATGCTTTTCCAAAGACAATTTATTTTCAAAGACAATTTATGTTTATGTTTTGTGTATTTTAAATTTCTAAACAATGTTGGTTAAACTAGGATTAAGAATTTGATAAGCAAAAATCCATTGAAGCACTGCCGAGCCATGGAATGTGACGGACAACTGTCCAAGTTTGAGATTACCTAAGAATGACGGGAGGCTCTATTAGGTCCTGAACCACATTCCCTAGTGGTGGATATTGTGCTATATTTTGTTCTGGATTTTGCGGAATCTGAATGCATCTAGGATTAGCTGATAGCTATGCAAAAAAAAAAAAAAAAAACGATGGTATCTTTGTATTATCTTTCATCTGGATTTTGGGAAATGAAGACAGATGCAGTTTATTATTTATGGTTTTAAATATACATGCAATTATTTTTTTGTTTTTACATGTTCTTTGCTTTTAGAATACCAGGAGATACTATCACCAGTGATACCAGTGAGGTATCACCAGTGATACCTCATATGAATGTGATATCACCAGTGATACCTCATATGAATGTTTTCTATTTATGTCATATCTGATAAATGGTTGATGAAACAGCTTGCATATTTACAATATACAAAGTTTGATGCAATGAATGTACAAATGAGAAGTTTATTCTTTATGGTTTTAAATGCCTTTGAATTATATAAACCAGTGTGTGATTTTGAATGTATCACAGGTGATAAAACTCAAATAAACACTTGAGATGCTATAAACTAATAAATCCAGAAAAAGTATCACAAGGGATACACAGAAATTCAATCATTCTAATCAACAAAAAATTCATAAAAAAAAATGATGAAAACTATTTAAACACTTTAATGCTTTATCACAAGTGATAAATGTCACAAATATTCCATAAAGTCACAAAAATAAAAGAATAAACCAATAACTAAAAATCATACTTCAATTGCTCCATCAACTCCGCTTCCGCTTGCTCCATCACCACCACTTCCGCCTGCTCCATCACCTCCATTTCCGCTTGCTCCACTCCTCAGTGGACAAGTTCGCCTGTTGTGATCAGTAAACCCACAAATACCACATCCCTTCTTCTTCTTATTATTTTCCTCAAGTGCTATCTCACGCCCACTCTTAATACGATCCTTCATATATCCTTTATTACTAGCTCTTGAAGGATTGTTAACATTCTTTTTTTTAGGCTTCTTAACACCCAAAAACCGATGAACCATTTGAGCAACTGTGCGAACAGGAGTATCAATAAAATCATGATGAGCAAAAGATTGTGGAGTTTTAAGAACACTAGAAGCTGTAAAAGAAGGTAACAAAACACATAGTCAAAAGGATAACACAAAAAACAGCTTATAAAAAAACATATCACTGGGGATACTACACATATATCATCAACAGGCTAAACTAAATAAACAAACATATCACTGGTGATACTGCACATTTATCATCATGTTTATGAAAAGCTAAACATATCACTGGTGATACTGCCCATTTATCATCATGTTTATGAAAAGCTAAACATATCACTGGTGATACTGCACAATTATCATCATGTTTATGAAAAGCTAAACATATTTATCATCATGTTTATGAAAAGCTAAAAATATCACTGGTGATACTGCACAATTATCATCATGTTTATAAAAAAGCTAAAAATATCACTGGTGATACTGCACAATTATCATCATGTTTATAAAAAAGCTAAACATATCACTGGTGATACTGCACAATTATCATCATGTTTATAAAAAAGCTAAACATATCACTGGTGATACTGCAAATTATCATCATGCTTAAGCTGTTAAAACTAAAAGCGATACTAATAAGCAATATAACACTATAATCAACAGCTTATCATCAACAAAAAAACACAATTATAATCATGTTTAAGCTCTTAAAACTAACGGCATAACTAATAAGCAATATAACACTATAATCAACAATTTATCATCAACAAAAAAGCACAATTATAAATAAACAGACTAACAATTATCACTGGTGATACTAAACGTATATCACTGGTGATACTAAACCAGCTTATAATCATCAACTTCACAAATATCACTGGTGATACACATACGCTATAGGGCATATTCAAAACAACAATTAGACACAAAAATAGCATTCAAATGCAGTTAAAAGCATAAATTCAACTAACAACTTAATTAATAAGCAAAATTACAGAAGCAGATAACAAGATTATCAAACATTTTTTACTCACACATTTCATCAAACACTTGGTGTGCAACTTGATAAGAAGAAATGTTAACAACTTGATTCACATAATTAACAACTGATTCAACAACATTATCAACCGCAACAATATCAATCAAATCTGCTTCTGAAACAAACGCTTATTTCAGATCAAAAGAAGCCATAAAAAATGATGATAATGATCGGAACAGTAATGGTGATCGGAGTGGTGATGGTGACTGGTACGGTGATGATGAAAGGCACGGTAACTGTCGATCGGAACAGTGATGGTAATCGGAGTGGTGATCGGAACAGTGATGGAGATGATGAGATGATGATCGGAACAGTGATGGTGATCGGAATGGTGATGGTGATGATGATCGGAACGATGATGATGATCGGAATGGTAATTGTGGGTGGGGATAACTGGTTATGAATGGAGGGAATGAGAGCAGAGAAAACACACACACGAAGTGTGTGAAAAAAATGAAGCGAATGAAAAAAGAAAAGAAAAGAAAAGGCTTTATATAGTTGGGAGTATTAAGGTTAAGCATATTAAATCTTAGATTAATGTATACCATTAGATCAAAATGGATGGAAGGTGAGGATTTGTCCATTGGTATGCACCAAAATAAAGGTATGCAATTGAATTTTCCAGTCAGTTATACTATACAAAGATCGATTAATGATAAATACAAAGAGTTTTCAAAATCTTTTCATGTCTTGATCTTTTCTGTGTATTAACTAGAAGAGCAATGATAAATAGACCTAGTATACATGCCTAAACTTATATTTAATTAATTAACAATTAGAAATATCATTCATGCATTTTCTCACGATAAATCTTCATTGTTGATTTTTCCATTAGGCATCATCGTATTGTTAGTCATGCATTTTATGCATGACAATCATTTTCCTAGCTAGAAACTTGTTTGTAGCTCTAAATTCGTAAACTATCTAAGGGGTGATTGGTGGAGGTTTTAGAAGGTAAGGAATGACAAATGCAATGAAAAATGATGGTTGGTTGCATATAATGCAATCAATCATTGATTGAAAGTGGGTATGTAATACCCCATTACCTAATAAATTGAAAGTATTGAAAATTCATTACCTTGTTTCACTCACATGATCCAAGTCCCACTCTTTTAAATTCATGGGAGCATTTATTTTACTTTTTAGGTACAGTAATGTATATCTATTTTATACAAACTTATTTGAACATATATTCACTTAAATAAATAAAACCGTCTACATTTGTTATTATTTACATAACATACATACGATTTATATAAATATATATTATAATCACTTTTGCTAGTTTAAAATATGTATACTATGCTAATTAGGGTTGAGCAAACCACCCGGACCGACCGACAGACCGACCGAGACCGAACCGGACCGATCACATTTGGTTCGGTCCTCGGTCTCGGGTTTTAGGCTAATTCGGTCTCGGTCTTGGTCGGTTCAGTTCGGTCCAGTCCGGTCCGGACCACAAACCGACTATTTTGCCTTGTTGGACCGGACCGACCACATTCGGTCCGGTCATCGATCTCGGCTTTTTGGCTAATTCGGTCTCGGTCTTGGTCGGTCCGGTCCGAGACCGATGCTCAGCCTTAATGTTAATGCTACTGATCGTACTTATACATTTAATAACGATAGATGTATGTGTAAAAATATTTTATAAATACCACATATGTTAATAGACATATATTGTAAAGATTTGCTATATCAACCAACCAAGCAACAACAATGTAATGGAATGCTTCATTATATTCCTTAGTATACCTTTTGCTTTTCCTTTTCCTATTCCCCTATTTGAACCAAGCGCACCCTAAGTTTTGTATGGGATAATATTTAGAAACATTTAAACCCATGATTTTAATGAACTTGTGTATCCATTGCAAATTTAGAAGTGTAGAAAAACTTTGCTTATGAATACAATAAAAAAAAAAACATTCAATGATAACAATCAGAATTCCAAAGATCGCCATTTCTATATTTCATCGCTTATGAGTTATGAATACAATAGTTAACTTGGTCAGAAAAACAAATGATCCAAATATCATGTATTTGCATGAAAAATGCTTAAAATTTGTCCTAGCCAGTTATCTTACGAACTTCAAGAACATACACATTGGAAATGTGAAAAAAAACAATATTGTTTAGTAATTTTCGAGGCAATATAGGATTGTCCACTTTTGAATATTCTCCTGTACCATACAACCCTTTTAACTTTGAGTTGCTTTTTTCATGGAAATGGTCAAAGATATGTTCTTATTAAACAAATAGATTTTATCAAAATCAAATCAAAAATAGTATAAATTCACATAGGTACAGCTACCAACTGGAGTATCAAGTTAAACAAGATGAAAAATCATATATAACAACGTTTTAAATTAAAGCTAGAGAAGAAAACCATTTATAGAGAAGAAATGTTTATAACCGAAACATAGTGCAAACAAACTTTCAGTACTGGATTGGTATACAACTGCTAACTTGCTAATGAGTTCGCAATATTATTTACGTACAATCAGAACTTCGTAAAATTTCCCAGAGTTTTCGCTTAGGTACTTTGATGCACTTTTTAATGACTTTGACGAAATCACAAATTCCGTTCAAAGATTTAATTTGCCTGATCTTCACAGACAAAGAATTACGAGATCACACCCCTTTGATTGTGGTTGGGGTCGGCATATCTAGCGTTGCCCAATAATTATTTTAAAAAGTTAATATGGTAAACACTTTCTAACTATACCTGTCAGCAAATTACCCCAATCAAGTGAATCAACAGTTCAACACACATGTTTCTTTGTTAGATCGTACAACAAAAAATATATGCTCTAAGCCCACTACTTAGATACAGAACCCACTTAAAGAAGCCCACATCAGGAAACTTTAATGGCTCAATATACGTTACATTTGAGGTTCTTAGAAAACAAGAATTGCCAAATGACAAGCTATTTGCATGATTTCAATTATGTATATAGAATATTAGAATTGATTTTGTATTGTTAAAGTAGTAGTATGGCAGCAAGAAATCAATCACATACTTCAACAATCCAAGGAAATTTAAAACCTGAAACAACAACGACAGTAAACCGTGAAAGAGTGTCGTTGCACGGGAGAGACCCTTGTCCTTTAAGGACTTTATGTCCCAGGATTTGATGCAGACACAATGTTGCATATCGACAACGCCCGAAGCAACGTAATGCCATTGGTGATAGACGAAAAACCATAAGAGAGTATCCAAACAATATTGGGTGAAAGGGGGACATCATGTTATTTTGTGTGTGTGTTTTCATGTGTCTTTTATGTGTCTCTTATATATCATAGCTTAAGAACATCCATGAACACCATTTTTTTATAGCTGGTACAAGTAGTTTTAGATCGTAAACAAAAGTGATCAGTTAAGATCACGATCATATCCTACAAATCACCAGCATGGGAGACGGTTTCAAGTAATATTGCTTACCAAGTCAACCATGTGGGCTTTAGTCACCTGGGCCTTTATCAATTCACATACAAACACAGAACAAACTCTTCCTAGGAAATTTAGTAGCTTGTAATCTTGTATATTGTGAACCAAGTTCTAAAATATAGTTGCTACTTAGATCCCCGACCATGCCACTCAAACTCCTTAGTTGGATTTACAAGTTTAACACTTATAAATGTTGGAATTTAATAATCATAATAAGTATATTATAAACATGTAATCATCAAGCACGCAACGGAAGACTTAAACAAATACTTGTAATTAATTAACCAATTCATAAAGTAAGCGTACCTTTTGCAATCCAAGCAAAAAACGATCAAATCAAGTTCACAAACCCTAATTAGGGTTTATGTATGTGTCGACTTATTAATAAATTCGATTAGGGCAAAACACAAATCCAAGTGGGATTTGTCCTATGTTCTTGTACGCACGTATGAGTAGCGATTCGATGCGAATGCTAAGTTCCTTGAATCACAATAACTAACCAAAAAACTTTTGTATGATCAAGACAAATCAAATCCCTAATTATTTAGGGTATACGATCGGCCAAAGAGCACAAGAGGGAGAAGAAGAGAAGTTAGGGTTAGCTAATTAGACACAAGATTACCAAAGAATGAATACAAGCCTTTGTATTTATACTATAGTAACTTAGAGTTGGATTAGGATTACCCTAATCCTACCCAAATCGATCGGCTTTCAAGGAAAAGGAAACAATCCGGATCCTTCTTGATGCCTATTTTCTCTTTAGTCCTTTTCTTTAATATTTAACGACCGTTATACTAAACCCCGTTAAGTACTAACGCCCGTTAGTCATTATTTTGTGCAATCCTATAGTCTCGTCTTCGAATCCGGTCATACGTATATTAAATATATTCACAAACTAACAATAAACTTATTAAAACTTCCAACCTCATAGTAATTCCAACAACCGGTAACAATATACTAGTACAACTTTTGTCTTTTTTAGTAGTTTTGAATCAGCTAGTTACTGACAATTTTTTTGTACTTGACAACCTTAAGTTTAGTTTTAAATGGTTGTGTGTCTGTGTGGTTGACTATAAACGTAGTATATATTAAGGAATCTACTCATTAACTGTGTATTAATTGTATGATTGTATTTCCTTTTCATCTTTAGCTATATTTAGATGATTATTGTGTCTGTTATTATTTACCATAAAATTAGCCTTAGATCAATCATTTCCAATTGTATGCATGTTGTAAATGGCTATTTATAGCCTTCGTATTCTGTCAAATAAAGTATCAATTTTCCATTTACATTTAAGCTCTTATATGGTATCAGAGCGACTAATCTCAAACGAGAATTGATCCTCTGCACCTTCTTCTTCCTTTTTCCGATCAAACACCCTCTCCAATCATTTCATGGCACCAATCACTGTGATTCAACTCACTGCCTCCACCCATTTTAACATCACCCTCACAAGTGATAACTTTCCGGCATGGCGTAAGCACGTCCACTCAACCCTAATTGGTCTCGATCTCGTTCACTTCATCACTGGAACAAAAAAACCTCTTGCAAAATTCCTAGACATTGACGCCCCAAAACCAAACCCGGATTACTATCCATGGTTCCGACAGGATCAAATCATTCTGGCGGGTCTTCTAGGCAGTTGCTCACCCACCACCCAACCGATGATTGCATCAGCCAACACTGCTCAAGAAGCGTGGGAACAGTTGGTAACTAGTTTTGAAAACTCATCTCGGACTCGTGTCATATCGCTAAAATCCAAACTTGCATACAATCCTAAAGGCACTCGCACCGTCACGGAATATCTACGTGACATGAAGTCAATCGCCGATGAATTAGCACTTGTTCAAAACCCGGTGAAAGAAGGGGATCTCATGGTCCACATTCTCTGTCAATTGGGCGATGAATTTAAAAATGTTGCACAATTACTTCGACTACTTGAATCAAAAATCACATTCCCAGAATTATTTGAGAAGCTTGTTGATTTTGAAAGGGAACTTCAACAAACCATTGTTAACCCAACTCTCATGGCTACAACCAACTTCACCCAAAAACACTCGAGGAACAACACAAAATCCGCACTCGACCGGCGCAACATGCAAAGCAACCTCAATACCAGACCATCACGCAATCAGTGGTCCAATGGCCCCAACTTCAATAACAGTGATTGTGATACCCGTACCAATACCTGCTGTCAATATTGTAACTTTGCAGGGCATGAAGCAAAGGAGTGTCGGAAACTTGCCCGGTTTCTTCGTGAAAATCATGTTACCACAGGAAACTCTATGACTCAAAGCAAGACTTCACCAATTGCTAATGTCACAACATCCTCCTATATGTTTGATACAGGAGCTTCCAATCAGATTGATCCGGATCGCGCGTCTTTTCACTCCATCTCTGAGTATGGCGGACCAGATGAAGTTGTTCTTAGAAATGGTAACACCCTTTCTATAACCCATATTGGTCAAACACACCTTCATACTTCTAACGGCTCTCTTGCCTTAAAAGATGTTTTGTGTGTTCCTCAATTCAAAAATAAACTTATTTCCGTTGCAAAATTGTGTAAAACTAACCAAGTTTCCGTGGAATTTTTCCCACTCAATTTTTTGTCAAGGATCTTCGAACGGGGGCACGACTCATGCGGGGTGAGAATTACCTTGATGTTTACTATGCGAACCTTCCATCTCAGCCTCAAATAAATGCGGTATCCACCATATCGCCTCTTGATTGGCATCACAAACTCGATCATCATTCCATTCGGATTCTTAAAAAAATAGCTAAATGTTTAGGTTTACATTTTAATCTACTTAATTTTCATTGTAACTCGTGTTCCATCAATAAAAGTCACAAGGATTCTTTTGGCATGAACTCATTTACTACTACCAAACCCTTACAATTAATCTATTCAGATGTTTGGGGACCGGTAGAAAAATCAATTGATGGTTTCACTTACTATGTGATTTTTGTAGACTTCCACACAAAGTACATTTGGCTATATCCAATGAAAAACAAATCCGATGTCTCTACCTTATTTCCACAATTCAAATTGCTAGTCAAAAAATTCTTTCAAACACCCTTAATTTCCCTCTGCACTGACAATGGTGGCGAATATATTGGACTTATCGCATATCTTAAATCTCAATGTATTTCTCATTTCACCACCCATCGCATACCCTAGAACAAAACGGTAATGCCGAACGGCGTCATCGACACATTGTGGAAACCGATTTATCACTTCTTAACTATGCCCAATTTCCTCTCTTATTTTGGACACATGCTTTTCAAACCGCCGTTTATCTCATAAACCGTCTACCCACTCCAATCCTTAATTTCAACTTTCCATACTCCATTCTCTACAAACAAGAACCAACCTACACCAAAATCAAACCCTTTGGATGCTCATGCTATCCATGGCTTCGCCCATATGCAAAATCCAAACTTCACCCTCGGTCAGAAAAATGTGTATTTTTGGGCTACTCATCTTCCAAATCGGCCTACAAATGTTATGATTACACCAACCGACGACTATACCAACCGACGACTATACCACTCCCGACACGTGGAATTCTTTGAAACTATATTTCCAATAAAATCTCAAAGTTACAACTCGACAACAATTCCTACTGTGGACGAATTTTGTGGTACTCCACCACCCGATTCCACTCACACCTCTCCTTCATCAACTTTTTCTACCAATCCGGCTCAATACATACACATCCCACCATCACTCGATCCACCTATACCAACCCAACCTCACTCACCTAGTTCACCAGTACACTCCATCACCTCCTTCCCTGATGATACTACCGAATCCAACACTCCTACCAATTCTCAAAACGTCACCGAATCACCCACCACTTCCTCAACCACCTCATCTTCATTGCCATCCCTCTTTACATCTTCCACCACTTCTCAATCAGATTCATTTCAGTCCTCCCCAACACCCTCCCCGCTACCCCCGTGAACCTGCAAACGAAATTCCAAGTATTATAACTCCAGATTTGTTAACTAGACTATCATCCATCCATCAAGCATTAACAGATCCTGAGTGGCGAAAAGTGATGGATAATGAGTTCAATGCTCTTCTACAAAATGGTACATAGGAACTTGTCCCTCATTCGCAACACAAACCTATCGGTTGCAAGTGGGTATTTCGCATCAAACGGCGTCCCGACGGATCCGTTGAGAAATACAAGGCTCGTCTAGTTGCCAAGGGGTTCCTTCAAGAATATGGCAAAGATTACTTTGAAACGTTCAGCCCGGTCACTAAACCCGTAACTATCCGTACGGTTCTCGCCATTGCCTTATCTTAAAACTGGTCCATTCGACAACTTGATGTTCACAATGTCTTCTTACATGGCACTCTACATGAGGATGTTTACATGTTTCAACCACCTGGCTATGTCAATCCTAATTTTCCAAAGCACTTTTTTCATCTTCGGAAATCTCTCTATGGGCTCAAGCAAGCACCGCGGGAATGGTACTTGGAACTTGCCACATTCCTCCTTGAACTTGGTTTTCGCAAATCCTTGGCTGACCCATCTCTGTTCATCTACAACCGGGGTAGAATTATCACCTATTTCTTAGTATATGTTGATGATATTGTCTTAACCGGCAACACAAATCCATTTATTCAACGTATCATTCGTGCATTATTTGAAAAATTCTCCATTAAAGACCTTGGCATGCTACACCACTTTCTTGGTATAGAAGTTATTAACACAACTACTGGTTTATTTCTATCCCAACGTGCCCATGTGCAAAATTTACTAACCATGTTTAAAATGGATGGATCTAAATCCGTTGCCACACCACTTAGCTCTACTGAGACACTTTCCTTTGTTGATGGTTCGCCTACCATTGAACCTACCCCATATCGCCAATTGGTGGGCTCCCTCCAATATCTTTCCTTTACTTGACCAAATGTTTCCTACGCGGTCAACAAGCTCTCTCAATACATGCATGCACCAACTCAACTCCATTGGCAAGCCTTAAAGCGGGTTCTTCGATACTTGAAAGGCACTATTCATCATAGATTGTTTCTAAACCGCGACTCTCCCATGGCACCTACTGCATTTACCGATTCTGATTGGAGTGGAATTACCAATGGGGGGCGTTCCACAACTGCCTATGTTATCTACCTCGGCTCCAACATTATCTCTTGGCTTTCATCGCGTCAAAAATCGGTTTCGCGTTCTTCAACCGAGGCGGAGTACAAGGCATTAGCAAACGGTGTAGCTGAACTATCTTGGGTTCAGAATCTACTATTAGAGCTTGGCCTATCAGTAACTAAACCTCCTACATTATTTTGTGACAATGCTGGTGCTACCTATCTGTGTGCCAACCCACTCTATCATTCACGTATGAAGCATGTGGCACTCGATTATCACTTTGTTCGGGAAAAGGTAACTAATAGTTCATTACGGATTCTACACATCCATTCCGCTGATCAACTTGCTGATGTTCTCACTAAACCTCTAGGCCGGGGTCCCTTTCACCGCCTTAGGTCCAAGATTGGAGTCTCTGACGGCTCCTCCATCTTGCGGGGGCATATTAAGGAATGGGATAATTACAAAAATAGCCCAAGCAACCAAGTGATTTTCCTTATCTACCCCGAGATCGGAAAATATTTTTTTTTGTCAAGGGCAACCCACACTTTTTTGGGCAACTGAAATCTGAAAGTGTATTTTTTGGGCAACTTGTGTATTTTTGGTCAACTTGTGTATTTTTTTGGGCAACAATCGACATT
Organism: Artemisia tridentata subsp. tridentata; assembly: GCA_021014915.2. Classification (NCBI taxonomy): domain Eukaryota; kingdom Viridiplantae; phylum Streptophyta; class Magnoliopsida; order Asterales; family Asteraceae; genus Artemisia; species Artemisia tridentata. The sequence goes on along the minus strand of CP139504.1, from coordinate 145,391,241 downwards.
TTTTGGGCAACTAGGGACACGTGTCATCATATGGGGCGAGTTGCCCAGTTGCCCGGGGTACGGGGTAGAAAAAGAAAATCACTTCGATCCATGATCTATTTTTGTAATTATCCCTCAAGGAATCTACTCATTAACTGTGTATTAATTGTATGATTGTATTTCCTTTTCATCTTTAGCTATATTTAGATGATTATTGTGTCTGTTATTATTTACCATAGAATTAGCCTTAGATCAATCATTTCCAATTGTATGCATGTTGTAAATGGCTATTTATAGCTTTGTATTCTGTCAAATAAAGTATCAATTTTCCATCTACATTCAAGCTCTTATAGTATATGTGTTTCATTTTAACATGTTCTTTTTGTTTTCTGCACAAGCATATAATTCTTTTTGTCCTATTACAGCATATTACTGATATACTGCTATTGCTCTCGTACTTTACAGCATAAATAAAACTATTAGAATGATATATCGACATATTGTGGAGCCTTGTATGTCTGCCAGTCATTCTCAGAATTGAAATAAAGAGATGATATTGGGTTTAATTTGTGGTTAAGTAGTACTCGTATTATTTAGTGGGACTGGTAAATGGTCCAAATCACATCAACTTCCATTGTGTATTCTCCAAATCAATTATTTGGTGTCTAAATTAGAGGCTTAAAAATTTCGTAACTTTTAAGTCAATCCGAATTTTTTTATGAATTTAGTTACTGTATATCAGTGACACAGGTACAAACTCAACTTAAATGAAATTTGGTTTCCCAAGGAAAGAGTTAGCAGAAAAAGTTATTTGAATACTATTAAGACTGAAATGTAGCGTGACACCTCAACTTCACATCATCCCTCTTCCGCTTTACACACTCATCCCTCAATTTCTCTTAATCCTCAATCACCATTGTTTAGACCTAATATTAGTTAAAAATGTAAAAGCCAAACACACACTCTTCACTTTTTTCGTAGTCATCATGATAACTGAAAGCGGGTGTTCCTCTGCTTCTCACGCGTGACTAAAGAAGGTATGTATTGGTGGTGACGCGTCATCTCGGGTCTCACGTGTGACCTTTAAGCCCGTTACGTCTGGCTAAACAATTGTGTTTACTTAGTCACTTGTTTTTATTCTTACCCTTGCCTTTAGGTGTCGCCAAACCATCAAAGGCTTTATTTGGACCGATTGTTGGAACATGGCAAGGTGGTCCAATTGCTTTATTGTTTCCACATTATTCACATGCACTAAAATGATTATACTTCACTGTATATGCGTTTCAACTCATACAAATAATCTCAATCATCTGAATGTTCTACAAACAGAGATTGCATTTGGATAAGATTCAATCACGAAACCAATCCACACTAAGGAGGAAGAAATACGGTCCATTAAATCTGTGATAAATTCAAAAGGGAAAATGATAAAACAAAATGTAAAATTCGTCTTTTTATTAGAGTGTCACGATCTTTTAGTAGATTCAATTGTATACCTAACAAGAAGGACAAATGAATAATTCAAGACTTAAGCTAGGAGTTCAAAACTCAACATCGATACAAATGTGCGTGTATGGTTTTCTTATAACCTCGTGTACCTAATGCTCTTATGGTTTTATATTCTGTCGTTAATAGTAGGGGTGAGCATCGGGCCGGAACGGACCCGTCCCGACCCATCCCGAAACAGATATGCTCGAAAACCCAAACCGAATCCTGACCCGAGTATAGGTCGGTAGGTGTCGGTTTTGTTTGTGTTTTGTTGGGTTGGTTGGTTTGTTTGTTTTTTGTCGGTCGGTTTTGCTCAAGCCCGATGTAACACCCCAACCCGACAAGGGTAAAGGTGTCACAAATACATGGCTTCATATCAGATACAAGCATTCAGGAAATAAAATAGCGGAAGCTTTGACATTAAAATTCAAGGGAAAATAAGTCAACACGACTTATATCAAGTGCAAGATGGAAATAACGAAGTACAAAACTGAATCCAAACTGCCCAAACAATGGCATAACATAAATAATATCCAAGTGGTCACACTAGAAAGACAAGGTCTAAACTTCACACAAGTTGCTCTCATCCCAAGCTAAAACCCAGCTCCTAGCTTAAATGTACCTGCCGCAGGAAAAGAAATGCGGCTGAGCTACGAGAGCTCAGTGAACAGATATAACGGAAACAAAGCAGTAATAACGGGATAATAAAGTAAGTGAAATAATACCAGGAGTAACAAGAGTCAGGAAAAGGAATACAAGAGTTATGCAGACATACCAGGAATTAAGAATGGTTACAATGGTGAAAGTGTATGAAACCAGAACCCACCAAAATCCCAAGTTGAAATCAAGTAAAGTCCAGTATCAAGTCATAGGGTAACATAACCAGAAATCCACCATAAACCCAAGTCAAATCAAGTCAGGTCAAATGTCAGGTCAAATGTCAGGTCAAGTATCATGTCAAGTAGCAGGTCATAAGGTTACAAGGTTTCAGGTGAACAGAAATCCTCTACGAGCCCAAAACTCAAAATCAATCTCAAAGTCAAACCATATCAAGTCACACATCAGGGTGTATGGAGGGGTGACCTCAGCATACCAAGTACAGGGTGAGGGGATACCTCCAGGGGTTGGAGTCGCGAACTCCCAGGGGTGTGAAAGACGTGTATCGCACACACTCGTCAGTCACCAGGATATAACAGGAATCATAACAAATCAGGACATGTCTAGGATGCATCCATGCGCCCCCGCAGGCCACAGGGTCTTCTCTACATAACAATTCAAATCAGGTCGGGGACGGGACAGGACATCACTCTCCTGCCCTAGAGTCATGCCATCGGTGCATCAATGACATGGACATGAAACCCTCATGCCTAGTGGGTGGCTCGTAGTCTCAAACTGTGGGTCAAGGTCAGGTATCAAGTCTCGGGTGTCAGGTCTCAAGTCTCAGGTATCAAATGTCAGGTATCATATCAGGGTTCATATCAGGGTTCAAGACAGGATATAAATGCAGGGGTTCATTAACAGGAGGTCAATATCAGGAAGGTCAAACACTAGAAGGTTCATAATAGTTTATTCAAAGAAATCCTTTTTACATGGTTTTATATAAAATGGTCCTTAGAACAGTTTCGTAATAAAAGTCCTTTAAAGAAATGTTTCAAAACTTCTTCATATATATCTAAAAAGTTGTTATAAAATCCTATGAACCTTCAAGTACCCAAGGTCTTAATTATTCAGGTTATCAGGGTTCAATAAGTCATGTCAAATGTCATAGCAGGGTTCAAGTCAAAGGTTCAAGTCAAATGGATCATATCAAGTGTATCAGGGTTCAAGTTCAGGTTCATGACAAGGTTCAAGACAAAGGTTAAAGCAAAGGTCCAAATCTATGGTTCACAATACAAGGGAAACATAAAATGAATCAGGAATCAGAAATGAGACGAAGGCTCTTTACAAGAAGAGCAGAATATCTGTACCTTATTCAAAAGCAAGCAAAGAACACAAGAGTAGCTGACAGGGCTCAAGATCACTCTTTCCTCGAACCTAAAGGAGTAGAAGATATAAATACGAAAGGGGTTCAGTCATTTTCCCATTATAAGTAACTTCCATTTTTAGTAACTTTCTATTTTTAGCAGGTTTCCAATATTAGTAAGTTACCACACTTAGCAAGATTTAAGTGATATGATTCAATTCAAGTCTTTAATTAGCTTCTTATGGAAATAATATTCATTTTAACAATTTACACAAGTTCAGGGTTATTAATGCAAATTTACCAAAGTTAAAGGTCCACATTTGAAATCTTATCATTTTACCTTTCAAACACTTATACTTTCCATAATTTCATGTTTAGCCTTCAAGTTCCATAATTTACAAGTTACACCCTTTTACTTTATTAATTACAAATTAAACCTTATACTTTTATTATTTACCATTTAATCCTCATCTTAGTTACATTACACATCAAGCCCTTTTATTTATTCAATTTACAGAAAATACCCTTCAATATCAATACGTTACAAACAGCCCTCAAGGTTTAGGTAATTTACATATTTAGTCCTTGTACTTATTTAAATACAAAACAAATTATATAATTAGCCATAATTACATATTAGACCCATAAATACTCCAAATTACACAAAACACTCTTAGCATTATTATTTACACAAAACCACTTCAAGTTTCCAGAAATTACATTTTTAGTCCCTCGTTTTATTTATTTTCCAATTCGAATATACATAATTTACAAATTACATTTTAATTCCAAAACCTCCATAATTTACAAATAGCACCCTCAAGGCATATTTTATTCATATTGCCCTGGTTTTATAGAGTATTACAAAAATGGTCCACGAATTTTAAAAATTACAAAACGCCCCCTTAACATTTATTTTCCAATCGGTTTTACATTTATGCACAAAATCAAACCCTAAAAATTCCCAATCATCATCTCATCATTCTATCATCATTATATCATGATTATTTCCAGATTTCATTCATTCTAAACCCTAGTTCGATCGGCCATGTAATTTTTCCCACAATATCTCTTTTATTTTCTAAAACCGATCTAACATAAATTCCCAAAACTCACAAATTCGACATCCACAAATCAAGCTACTATTTTTCCCATGTTATATGATGTATAAGAGACCCACGAAAAATATATACAAGGCTCATAAAAATCGCATACATGTTCTATAAAATTAATTCGATTCTAGGGTTTATAAGCTTATTAATTTTTGTTCGATCATAGTACCTTGCATGGTTCGATTCCAGTATTTTATACATGTTATATGTGATCAAGAGAGGGTTAGAAAAATACCAATTCGATTATAGAACAAAGGATTCACATGATTTGATTTTCTTTTTCTCGGTTGCACTTATTCGACCCAAATAAATCACCAACACCAAACGATCGACTCTAGGAGTGTGTAGCTATTTTTCCCACCTTCTTGGCAACCCTAAGAACTCCAGAAAATTTACTCTTGATGCAGAAAAATTGGATGGAGGCGTGGATGAATTATTGAAGGTGGCGGCACTTTGTGTTTTAGGGTTTTGAGGTGAAAACAATTTAGGGATTGGTTATATCTAGTTTAGGCCGAGCTATGGGGAGGGATATGAGGCCAAAGAACCGGCCTTCACAAAAGCCCATCATAGTTTTCCTTTTATTTTGCATTTTCCTAATTTAAATTGTATTTTAAATGGTTTATAATATAAATGATAATAATAGTGTAATTAAATTTTCGGCACACACAAGGGTATTTTGGTCATTTCATAACTTGAATAAATATTAATCGAAGTCGTCAAAATTATTTTGTATCATATCTTGTTCGTTTCCAGAAGTTTGGGATCGTTTCGGGACTTTAATTAAGCTTTAATTAATTTTTAAAGTTTTCAGGGGCATTTTGGTAATTTTTGCATGTTTTAGATTTTCGTGTTTTACAACTCTTCCCCTCTAACAGAAAAATTTCGTCCTCGAAATTTGCAAGGACATAGAAATGAAAGAGAACGGAAAACAAAACAAGGACATACCAGACGCCTTATCTGCCTGGTCACGAGGATACGAGAAAACACGACCGGTAGTAGGAGTAGGAGAAGAAGGGCCAAGATATTTCTCAAGTGGTTCCGGATTCCGCCTCGGACAATCTTTCAACTTATGCTCCCTCGAACCACACCTAAAACAAGCTCCAGAAGTCGTACGACAAAATCCCGTATGATTCTTCCCACACTGTGGACAACTAGCCGACCCCTGACTGTCGCTGCGCCCCCGACGATCGCCATCCTGCCTAGAAGCTGACCTTGAATCCCGACCTCGCTGATCATGACCACGGTCCGTCCGATCTCGTGATTCCAAACCCCCACTAGACTGCCCCTTCCGCTCATAATTCTGGTTCCGATGACTCTTATAATCCCTACTCTGGTCCTGCTGACTCTGCCCCCTGGAATGCACCCGATTACCGTCCCTATCACGCTTATTAGCCACCCTGTCCGCATGTAACAACTCGATGTTACGCGCGGCGTCCTGAACTCCAGCCACATCCTCAAACGGAGTGTTAACAATCCGGTCTAACACCCACCCCTTTAAAGCCCATTTGAAATGACGAGCCTGCCGTATAGCATCACCAGTGACCTCTGGCCCAACGAAACTGGCCAGACGCAGAAACCGTTGCATAAACTCTCCTGACGACTCCTGATCACCTTGACGAATCGACCCGTATTCCCTTTCATACCTTAGCTGCTCCGACATAGGAATATACTGTCTATAAAACACCTCGATGAAATCCGCCCACGAACAAGTCTCAGCAAAATCATCCCCTTTCGCCTGAACAAGAGCAACCCACCAATTTTGGGCATCACCTTCCAGTTTGAATGTGGCCAACCGAGTTTTAAACTCGTCAGCACATCCCAGAACACGAAACAACTTCTCGATATGTGTGATCCAGTCCTCTGCTTCATGAGCAGTAGCAGCGGACCTGAAAGAGAGAGGCTTAAGCTTGTTAAACCTCTCGATCCACACATGAATGCCAACAGGAGGAGCAGCGGGAGGAGCAGTGGGTGGAGTAGGGGGTGGAGCATCACCACCACCACCACCACCACCAGAAGAACCTGCACCGTCCCTGATGTTATTGGTGACCTGAGTCACCACTTGCGGAATAGCAGCAGCCACAGCGGCGGCTATCATCTGTTCAAAATTGGGGCCATCCTCCCCATTAGTGTACTGAGTAAAGCGCGTATTCACCATCTGAACGATCACAAAAAGGATTAGCAACTCAGGTAGAATATGACAAATTAGATCAAGAATATATGACAGAGCAAAACAGGAAAATATGACAGAGCAGAATCAAGGAAAGATGACAGAGCATAACAGGAAAAGAGAGTGCGCGAAAGGAAACCTAATGTCTACCCAATCCTCACAGGTCACGAGCCTAAGCTCTAAGGGTTTCTGAAACCTGGCTCTGATACCATAAATTGTAACACCCCAACCCGACAAGGGTAAAGGTGTCACAAATACATGGCTTCATATCAGATACAAGCATTCAGGAAATAAAATAGCGGAAGCTTTGACATTAAAATTCAAGGGAAAATAAGTCAACACGACTTATATCAAGTGCAAGATGGAAATAACGAAGTACAAAACTGAATCCAAACTGCCCAAACAATGGCATAACATAAATAATATCCAAGTGGTCACACTAGAAAGACAAGGTCTAAACTTCACACAAGTTGCTCTCATCCCAAGCTAAAACCCAGCTCCTAGCTTAAATGTACCTGCCGCAGGAAAAGAAATGCGGCTGAGCTACGAGAGCTCAGTGAACAGATATAACGGAAACAAAGCAGTAATAACGGGATAATAAAGTAAGTGAAATAATACCAGGAGTAACAAGAGTCAGGAAAAGGAATACAAGAGTTATGCAGACATACCAGGAATTAAGAATGGTTACAATGGTGAAAGTGTATGAAACCAGAACCCACCAAAATCCCAAGTTGAAATCAAGTAAAGTCCAGTATCAAGTCATAGGGTAACATAACCAGAAATCCACCATAAACCCAAGTCAAATCAAGTCAGGTCAAATGTCAGGTCAAGTATCATGTCAAGTAGCAGGTCATAAGGTTACAAGGTTTCAGGTAAACAGAAATCCTCTACGAGCCCAAAACTCAAAATCAATCTCAAAGTCAAACCATATCAAGTCACATATCAGGGTGTATGGAGGGGTGACCTCAGCATACCAAGTACAGGGTGAGGGGATACCTCCAGGGGTTGGAGTCGCGAACTCCCAGGGGTGTGAAAGACGTGTATCGCACACACTCGTCAGTCACCAGGATATAACAGGAATCATAACAAATCAGGACATGTCTAGGATGCATCCATGCGCCCCCGCAGGCCACAGGGTCTTCTCTACATAACAAATCAAATCAGGTCGGGGACGGGACAGGACATCACTCTCCTGCCCTAGAGTCATGCCACCGGTGCATCAATGACATGGACATGAAACCCTCATGCCTAGTGGGTGGCTCGTAGTCTCAAACTGTGGGTCAAGGTCAGGTATCAAGTCTCGGGTGTCAGGTCTCAAGTCTCAGGTATCAAATGTCAGGTATCATATCAGGGTTCATATCAGGGTTCAAGACAGGATATAAATGCAGGGGTTCATTAACAGGAGGTCAATATCAGGAAGGTCAAACACTAGAAGGTTCATAATAGTTTATTCAAAGAAATCCTTTTTACATGGTTTTATATAAAATGGTCCTTAGAACAGTTTCGTAATAAAAGTCCTTTAAAGAAATGTTTCAAAACTTCTTCATATATATCTAAAAAGTTGTTATAAAATCCTATGAACCTTCAAGTACCCAAGGTCTTAATTATTCAGGTTATCAGGGTTCAATAAGTCATGTCAAATGTCATAGCAGGGTTCAAGTCAAAGGTTCAAGTCAAATGGATCATATCAAGTGTATCAGGGTTCAAGTTCAGGTTCATGACAAGGTTCAAGACAAAGGTTAAAGCAAAGGTCCAAATCTATGGTTCACAATACAAGGGAAACATAAAATGAATCAGGAATCAGAAATGAGACGAAGGCTCTTTACAAGAAGAGCAGAATATCTGTACCTTATTCAAAAGCAAGCAAAGAACACAAGAGTAGCTGACAGGGCTCAAGATCACTCTTTCCTCGAACCTAAAGGAGTAGAAGATATAAATACGAAAGGGGTTCAGTCATTTTCCCATTATAAGTAACTTCCATTTTTAGTAACTTTCTATTTTTAGCAGGTTTCCAATATTAGTAAGTTACCACACTTAGCAAGATTTAAGTGATATGATTCAATTCAAGTCTTTAATTAGCTTCTTATGGAAATAATATTCATTTTAACAATTTACACAAGTTCAGGGTTATTAATGCAAATTTACCAAAGTTAAAGGTCCACATTTGAAATCTTATCATTTTACCTTTCAAACACTTATACTTTCCATAATTTCATGTTTAGCCTTCAAGTTCCATAATTTACAAGTTACACCCTTTTACTTTATTAATTACAAATTAAACCTTATACTTTTATTATTTACCATTTAATCCTCATCTTAGTTACATTACACATCAAGCCCTTTTATTTATTCAATTTACAGAAAATACCCTTCAATATCAATACGTTACAAACAGCCCTCAAGGTTTAGGTAATTTACATATTTAGTCCTTGTACTTATTTAAATACAAAACAAATTATATAATTAGCCATAATTACATATTAGACCCATAAATACTCCAAATTACACAAAACACTCTTAGCATTATTATTTACACAAAACCACTTCAAGTTTCCAGAAATTACATTTTTAGTCCCTCGTTTTATTTATTTTCCAATTCGAATATACATAATTTACAAATTACATTTTAATTCCAAAACCTCCATAATTTACAAATAGCACCCTCAAGGCATATTTTATTCATATTGCCCTGGTTTTATAGAGTATTACAAAAATGGTCCACGAATTTTAAAAATTACAAAACGCCCCCTTAACATTTATTTTCCAATCGGTTTTACATTTATGCACAAAATCAAACCCTAAAAATTCCCAATCATCATCTCATCATTCTATCATCATTATATCATGATTATTTCCAGATTTCATTCATTCTAAACCCTAGTTCGATCGGCCATGTAATTTTTCCCACAATATCTCTTTTATTTTCTAAAACCGATCTAACATAAATTCCCAAAACTCACAAATTCGACATCCACAAATCAAGCTACTATTTTTCCCATGTTATATGATGTATAAGAGACCCACGAAAAATATATACAAGGCTCATAAAAATCGCATACATGTTCTATAAAATTAATTCGATTCTGGGGTTTATAAGCTTATTAATTTTTGTTCGATCATAGTACCTTGCATGGTTCGATTCCAGTATTTTATACATGTTATATGTGATCAAGAGAGGGTTAGAAAAATACCAATTCGATTATAGAACAAAGGATTCACACGATTTGATTTTCTTTTTCTCGGTTGCACTTATTCGACCCAAATAAATCACCAACACCAAACGATCGACTCTAGGAGTGTGTAGCTATTTTTCCCACCTTCTTGGCAACCCTAAGAACTCCAGAAAATTTACTCTTGATGCAGAAAAATTGGATGGAGGCGTGGATGAATTATTGAAGGTGGCGGCACTTTGTGTTTTAGGGTTTTGAGGTGAAAACAATTTAGGGATTGGTTATATCTAGTTTAGGCCGAGCTATGGGGAGGGATATGAGGCCAAAGAACCGGCCTTCACAAAAGCCCATCATAGTTTTCCTTTTATTTTGCATTTTCCTAATTTAAATTGTATTTTAAATGGTTTATAATATAAATGATAATAATAGTGTAATTAAATTTTCGGCACACACAAGGGTATTTTGGTCATTTCATAACTTGAATAAATATTAATCGAAGTCGTCAAAATTATTTTGTATCATATCTTGTTCGTTTCCAGAAGTTTGGGATCGTTTCGGGACTTTAATTAAGCTTTAATTAATTTTTAAAGTTTTCAGGGGCATTTTGGTAATTTTTGCATGTTTTAGATTTTCGTGTTTTACACCCGAGTCCAGACCCGACCCGAGTCCTGAAAACATAGAAACCTCGAACCGAATCCCGACCCGAGCAGAGGTCGGTTTGTGACGGTCGGGGTCGATTTGTGTCGGTTGTCGGTCGTCGGTCGGTTTTGCTCAGCACTAGTTAATAGTCACAAAAACGTGACATTTTTATATATATTGCCATTCAAAAAACTAGTTCCTTGCTAGCTTTATCTGTTTATACGTATATTGCCGTTTCATAAAACAAAAATGTGAGATTTCTTCATTTTGTTTTCTTTTCCAAATTTTATAATATAATCAATTCTGCTCCAGCAAACAAGTTTCTCGAGTTCGCGATTTCTCCGTTCTTTTAAACGTTCTGTAGACAAATATGTCTCTTATCAAATTTCCTTTCTTGCCCATAAAAGAAAGTTGTTTCCTTACGAACTGTTACGAATTCAATAATTGTGCTTTAATTCTCGATCTTATCAAGTGTTGATCGTTTTCTTTGATACCCATAACTACGACACCATAAAAAGTTTGTATCAATTGTTATACAAAAAGCTATCTCTATTCTCTAAGCAACATTCATTTCATTTGCCTTTAAAAAAGACACATACATTTCATTACCAAACAAAAGTAAACAGTAAACAAATATACTTAAAGTCATATACTGAGATACTAGTAACAAACTTGTGAACTTTAACTCTTTAAGAAAACAACATAGTGAACATACGACACTCACTCAGCAGCCCCTTCATCAGCCGGAATTTCTGGAAGCTGATGGAAGATACGAGCGCACTCATATGCCGAACAAAAAGCTTGTACGAACGACAAAAACAACATAAACAAAGCAGCCAACAATGTTAAAATCCTCCATGATCCAAACACATATGTCTTCATGAACTTTGATAATTTTACCCTCCATGTTTTACCATACCTCTTGTTCACATCTTGAATCACTTTATCCATCTGGGGCACTTTGGTTAGTTTCACAGATTTACTCATCCCGTTCCATAAATCCGCAACTTCTTTGTCGCTCTTTAGATGGTTCAAAACTATCCCTCTCTCTCTTAGATACTTTGCATCTTCTTCTGTGTCGATTATCCCATTCATTAACTCGGTGTACCGAGCAACCACTAATGGACCTGCTGCAACACACGCTTCGTATGCTACCAAGTTTCTTAAATAAACTTCTGTGTTTACGTCCAAGTTAATTACTGGAAGGGATAGCGTGGATGTTTTGTTATCGAAACTAATTTCAGAAATTCCACCATTAACTGGCGAAAAAAGGATCCCAGCTTTTGCCATTTCCATAACTGATGGGATTGTTATTTCTTCTATTTTAGGTGCCTTTGAATCATCATCATCCTCCTTTGATTCGTCCCCTCCTTCACCACGAAAGTTTTGGAGCATTTCTTCTATAGGTCCTTTCATGAGTTTGAGTATTGGAAGGGCTGCTATGATCTTCCAAGGGAGCTTCACCAAGACTGCCATAAATTTCCCGAATATTACCATCTTCAAGATTTTTATGAAACCCGCGTTTGATTTTTGGATGACTTTCCGCATGAAGTCCTTACATCTTCGAAGATCACTAGGCTTTGCAAATGACTCCTCTTGATCAGCACCATCGCCACCTTCCTCAGTGATACCTGTTTGATACATATCTTGATTTAATACACGTCCTAAAGAAATGTCCAATACATCTATGCAATTTAGAATTTAATGTGCAATTAAAATACGTTGAGTCAGGGTTGTCCCGTGAAATTTGGAGGCCGTGTGCCATAATTTCAAAATAGGCTCTTTACCCGTCTATATCGAAGTAATAAAACTGGAAAACAATAGTTTCACTATGCATTACTATCAGAATCAATCAACTAACAACTTGCTAATCTTATTCTAGTCATTGACCTCCAAATTCTACATATGTTGTTACAACATTTTTATAAAGTATGATCCCTCTCATATTTATTTCGAATACATATAATAGCTAAAAACAGTTTTTCTAATACATATTTCAAATTGGAAATATCGTCTTTTCACTAAAGGTTTAGGTTCCGTTTGGTATGAGGTAATAGGAATTGAGAATGATTAATGGAATGATAGGTAATGTTTGGTACATTTATATAGGAATATAATATTGGAATGATATGCAAATATGTTCTATACTTGATAATTATCAAATTGGTAGGATATGATAGTTTCATTCCCGGAGCCATATTTTTCCTCACATTATTACCAAGATTATTAAATATGATAAACAAACCAAACAACAATATTGGATTTGATTACTTAACTCAAATCTATTCTCATTCCATCTTATATCGAAACTCATACCGATTGTGATTCATGAGAGCAAACTGAACGGACCCTTTAATTGCTTAAACTGCCTTGTAAGAGTTTTTGAACAAAAAATATTACATAAAGGAACGGGTTAAAATTGAGGCAAAGATTATAATTTGAAAAATAATGAAAGTAAAACACTAATCAAAACATAGGGCTCCACACACAACCAATATGGGTGTGTCTTCTCCGAAATAACACAACCATTTTTCTCCATTAATAAGCACGTTCAAACTCTTTTTTTCTTCTTCTATTAAAATAATCTTCCATTTCCATCCTAAATCATCCGTGAACAATACTAAATCCTCTAAAAATGATTTTATACATATATCGAAGGTTTAGAAATTGGAGGCCTCTTAAAAAATGGAGGCCCTGTGCGGTCACGTATCCCGCACATGCCCAAATCCAAGCCTGCGTTGAGTAGTTAAATACTAGCAGGTATAATTTTCAGGTTATCTTTCGTATAGGTTTTACTATCATAATCGTAAAAGCCAGGGGTGTGTCAAAGGGCCGGGTTTCTAGTGGTGCTCGCAAACAACATAAATTACGGAGCAGTATAAAATGATGTCAAAAATCTTAAATTTTCTAAAAATGCATATTTTGGTAAAAAAAAAGTTTGCGTAAAAAAAGTTGTCTTTAATCTTAGTAAAATGCTATCATAGGGGTCCCCCACTGGCATAAACTGTTACAAGATGTAACAAGCTTTTATCAAAAAAATAAAATAAAAATAATAATCACTCCAGTATACATGCAACTGTTCAAATTATAATTTGTATTATTGTGTTTATTGTTTAGTATAGGTACGTGTGTTTGGCTTTATCTTATAGACCGTATAAGTATGTATTCTATCAATAAGACATTATTCACTATGAAGTTTTCACAATCTAGTCATTTTAGATACGCACTAATACCTTCGTACTCGACGACATCAATATTGGTTTCTTCAATATGACGTTCTTTCTTATTTGGCACGGTCATATGGTAGAGAAAATCGAGAAGGTGATCGCAGTCGTCAAGGGAAACATCCGGCATCTCTACTTCTTGAAACGGTGAGAGCTCACGGTACAAACCCATCAACATTGACTTCAAAGTCTCATCTGCGGACTTGTTAGTTTCGCTATATTGATGCTCCAACATCGTTCTGACCAAAAACAACGGAATCTGGTTCTCCACCATAATTAAATCACGTAAAATCGTGATATGTGATAGATTCTTCCCTGAAGTATCCACTAAATGCGACATCGAGGAATTCGCTTTCTTAAGAACCCGACCTTCTTCTTTCATAGAATACACCAGCAGGAATTCAAGCAAAAACGCCATGTCAACAGCCATCATCCAGATCAATGCGTCACCAGACATATCAATAAGCTTATGGTAACAAGCACGGATTCGCATCTCGTCTTTTTTCTTCATTATTTCAACTATACGATCGAAACTAACATTCATGTGCTTTTGGGTTCTTCGCGCGGCTGCAAGCTTATACCTTTGCATGTCATAGACCTCGGGGCGCCAATGGTGAAACGGGCCTAATGCAACTTGTTGTGGTATATAAGATTCGGGATTGGTGGCCAGAAGTACTTGAGGGACAGTGAATATAGAAACGGGAATATTGCCAATTTCTTCATTTTCTTCTTCGCAGATTGATCTACGCACGCTTTCGACCCATCCATCTTCATCTATGTCGGGCTTGGAAGATGAATAGGAATTGGTGAATGAGGAAGACATGGTGATTATGTTGAAGATAATTAGAATTGATGTATGGAATTGTTGTGTGGCCTATATGGTCACATATATACACACATGCACTAGTACGTGTAGTGTGAAGTGGTTAGTTATAATCAAACGTGCAATGTGTGTTCGAAAATTCAAGAAAAAGAAATATTTGGAAGGGAGTGAAAAGGAATGTGAACATGATAATTGTTTGAGTGCGAATTATATTATGCATTTTTGTATTATTGTAAGTGATTTTTATGCTACTTAGAATCGTCAAATTAAGTTATAGTTGGCCTAAATTTGATAATTCCTACTAATGGATCATCTGGGTAGGATAATAGATATAAGAGAAAAGTAGTTTTACAAAATTTAATTGTATACGGCATTACACCCATAACAAAGATCTACGTTAGCGACAAAATATTTTTTTGTTTGAAAGGTAACTATATTAAACTAGTGAAAAGTTAAAAAAAAAAAAAAAAAAAAAAAAAGCGCGCCATATAGATTGATAAACCATCCCATATATCCGAATACAAGAGACTTTTCTGGAACCATCAATAATTTAATTAAACGATATCGATACTGGCTTTATAATGTGAAAAGAAGCTTTTTTGAAGGTCGCTTTATATAGCCCAAATAGTTACATAGAAGCATTTAGAGTGTGTTTGTTTCATTGAGATGTTTTAGGTCTGAATCTGACTAATATATCTTATCAGTAAGAGGTGGCTAGAAGGGTGTGTTTGTTTCATTAAGATATTTTATGTCTGAATCTGATTACCACATCTTACCAGTAAGAGGTGACTAGAAAGTCTAAAGGTGTGTTTGTTTTAAAAAAAAAAATCTTACTAACCCTCTTACTCTTACCAGTAAGAGGTGATCAGACGTTTTGCTTGTTTGTTTTTTTCTTTTGAGTCAGACCTAGTTAGACACATAACATCTTACTCAGTAAGAGGTGGGAGACTTGTCTTACTGCCTCTTACTCGATAAGAGATTGAAGACTCGTGTTAATATAATATATTTGATGGTTTATTAGCTATGTTATATTTATGATAAAAAGTCTTGTTTCATATTTACATAAGTTACTTAAATAAATTGCAGAAACGATCATTTAAAATCATTCGGACAATTATAAAAAAAACAAACAACATTATTTCGTTCAGATTTAGGGTGTGTTTATTTAATTAAGATGTTTTAGGTCT
This sequence comes from Artemisia tridentata subsp. tridentata, assembly GCA_021014915.2. NCBI lineage: Eukaryota > Viridiplantae > Streptophyta > Magnoliopsida > Asterales > Asteraceae > Artemisia > Artemisia tridentata. Next base: position 145,375,489 of record CP139504.1, on the reverse strand, counting down.
GAATCTGACTACCACATCTTACCAGTAAGAGGTGGCTAGAAAGTATAAATCTGAACGAAATAATGTTGTTTGTTTTTTTTATAATTGTTCGAATGATTTTAAGTGCTAATTTCTGCAATTTATTTAAGTAACTTATATAAATATGAAACATGACTTTTTATCATAAATATAACATAGTTAATAAACCATCAAATATATTATATTAACACGAGTCTTCAATCTCTTATCGAGTAAGAGACAGTATGACAAGTCCCCCACCTCTTACTGTGTAAGATGTTATATGTCTAACTGGGTCTGACTCAAAGGAAAAAAAAAAAAAAAAAAAAGCAAAACGTCTGACCACCTCTTACTCGCAAGAGTAAGGGTGTGTTTGTTTTTAAAAAAAAAGTCTTACTAGCCCTCTTACTCTTACTAGTAAGAGGTGGTCAGACTTTTTTTTTTATTATTATTTTTTTAATAAAAAATATCTTAATGAAACAAACCCACCCTAAGAGGGCTAGTAAGATTTTTTTTTTTTTTTTTTTTTTTTTTTTTTTTTTTTCGTTCGTTGGTATCATTAAGATGTTTTAGGTCTGAATCTGACTAGTACATTTTACCAGTAAGGGGTGGCTAAAAAGTCTAAATCTGAACGAAATAATGTTATTTGTTTTTTTATAATTGTCCGAATGATTTTAAGTGCTCATTTCTGCAATTTATTTAAGTTACTTATGTAGATATGAAACAAGACTTTTTATTATAAATATAAACTAGTTAATAAACCATCAAATATATTATATTAACACGAGTCTTCAATATCTTATCGAGTAAGAGGCAGTAAGACAAGTCCCCAACCTCTTACTGAGTAAGATGTTATATGTCTAACTGAGTCTGACTCAAAAGAAAAAACAAACAAGCAAAACATCTGACCACCTCTTACTGGTAAGAGTAAGTGGGCTACAAACACACTAGTCTTCTCTACCTAAAAATATTGCAGCGGGTATCTCATGTTTGTGCGCGCGCGTAAGGTAAATGTAGTATGATTATGTTTGTTTTTATCCTTTCTTTTTTACCAAAACACATTATAAATTAATGTAAGAATGTGTGTATCTTACATCTAAAAGCAGTATAATTCTAATAGGTTAATTTCTTTTTTAAAACTTTTGTTTTAATTACTGGAAACCATTCAGAAAAACACCTCAATTGTAAAAACTTATCCTGAAACTTTTTTATGCACTCTTTACAAAACAGATACAAATATATAAAGAGTTAAAATATATAAACATGTTACCAAAATTTTAAAATTATTCACTTAAGTTACTAAACTTTCATTTTGTTAATTGAGTTACTGAACAATGTGCGTAGATTAAATAAAGTACTCTCATTTTGTAAAAATGGGGGACTTATGAAGTACGGTGGTACGCCCAGTGGCAGTGACGGGCCAAATGTGATTTTAATGGCCGGTGCTGGTGGAGATCCGCTACAAAGTGAGCTTGTCGTGGTGGGTTTGGATATTTTTAGAAAGAAGGCAAAATGAAAACAAGAATATGACAAAATGGAACAGATCTAAAACAAGAAAAATGACGGTGGCAACAATAGTGGTTGTGGTGTCTAGTTTTAGCGGTGACCAGTGGTTTGTGTTAGAATGAGGATGGAAAAAAATACCGCCATGAGGTTAAAAATAATTAGATATGTACTTTTGTTAAAACTCTTTTCGTTTTTTTAAAGGTTGCTTTGTGGATAAAATATTGTGAGAGCATCCTCTTCTCAATTTCGGCAATAACATGCCAAAAAGGCTATAGTAATACGCTTAAGGAATTTATTTTTTTGGGGTAAAGGGTTACCCCGGTAAAATATATTACTAAAAAAAAAAATTAAATACAACGGTTGAGGGTGAGTCCCACAACTCAGCCCAATAAGGCTAAGCAAACACTCCTACAGAAAATAAAACCTAACATTCCATAAGAATGACACATCATACTTATGCATAACAAAAAAGAAACCTATCTAACTTGACCATGAATATGAATGTCATATGCATTAGCATACTCCCATTGTGCATTAGTCAAACCACAATCATCAAGATCTTCATCATCATACGGGCTTTGATCATGGGTATCCTCTTTCCATATCTCATATAAGCTCTTCTTACTAGCTCCACCACCACTCTTGGGACCATCAATCATCATAAAACTAGAAGTTTCATTTTCGTCTTCAAAAACTTCATCATCATCATCACTTTCCAAATTCCCAAAATCCCTATCCATGAAATCTGAATTATCATTCTTTTTCCTATCACTTCCTATACCCGAATCACGACTCATACTAGAACCGCGACCCACACTAGCCTTCTTTTGCATAGGAAGCGGCTTCCCATCATCACCAAGAAGCACAAGCTTCCCCTCAATAATTTGACTTTCTAGATTATTAATCTTATCAACGAAAGATGTAGTACTTGGACTCCAAATGAATCAATAGTTGCACTCGCCTGTTTATCCATGTTTCCAATTCCATTACCAAACTATTCGAAGTAAATGCATGTGCAACTGTAGGCGAATTAGTATCGCCACTTGATTTAACACTATCCATTGTACCATCATCTATCTCATTAAGAGCAGCAAAAGTATTCGAAGTATTTAACACATTACTAACCTTCGTAGGCTATTTGGAAGTAGAGGCTACAATGGTGTTATCATTTAGGCTTGACGACTTTTTAGTAGATTGTTGTTTTTTCATCTGCCTATACTCCATTTTCTTAGTCTTAGATACCCCAAATATCCGCTTATAATTGGAACGTTTTTGCTTGACAGTGGTAAACCCATCATTTGACACCTCCTTAGTAGCACCCACAATCGGACCTTTGCTTTTTTAAACCGCATTAACTACACGTTTAGGTGTAGCTTTTGGACAATCATCAAGGAGGTGACCATATAACAAACATGTACTACATTGAGGGGGTTCCCATTCGCATTCGATACAAATAGTTTCTTTCGTATATCCACTTCCATTGAGTTTTGGAACCGCCAAAATCAAGGTATCGCGAAACTCATTAGCCGCACTAATTTCAATCAAGGCTCTAGCATAACTACTTCTTCCCCATGATTTCAAACACATATTATTAGTATACGAATAAAGCATCATAGGATTACCAATCTTTGAAGCAATCAAGCTCAATCCATCCGACGTATATGCAACCAACGGGACATCATGGAACTTAACCCAAACCGGAACACAAGACAAATCCTCTTTGAAAACACTTAAGGAGTTTAATAATCCAAATAAAAAAAAGCAATATAATAACTTTGACTTATTTGGAAGTATCGCAATGAATTCATCTTCTCATCCAAACGAACGAAAGAATGAGCTTATTTGTAACAACATCAAGATGTTCTTTTTTACGAGCTTATTTGTGACAACATAGTGTTTCCATAATAAATTTAACAAAATAGTAATTTCAAATATATATAAGGAATTATGATATATTTTAAAACTCGGAGGGAAAAACCATGCTTTTGAGAGCCACATTTATAAACTACCGTAACAAAAATCAACATCATATCAATTTACAAAATTCTGTAGGGTTGCTCCAAGCAAAACGATATGGTTCAAAAGAAGTTACAGACATAACTTATAGAATGAAAAATAGGGAGTTAATTTATAGAATAATTGAAAACATAACTTCCATTAAACATAACCAAATGAAAAATGTGTAAGGTGTTTAAAAGTGAATTAGAAAATGAGTCTAATGCTTTGTGATTGAAAATATGGAGTGATCGTATCTGATAGATTGGAAGAATAATGATAATGATATTTCGTCACGATAAAGAGTACAAGGTCGACGATGCAGTTGTGCACGAAGAGGATATAATGTTCTTTTTTGGGTTAGTTTCTCCGTTTCAAAATTTTCTTACAATTTAATGAAAACAATACATGGTATTTTAAATAATTTTGAACATGATTGAGTGGTTTAATGGCTCTTGGAACATTCTTTTCACTTCACTGTAAAATGAAAAATATGTATGTTAATTATTTTACTACCGTCTTGTTAGTTTTGTGTTATAAAATTACTGTTGTTAAAGAAAAGTAAAAGAAACAAAAAATAAAAAATAAATACTAACTCGGGTATATATTTTTGCGAAATTCGTAACTCTTTTTTACATCATACCCATATATAAATGCTATCGTTAAATGAGACTTATTTCACTAATTAACATGAACAACACTAAACATTAAACCGTTATGCTAAAGTCAAATACAAGTAAGCACGTAAACTTAGTTTGTAATGAAACAACACACAACACTCACTGAGCTGCTCCTTCATCTCCCGCAATTTCTAGGAGCTGATGAAAGACACGAGCACAACTATACACCGAACAAAAAGCTTGTACAAAAGTAAAAAAACAACATAAACAAAGCAGCCAAGAGCGTTAAAATCTTCCATGATCAAAACACGTATGTCCTCATGAACTTTGATAATTTGACTCTCCATGTTTTACCATACCTCTTGTTCACATCTTCAATCACTTTATCCATCTTGGGCACTTTGGTTAGCTTCATGGATTTACTCATCCCATTTCAAAAATCCGCGACTTCTTTATCGCTCTTCAAATGGTTCAAAACTATCCCCCTTTCACTTAGATACTTTGCATCTTCTTCTGCATCATCGATTATTCCATTCATTAACTCCATGTAACGAGCAAGAACTAATGGCCCCAAACCCTAAAACTCTCTCTCTCTAGGGGCGATTGGTAGCCGCCACCTCTTCATCTCTTTTCCGGCCAAAACAACCTCTAAAATCGCCTCTCTACCTCTAAACGATCTCTGATTTGTTTCATTGGTATGCAATCGATTAATGGGTTGTGTTTTATCTAAGAGGTGGCGTGCTTTCCTGCAACGATTTGCCAAAACCCGAACTATCCCTTGTTTTCCAATCGGTTTCCTATAATTTGTCTCTTAATCGTGTTTTCCTGTAACGATTTGTATTTGGTTGTGTTTAACATTCATGTTTCTCACCACCTATTCAAATTTGTTGCTTGTTAATTCGATCTAGGACGTTTTTTAGAGTTATCGTTTTCCTTAGGGTTTCGGCAAATCAACCTTTACTTGGTACGATCTGCTGGTCTTCGTGTGCGTCTATTGCTATATCTTTGATGCTTGTTTGGTTGGACCTGCATTTAACGATTATAAAACCTCTTTAGGTTTTTATTAGTGGTCGACTGTTTGGTTTGGGATCTACTATTCTTAACGCTAAACAAAATCCTAATTTTTTAGGGTTTGGTTTCCTATTCGTCTGGTAAGTAAACCCTGATTAGGGTTTTATCGTTATTAGATGTTTTTGGTTTGTTAGTTAATGAGATTTGAATCAAACAGTAGAGAGGGAAAGGAAAAATAGGAAATGATATTATTTCATAATGAATTTTGTTACAATACTGAAAGGAAATGGGGGTATTTATACATGAATGAATGTTGACCAACTAAGCTACTTTGACTATTACAAATAAGACGAAAGCTAAATGTTACTACAAATCTTCATAGCATAGACTTTGTTCCTTTGCTGTTTGGATTGAGAAGTCTTGATCTTGCTTGAGACTGCATTGATCTTTGATGTGCCTTTACCCTCCCCACAAGTTGGCAATGTGTAAGGGTCACATATGCCAAACTTGGATAAACATTGATAATGAGGAGCCTTTGACAGTCCTTTTGTGAGAACATCTGCAAGTTGATACCTGGTAGGTATGAATGTAGGTAAGACTTGTCCTTATTTGATTTTGTCCCTGACAAAGTGACAGTCAATTTCAATGTGTTTTGTCCTTGCATGTTGAACAGGGTTGGAGGCAAGAGCAATGGCTGAGGCATTATCACAATAGATGCTAGTAGGAAAAGGAATAGTGACACCCAGATCCTTGAATAGACATTTGATCCAAGAAATCTCACAAGTAACATCTGCTAAAGCCCTGTACTATGCTTCCACTAGTACAAACAACGCCTTCGCAGGCGACTTTTTTTGCATAATGCCGACATCATGACGTCGGCACAATGAGGTGTCGACGTCATGTAGTCGGCAAGAGCTTGTCGAGAATGCCTCGTCGGGACAGACGATACCGACAAACAACGCCGACGACAAACGTGGGACCCACATGATTTTCGGTCAAACATTTTTGTTGTTCGACAATAATATACTGATGAAGCGAAAAGTGTACCGCTTTTCGGGGGTCATTTAAGCCCTAAATCGTATTTATTTGATCAAATATTGCCTTAAATCGTTCCTTTTGTCATTTTAGGTACTTTGGAGAAGAAATCTGGAAAAGGAAGCATTTTGGACGTTTTTGGAGCATAAAAGTGAAGAAAACAACAAAGTCTCAAAAATATGCTGGAAAATACATGTGACGGCGTCAAGCTCTATTGTGACGCCGTCAGACCTTGATAAGCCAGAGAATTTTTGGAAGATTAAAGGGGGACGGTGTCAAGAAGGTCGTCAAGCTTTGATAAGCCAGGGATGATTTTTGAAGATTAAAGAGGGACGGCGTCAGGAAGACCATCCGGGAACCCTAGCCACGGCGTGGTGACGGCGTCAAGATCTATAACGTGACGCCGTCAGCTACTAAGTTCTATATATAGTTTTGCAATTTTTTGTCATTAGTGTGCAACTTTGTGAGGAGAAACCCTAAGACGAATTTCTGCCATTTTTAAGGGTTTTCATACCCTTGGATCTCCCATGTTTAATTGAAGATAAGTAATCACTTAATCAATCAATATGTCTATGTGTTGTTTGATTATATCTTGTTCTTGTCTTTTGATTAACATGCTAGGCTAGATTTATCTTGTGTTTGCTTAGATCTAATGAAACCTAACTATTGATTATTAGTTGTTAGTGTGTTATTAAGTGTATTGGATGATTGTTTATCGATGTTAGGCTTAAGAAAACTGGCTAACCTCCTATACGGTAATTTGCTTGAACGTCTTAAGAAACATGAACCAATGCGTACTAAGGTTTTTATGGTTGTATTTAATGCATGAGCGAATTCTAGTGATCCCATGTTAGGAGCTTCTTAGCCGGCTCGACATAGGAGTGAAGTAGGAGCTTGTAGAGTTGGGGAAGTACGTACGCCACCCCACGATTGGTATTAAGGAATACACCCGTCATCCACGCAATTAATACACACTAATCAACCGGTAAAAGATAGTTAGGGAGTAAGGAAATCTAAGTAAACACATTTCTCTCCATATAAGTTTCACAACCTTTTCATTTTCAGTTATTTTATTTTATTTGCATTTGTAGTTATTTGGGTTAGTTGACTAGCAACTAATTCCGCCCACTCTTTCAAACCCGAGATTTTACTTGCTTTCATAAAATTATAAAAATACAAAAAGAATCTTCCCTCACCCTTAGACCTATTAGAGTAGTTTTTCAATCCTAACGATACTATTCCCCTAGAGAACGATCAATCCCCCGGTACTTGCCACTTCACTATACTACATCGGTCAGGTACACTGCCTGGTGGGGATTGTAAGCCTCTTGAGATCCCTCGAGAGGTAAAACCTGTTGTAAGGTCGCAAAACCACGCATCATATACCGACGCCAAGTCGTCGGTATAATACTAAATAATTAACTATTTAATTAGCTAAACTAATTAGAGTCAACGAAGTCAAACAAATGTGTAAATAATACCGACGACATGTCAATCGCTATTATTTGCTATTATTCCGACGCCATATTATTCGCTATTATTCACACGCGGGGAAAGTCAAAAGTTTGACCTAAATAATATCGACGACATGTCGTCGGTACAATAACAGTAGCGGCAAAATTATTCTTAATAAATCGCTAATCACACGCTAATCACAATTATTTTTTGGTTTATATCGTGCCGACGACATGTCGTCGACATAATATTGGCGGGTCAAACTCCCGCCCAAGTTTTCACCAGGTTTTGAAAAGTCAAACATTGGCATAATTATACCGACGACGTGTCTTCGGTATTTTATCATCACAAAAATTCAACGCAACCTTGGCTTGGTCAAGGCTGTGTTTTGTCGTTTAGTGGTTTATGCCGACGACATTATGTCGTCGGCGTGGTCTTCGTCGCCCGTTCTTCCTTTTCTTGTAGTGTTCTGTGGAACTCCTAGAAACCACAGATTGCTTCTTTGATTGTCAGGAAATGAGACATGATCCAAGAAATATACAGTACCCAATCACTGACCTCCTTGAGAAACTGCAACTAGCCCAGTCACTGTCACAGAATGCCTTGAGTTATAGACTTGTGTTGGTAGGGAAGAGAAGTACTTGTCCTGGACAGCCTTTTAAGTATCTGAGAACCTTGACCAGTGCTTTTAAGTGTGGTGTTCTGGGTTCCTGAGAAAATTGGCTCAATGTTTGGGCTGCATAGGATATGTCAGGTCTGGTGATGGTCATATATAACAATTTTCCTACTAAATCCCTGCAATGAGAAGGATCATCAAGAGGATCTCCATCATCATGATTGAGTTTGATGAGAGGATCAAATGGGGTGGAAGAAGGTTTGACATCTAGAAGCCCAGCATTCTGTAATAGCTCTAGAGTATACTTCCTTTGAGTCATGATTAATCCAGTAGCATTTCTAAGTATCTCAATACCTAGATAATAATGCAGGGATCCTAGATCTTTGATACTGAATTCCTGGTGAAGTTGTTGTTTGATGTTGATGATGTGAGATTGGTTGTTACCTATGAGGATTATATCATCTACATAAACCAATAGACATAGAAAAATGTGATCCTTTTTCAGTGTGAACAAGGATGTATCAGCATGACTCTGCACAAAACCAAGGTGTTGAAGGAAGGTTGTTAATTTGATGAACCATTGCCTATTTTCCTGTTTGAGGCCATATAGGGATCTTTGGAGTTTACAAACACTTGTTTTGGTGTGAGGCTTTGAGTATCCTTGTGGAATCTTCATATAAACCTCCTCTGTCAAGTCTCCATGCAGAAATGCATTATTGATATCTAACTGAGCTATGCACCACTTGTTATGAATGGCAATTGCTAATAAAGCCCTAACAGTTACCATTAGGTTGTAGGCAAAAGAAGGGATGTGAAAAACATTTGTGAGTGTAATGTCTGCATTTATCCTGACTTTTCCACAGATTTTGACTTCTACAATCTGGCCATTTGGTAAGGTGACATGAATGGGTGGGCTACATAGGTATGTGTCATGCATTATTGATAATGAGATGCATATGTGGTCTGTTGCTCCACTCTCAACTACCCAAGTAGCTTTAAACTTAATCATTATAGATGCAATGAATTTATGTTTTCTGATAGTGTAGGAGTTAACAATACCAGATGGAGGGTTCTGCTGACATTGCTGCATCATGAGCATGACCTCGTTCAGCTGATTCTGGAGTTGGTCCATCTTCACAAAGACTGCTTCATTTTCAGTGCTTGCTTCTGCCTAAGTTTGACTAGTGGAGGGCTCTGCATCATGTCCATGGACTGAATTCACAACCTTTGTACCTCTGTTGTCATTAACACTCCTAGTAATTGGTGGCTTGTACTTTCCATGTAAAGGGTGTCCAATTGGATAGCCCCTTAGCCTGTAACATTCATCACTGGTGTGTCCTTCTTTGTAGCAGTTAGTACAATACACTCATGGTTTGAAGGTGCTCTTCTTTCCAGTTGGTGGTCTTCTGTGTGATTGTGGGTTGTTGTTTCTGTTTGCATTACCAAACCTATTTGGGTTTGAGTGTGCAGTAAAGGCTGTTGGTCCTAGGGGTTTTGGTAAAGTTCCTTCTCTTTGCTTTTCTTCCTGTCTAATCATGCTGTAGGCTTTAGCAACTGTGGGCAAAGGTTGTTGCAATAGAATTTGACCCCTAAGATTAGAATAACATTCATCTAAGCCCATGAGAAACTGTATCAGCCTTTTTCTCTGATCTCTGTCCCCATTATTCTTTCCATTTTCACAGTTACACACACAGTTACACAGATAAGGTGCTTCTAAAGCATCATGTTCATCCCATAGTCCTTTTAGCTTATGGTAATATACCTCAATTCTACAGTTCTGTTGTTTCAACCCCATAATGTCATTCACTAACTGGTATATCCTATGTCCATCTAATTGTGCATAATGCTCATATAATTCAGTCCACAAATCAGAGGCAATTGTTATGAAATTCAAATTGTTACTTATCTGATCAGAAATTGTGTTCAAGATCCAAGAGATGATCATGTCATTTGTTCTTTCCCACATTGCTCTTTCATCTGATTCACTACTTGGTTCCACATATTCACCAGTAACAACCTTCAGCTTATTCTTGGCATTTAGTGCTATCATCATGCTCCTCTTCCAAGAACTGTAGTTTTCAGACCCTGTTAACTTCTTTGAAATCAGTATTAAGCTTGGGTGATCATTTTGGTGAAGGTATAGTGGATGATTTGGTGAATTGATATTAGTGATGGAATTGTGTGTTTCTGTGGTGTTGTGGTTGTGATTTGTGGTTTCTTGATTGTTATTGTTTGATGGTGCCATTGTTAAGAGATTGATCTTGCTGTTTGATTGATTGATTGATTGTTTATTGCCGGAAACTGCTATGCTGATTGTCTTGATCTTGATTGGGATTGATTTGATTGATCTTGTGGTGGTTTATGATGATTTTAGTGATGATTGTGGCGGAGTTGTGGTGGTTTAGGGTGGTTGTGTAAGCAGTTATTGTTGCCGGAGTTTGTTAGGATGGTTGTTAGTTTGGTGGCTCTGATACCATAATGAGAGTTGAATCAAACAGTAGAGAGGGAAAGGAAAAATAGGAAATGATATTATTTCATAATGAATTTTGTTACAATACTGAAAGGAAATGGGGTTATTTATACATGAATGAATGTTGACCAACTAAGCTACTTTGACTATTACAAATAAGACTAAAGCTAAATGTTACTACAAATCTTCATAGCATAGACTTTGTTCCTTTGCTGTTTGGATTGAGAAGTCTTGATCTTGCTTGAGACTGCATTGATCTTTGATGTGCCTTTATTATTTAACGTGGATGTAGAGAGATGGTGCGTAGATGATTTGGAAGTCGTGTTTGGTGGTTACAGTGTTGTTGATGAATATGAGTGGAACCCTAATTACTTAGGGTTTGTTTATGTTTATTCGCTATTATTACAAGCACGTGACTATATGTTAAAGATGATCGTAACACCTGCTGCATTACGGGTTAATTTGGTGTGTTGGTTAGTGTTGGGAATGCTTAAAGTGACGATCATTATTGAGTCAATGAGTCTTGTAATATGGTCATGTAATAGCTCGTTAGAATTGTAAAAATATAGTCTACATGATAGTAGAAGTGTGCAGTCTAGTTTAGTCTTAGTATTTACGTTAATGTTGAATTAGTGAAATATATAAAGACGGCACACTTCCCTATGTTTATGTTATGTGAGACTGTATATATGTAAGCCTCTCATTTAAGAGGTGTGGATTGTGAAGTGTAAGAGAAATTCTCTCTTATTTTCTCTCTAGCTTTTTCTTTCTCTAACATTATCTTTCTCTCTCTAAACATATAACATAGGTGTGATTTGATCTAAAAAGGGTGAACTACAAGTGATATCAAGAGCTAGAAGATGATTTAGAAGTTTTTTAGTGTTTTTTATTCTTCTGTTATTGTTCACGTCAGCTTATTAGCGGCTTATTTTCTGCTTATTTCGTGCTTATTGAGTCTAAATAAAAGCTTATTACTGTTTTTAATCTCTTTTAAGTTCTTACTGTTTATAAGCTTATTACTTTTTTTAGCACTTCAGATTATTTCAAGCTTATTACTGTTTTTTTAAGTGCTTATTTTTGGTCCAACAAAAGTTTTATCAGTTTTATAGTTTGTATTCTTGTCCAATCTGCCCAGATCTATCATTCTTTTGTCATAACATCCTCATTTTAAGCTTATTTTGAGTTGCTTTTGTGTTCAAAAAGTGGTAATAACTGATCGGAAAAAAGTGAATCTTAAAGGTGGTCGGAATTTTTGGCCGGAAAAGTCATCGGAAAGTTTTTATCGAAATTACTTGTAAAGTAATTTCGACAAACCCTTGTCCATCGGAATTGCATTCAAGGTTTTATCGGAATTGCTTGTAAAGTAATTCCGACAAACCCTTATCCATCGGAATTTGAATCGGATTTCTTGTAAAGAAATTCGATAAGTCGTCGGAATTGGATTTCCTATCGGAATTGAACTCTTTTATCGGAATTGAACCTTTTGTCGGAATTCAACTCGTTATTGGAATTGAAAGTTTTTGTCGGAATTGGTTTTTGTCGAAATTGGTTTTTGTCGAAATTGGTTTTTGTCGTAATTGGACTAAATTGGTTTTTGTCGGAATTGGTTATTGTCGGAATTGGACTATAACAACAAACCAATGCCTCACCTCAATCCAAAACTCATCACGACAAACAAGTAACCACAACTTCAACATACCAACAAACCAAAACTGCTAAAACAACAACAGCAAAAAAAAAGCAGTTAAAGAATTCAAAGAGCCAAGAAAACATTACAAACAGAAAAGAAGACGATAAGATAAGGTTGTACATCACAAGCCGAGCCATAACTGGTCAAAACCCACACCAAAACCTTACCGTGTCACAACCTTAATCTCACAAACGCAAAAGGTAAAAAAAAACTAAAACTAAAAGATCTCATTGGCTTTTATCATCTCTTATGAGATTAATAACGTTAAAAAACCCTTCATAACGATATAACCATTTCCTCATAGATCCATAAGAAGTCAAACTTCTTTTCAATTTTCGAAAGCTATTAAGAAAAGAACAAACCTTAAGGCTTCATTCTTTCACTTTCTTTCGGTTTGACTTAAACAAAAACAAAACGAAAAACAAGAAAATCAAAATCACAAATCAAAAGATCTCAGTTTAATCAAAAGATCTCAGTTTCTATTCCGTTCAAGACAAAAGATCTTTAAGATCTATACACAAGAACCCATCATTGATCTTTGTTAATATCCGAATATTTTTAAAGAAAAGAACAAAACGAATCTGTCTCATTCTTTCTTCCATTCGGTTATGGAAAATAAATAAATAAAACAAGAAAAATATATCATTAAAGATCTCAGTTTATCTCGATCCATAATTAACGATTCGTTCTTAAAACGAAATCAAACGAGATTTACATCATAGATCGTTGTTAGAAGCTTTGCTTCAATTTTCAATTTTTTGAATCTTAAAGAAAAGAACAAAAACAAATGTGTTTCATTCTTTCCTCTTTTTGGTTAAACAAACATAGAACCTACCTTCGATTCTATACAAGTCATTGAAGCCAAATAGTGAAGAAAAAGGCTAAAAGAAAAATCGGCTTTGGAGTCGGGTACACAACAGCAGATTCGAAAAGGGAAGAATTTTTGTTTATATCTATCAGTTGAGAAAAGAAAAAGGTTGAGAAGATTTTTGTTGTGACTGCGTTTTGTGTTAAGAAGATTAGGGTTTGTGAGTGATTAAGTGGTGCTTTATATTGCGAATAATTAGGGTTAGTATTAGTGTTGGACTCAGGCTGCTGTTGGATTTAGCAAAGAGTTGGGCTTGTATTTTTATTATTTCACTTGGACTGTTGGAGGGTTAATCGCAAGGGCCGATTTTTTTTGTTTAGATTGATATTGAGTTTGTAATTTTTGGGATATAATTTTGGACCGCGTTTTTGATTGAGATCTTTGATAATCCGAGATTGAGAATTATTAATTTGGGTTTAGATTATTCGGGTTCGTTGGATATAACTACCATGTTCGTTATTGTGAAATCGTGAACGGTTGTCTAAGATTCATTTGATAACACAATCTTACTTCTTTATCGTCTACAAGATCCATTGTCATTTCACACCAAAATTAAATGGAATCAAGTTCACAAGAGAGAAAGATGCCTAAAGTTGTGCAAAAAGCTATCCATTCGAAGGAAAATTGTTTATCACATTTTTATTCAGTCAAGATTACATGTAAAGTTCTCTCAGAAGCAAGGTTTTCATCGTGGAGTACTTTTTCAACTTTCTTCGGAACTGAAATAGACCTTCTAACCTTCCAAAGAGAACTCCGGAACAACATAGTCCAAATAGAGAAGCAAATCGAACAAGGAAGTGACTGCATGGTAGAATTTAGAATGCTCAAGACACTATTAAAAGGGTTCATGACCATGGATTTTAGAGTGTTCAAGACTTCTCGGGACTATGAATCGCAAAGCAAGTCATGGAAAGTGAACATCACTAGTATGGATGCTGAAGCTTTTAGAGATCAGCTTGTTTCACAAATGAACATACTAGCAATGGTGCTTAATGAAAGATCACTTCATTTGAGGGTTATGCTGGAGGAGAGAGAATTCAAAGAAGTGGAGAAGCAGAAACGAGTAAAAGAATTGAATGAACGAGTGAATGGAAGAAAAGTGCAGACACGAGAAGGAACAGTCAACAAGGAAGGGACATCAGATTATAATTTGGTATTCACGGGTAACAGTGCACTATCAGAACATCAGAAAGAAACTCAATAGTCCACATTGGTTAAGGTACATCAATCAACTGATGATATCAATATATTTGAAAATGTGTTTGCTCATGAGACACAAAGTCATGAACAACCTGAATACGTTAACGACACATATGTGGTGAATCAGGATAATAGAAATATTACTCCCGAGACTCCAGATATGGATCCTAATGGAGGAACGGTTGAACACGACAATGTGAATCATGATCAAGAATGTGCTTCAAATGCTTTATTAATAAAAAATATGCAAACTGAAGTTGTTCGATGTAATGAGCTTAATCGTGAACTAAAAGCACAAAATACGTCATTAACTGAAAAGCTCGAGAATTATAGTAAACGTACAAATGATTTTGAAACACAAACTAATTGTGAATACAACTTTGAAGTTGCATTTCAAAAATCATATGTGAAAGAACAAAACTTGCAACATCAAATGCGAGAACTAGTTGGTTCCAACAATGAAAAGGTTTCAAAACTGGAAAAAGAAAAGCTTGACCTTCAAAACCAAATTACAAAATTAACAACAGAGGTTTCAACATTAACAAATAAGGCCTCAACATGTCAAACAGATTACAAAACATTAAGAACGAGATGGAAAAACAGGGAAGACTCGTATCTTAACGACATTGTTGATTTGGAAGCAAAATTGAAAGTTTTTGAAAAAACCGCTTGTGATAAATCGTTGAATGTTGAGACTGAAAACTTAAAAGTGGAAAATGGGATGTTGAAACACGAAAATGAGAGAATTTTAAAAGAGTCGAGCGACATCCAAGAGAAACTAAAACGTTAAATATTCTCTCTTGAACAAAATTTTCAAAGATGTCAAGCACAAAGCATTGACTTTGAGCTAGCTTTACAACACAATCTGGAAAAGCAGTCTTTTGAAAACCCTTGGATGTCAAAACTTGAACAACTTGATGATGAAAACGTGTCAATGAAGTGTCAAATTTCAAAATACGAAAAAGAAATTGAGCATTTGAAACTGATTTACAAAAATCTATTTGATTCAATCAAAAGTTCACGAATTCAGACACAAAACTCAAACATGAAACAAAAAGAGACTGAAGTTTTGAAGTCTCAATTGTCTGAATTCATTGATAAAAAGTTTGAAAATGTGTTGCAAAAGATTGAATCAATGAAAATGAAAAAGGTTGAGTCTCA
The DNA here is from genome assembly GCA_021014915.2 of Artemisia tridentata subsp. tridentata. Taxonomy (NCBI): domain Eukaryota; kingdom Viridiplantae; phylum Streptophyta; class Magnoliopsida; order Asterales; family Asteraceae; genus Artemisia; species Artemisia tridentata. The sequence goes on along the minus strand of CP139504.1, from coordinate 145,359,865 downwards.
AATCACAAAAGTTTCATTTCCAAATCCCCTGGTCGATTCTAATACTCTAGTTTTTGAAAAGGAAACGGGGGAGAAAATGTATCATTTTAAAAATGAAAATCATGTGCTTCAAACAAAAGTGGTTGAGCTTGAAACACTTTTAGCTCAACAAACAAACGATTTTGGGGATGCCAAAACTGACTTTTTCAAGAAAACAACCAAATTCGAAAATTATTTTGAAAGACTTGAAAAAGAAAATGTTGAGTTCGAACGAAAATTGGCTCGTAAAACGGATGATTCTAAAGCCGAAAAAGATCAATTTTTAAAAAAAATTGCCTCTTTAGAATCAAAATTGGCATCCCAAGATCATCTTTCTCTTCAAAAAGAATACAGTGATTTGAGAACTTCATACAATGCTTTAAAAGTGAAGTTTGATTCTCTTAACCGATTAAAGGGAAAAGCTCCAATTTCAAGTTTTTCAACACCAGAAGTGAGTGTTTCGAAGAAGGTTTACACGGGTGAATCTTCAAAACCATTTTCAAAAAAGGTTTCCCAGTTTACAACTTATTCTTTGCAAAAAGGAAGGAAGTTTTCGAAGAAACCAAGTTTTTCTGAAACACTTACTTCTCAAAAGTTTTCAAATCCAAATGCTTCAAAAGAAAAGACTCAAGTTTTTGAAACTCCTCACTCTCGTTTTACACCGGTAAAGCAAGAGTGGAGACCAAAGCAAAGTTGTTCAAAACCTTTCAAATATTCAATATTAGAATTGCTTTCGCTTCAACAAAAGAATGACTCTGCTTTGAACATTCCAAATACTGGTAGGTTTTCATTTATCACAAAAACAAATCTTCAAAGAGAACCCATGAGGTTCAACTCTAGATGGAAATCTTCTTCTTCAGATTTTAAAACTCTAAGAGAAACTCCGGGTTTCTTAAACAATTTTCAACGGAAAAAGAGTTTTAAATCTCCATTGATTCCACGAGTCTTATTTTAAAATGAAACACCGGTTTTCAGTCCTCGTTGGAATTCAACATCTTTAAATCAGATTGACACAACTTACAAATGGATTTCAAAATTTAGTAAACCCGTTAGCACCGTGCTTAAATGGGTTCCCAAGATTGTTGTCTAATCTAAACTTTAGATGACTTCTTAGTACTTCAGCTAAGGACTCGGACTTCAACATTATGACTTGTACACACATTACAGTGTACAACTTGGGTTTCAAAGAAAGGAAAGTGCCTTGCTAAACCATACTTTAAAACCAAGCGTGCACTTTTCCTAAAATCTTCTTAATCTTGAGCAAAATTTATTCAAAATTTTTCAAAAGGTTTTTTCAAAACTTTTCAAAATTTTGCTCAAGATTTTCATATCTTTACTCCCCAATTCGCTTCAAAGTTTAAAAATGTCAAAACATATGCTAGTTTTGAGGGGGAGTATTTCAGTGTATAAAGTTTTAGTTACCTTGAAGCAAAATTTATTCAAGAATTTTTCAAACTAAAGTTTCTAAATCTTTCAGAATCTTTCAGAATTTTTCAAACTAAAGTTTATAAAGTCTAAAAGTGCTGACTCTACCCGACATGTGCAAATTTACCTTAAATACTTATGAGCACATGTTAAGGGGGAGTATTTTTGAAAATCACAAAACTCTCAAAGTGTTAACAAAATATGTTTTTACAATCATAAGCACTTTGAGAGATTTTCAAAAAGATTGGTTTATCGCAAACATAGGATTAGTCATAGAGATATAAGGTGACTAAGGTTAAGAAACCGTCCTATGATCCGCCAGAGCCGGAAGGATCTACCCAAGGATAATACCAATAGTTTAGAACTAGAAAGTCCTAGGTATGATAAAAAAAGAGTAAAGAAATGAAAGGAGAAAGAAGGGGTTGAAGAATGAAGAAGAAAAGTAAAGAAAAGGGTGAAAAGAAATAGCCCTCCATTTGATCAACCTTAGGGCAGACACCGTGTTCAATACATATGCTACTGGATGTTACTACGGTAACACCGGTATTGAAGATTAAGCCGTCATGGACCCAGTGACGCACTGCACTAAACCTTCTAGCCACTCAGGTGTCTCTCAAAAGACACTTGTTTTATTTCACACGGAGAACCCTTCATTATTTATCAACCTCTCACTCCGAGATGTGTTGATATTGAAAAGGAGGCAATCTGCTCCATGCCTCCGACGACTAAAACCAATAAGCACTTAATCGAGTCTAGAGCCACGAGTTACATCAAAGATCTTTTAGGAACACTTAGTATTGTTTCACTGGTTGTTCAATGATGAACTCAAATAAGTACATTTTATTACTATCATTTATCCTAATTATTTGACTTGTTTTATTATAGTATGTATGAGGATTGATACTTAATCGTTTATTTTTGTAATTCTCAGGTAAAAACAAGCATTTGGTGAAACTTGGCGATTTTGGACTAATTATGGAGCAAAACATGCAAGAAGTTAAGAGTCTACTGAAATGTACAAGATCAAGACAAATCTGCTCCAGATGCGCCGCATCTCACTCATTTCATACGGCGCATCGCTATCAAGATTTCACCAGATACGATCCAAGATACAAGAGGACATGCGCCGCATCTATTTATGGAGTTACGCCGCATCCTCTGGCGGTGTACGAATATTCCTGAATATTATAATCTTGGACTCCACGCGAAGTTAAGTCAATGCGCCGCATCTACTTACTAGATGCGCCGCATCTTACCCTGATTGCTCCTAAAACAGTCAACTTAAATCAACCACGGATGTGGTCAAACAAAGTCAAACCAATTGAGGTCACAATTTAACCAAGGAGTATAGTTTTATCCCCGGGTCATTTAAGTCCCAGCGAGATGTGAAATTGTGCTTTAAAAACGGCTTGTGATCAAGTGTAATTGAATGGGAAAGGGTTTTGGAATTATTGAACTTAGAAAATAAAAGAGAATAGCTTAAAACAAGCTATGGAATAAATACAGGGAATCAATTTACTTAAAACGTCTAAAATCTAAAAACGTACGTTTAACTTTAAATAAAAATAAACGTACAAAATAAAAAGTGAGATTTAATAAATAAAAGGCCTACGGATATGAAAATTATATTTTTACAATCCTAATAATAAAATAAAATTATTGGAAAAAGAAAATTATTTATTTGACTTATTAATTAATTATTATTAATTAAAAACTATTTAATAATTATTTAAACTAATTAAAATTCTAATAAATACTAAAAGATCAAAGAAAAATCTGAAAATTTTTATATAAATACTTTAAGGTGACAAGAAGATAAGAAAATTATAAAAATGAAACTTGCTTAATTAAAATTTAAAAAGATAAATTCTATTAAATAGAAGCTATCACTTATTTTTCTATTTTTGATTTTTCTTAAGGTCTAAAAATATAATTATATTTTTCCTAGATTATAAATGACAAAAGAAAATTATGAAAATTGGATTTATATTTTTCTGATTAAAATTCTATTTATTATGATTTAATTACTATTTTAAATATTTTTTAACTATTTTAAATTCTAATAAATACTAACCAAACTCAGAAAATTATGAAACTTTTTCTATAATTATCCTATGATGACAGAAAGGTAAGAAAATTATAAAAACAGAAAGTGCTTAATTAAAAAGCAGAAAAATAAGCTAAAAAGCTCAAGCTTCTTAAATAGAAGCTATCACTTTCTTAAAAGTGGTTTTTATCTAAAACTTTATACTACAAACTTGTTACACTACTGAAATTGAACAACTTTAATGAAGACAAAAATTTTAAAACTTAAAAATAAGCAGTTTGCAACTTAATGAGCTAAACAGTTGAGCTTATGAGCTCAAAATGGGAATTAAGCTCAAAATAAGCTACAAGCTTGAAACAAAGAAAAATAAGGTGTAAATAAGTTAACTAAACTGGAAATGAGCAAAGAGGGACAAAGGGATTCACTGATAAGCTCAGATTAAGCCAATAAGCAATCCAAATCCCACTCAGTTAAACACTCAGGCCTGCAGTTTTTTTTGAAAGCAATTTAAGCTAGGGGCAAAAGCTCCTAAGCCTAAAATAAGCACTGAGGTGTTTAGATGAGCTGGTGGGGTGTTCAAAAAGCTAAAGCTCTCACTGTGGGGTCCACTAGAGAGCTCATGAATAGCTTATGAAAATGGGTCAAATATACTGATCAGTATACACTGATGAAAATGGGACAAAATAGAAGCTGATTGCAGCCCTATCAAATAAGCTAGAAATGGAAAGATTATTGCTGAAACTTGAAGATGGGTTGCTATGCTTCACAAAGAACCAAAAATCACAAGCTAAGGCTAAGAAATGAAGCTTGTGCAAGCTTATGAAAATCTGACTTTTCTGGATGCACAGGGCAAATGATTGACTTTCTAAGCAAAACTTAAACAGTTGACTTTGATGAACTTTGATCTTAAACTAATGACTGATTATGATAAATTAAGCTAGAATAAGATGAGATTAAGCTACTATAACAAGTTTTACACAACTGTGATGAATTTCACAAGTTAAAATCCAACAGTGATCAACTTATGTGAGATTAAAAGTGATTTTGACTATTTTCTTAAGAACACTGATTTTTAAGGACTTGACTATGCTAATATGACCTGATGTGAGTTGTAACAACAACAAACAACAACAAGCATGTACTATAAACCCACTAATTCAGCAAATCCAAACAGCCCTTTAACTGAACCAATTTTTGATTTTCAAAACAGATACTAGATCAAGGCCATGAAATTAATTTCTAACAACTACTGATGGAGTATTAAGCTAAAACAAGTGCAGAAACACAAGCTTAGACTACAAATACACAAGGATCACAACTATGCTAATTAGACAGTCAAAAGAGAAAAGTTGAGTACAATGAAATTTAATGAACAAGCTAACTGTTTTAAGCTAGATTATAACTTAACAACACCACAGAGACTTGAAAACACAAAGATTTAAGCACTAAACTAGCTTACACAGTAATATGCAATAATGAAGAGATTTGAGCTTACAAAATGCTTCCAGCTAAAAACCAAGAACAAGGACCTTAGATCACACCTATGGGCTTTCCACAAAGCCTCTAACCCGAGGGCAATCCAGAATTTCCCTTGCTCCAGCCATGATCATCATGAATCCTGAACTTTGACTTTTGTTGACCTTTTTGTATTTTTGAGTTTTTATTACTAAACTAATTTTAAGGATTACTAATAGCTTTTATAAGCTATATAGGAGCTTATGTGGGCTTATGAATCCAGAAACAACACTATAAACAACATCCAAAGAAACATGAGATTTGAACAAGAAATTGCATACACTGAATTTACTAACACAACTTGCAATTGATCACTGAAAAAGATTCTTATACACTTGAAATTACTAAAAAGAGTACTTGAAAGCTTAAAATTACACTGAGAATTTAAATTTAACTAATTCGACACTAATTAACTAAAATTACACTAGATACTCTCTCACATTGCTTCCCTTTCTTTCTTTATAGACTTTTATCCCCTTGTCGACATCTCTGAGTAATTCCCACCACATCTTGACCTTTGATTTGGCCAAATTCATCATAATCGTCCAAGTGTCATTTTGGCGGGAAAAATATCAAGAGCAGGTTTTTACAATTAAAGAAATTTGGGTGTTTGTGGAGGTGGAGGGGAGAGATTAGTGAGCTGGGGTGATGAGGTGGGGGGTTGAGGTGTAAAGGTGAGGTGGTTTCTGGTATTGATGGTGGAAGGGTGGTTTTGGCGGGGTTGTGTGAGAGGGAGAAGGGTTTGACTGGGGTCAAACCCTGGTTTTGGTTATTTAAGTTGGGATTGGGCCGGGTTAGGGGTTTTATGGTTGGGCTGGGTTAGTAATAGATAGGATTTTTGGGTTGGTTTTATTTTGGGTTTAATTTAATACTTGGTCCGGTTTGGTTTATAGTTTAATAACAAGGACCATTCTTGTAACTTTTGGATTTTGAGGGGCTGAAGTTGTAATTTTCCCAAAGTATCACAAGGAACCAATCTTGCCATATTATAATAACCCAAGGACCATAAATGCATTTTCTCCAATTTAGAACACCCGGGGACCAAATATGACATTTTTCAAACTTGAGGGACTAAAGTTGTCAATTTGCAATTTTTAACTTTAAAGGATTTCTTTTGACAACTTGTGAATTTCCAAGGACCTTTAATGATATTTTACATGTTTTGAATAACCAGGGACTAGTTTTGACAACTTTTGAAAGTTGAGGGACTGAAACTGCCAATTATGCAAACTTTGTTTGTTTTTCAATTGTTTTCAAACATTTTGCATTTGAAACTTATAAAACACACTCCTGGGATATTTTCAGTATTTTGATACATTTCTGAGTGTTTTTGGATGTTTTGGCAATTCAGATACGACAAAAATGATGAGTATTTACACACTCATCATACCCTCAGACAGAAACTATAAATACCCCAAGACCAGACGAATTCGAGAGGAATAATATTATATACGAGGTTCGAAGACCAGAAATCTAGGACGAATTCAGACGAATAGGCAGCACAAGACACACCCAAACAAAGATACAAGAGCTGTAAGAAGGTGCTACATGTGTTTAATTCATTAAGTACTTTTGTTTTATTGTGTTAGTAAACTTTAATTCATCACGATTGGTGGCTTGTGTAATGTGACAACGGAAAGATTGCACTCCCTTAAAACTGCTTTCTCATTAATTAAAGTTTATATGTTGATGTCTTTGGTGACTTTTATTAGTGCATTGATAACCTCTGTGTCTAGCTGAGCGTTGATCGGGTCGCCATGCCTCTGCCCTCGCCTATTTATTAGATCGCCTATGCATTCTATCATCTGTAGAAAAGTAGGAAGAAAGATAAATAGGATAGTCATAAGTAATCATTAAGGGTTTACTCGCCGATAAGATTAGAACCAACGAGAAAGGACTTAATCTCGGTGCGTTGCATCGAACTATACACTTCATATAAAACTAGCAATAAAACAAGTGACAAACTACTTATCTATCAGGACAGCCTTCTTATTGTCTCGAGTATTTATCTGTGTACGTGTGTGCTATTCGCTGATTCGTGCCTATTGGTTTAGTTTATTATTTAATTGCAACCAAATCGTGCCAGTCTCTCAGGCTGAACCCCCTTGCGTTAGAATAGGTTGTATAGCTAACTTAATATATTAAAATACTGATTAGAATAACTAGATAATACGTTCCACTCTTAGTGATCGACACTCTACTTACCATTATATTCATACTGACCGGGTACACTGCTCGTTAAGTGTGTGTGTTATTGATAAGTCGGCTAAATATAAATTTAAAACTTGAGTAGGCATTAATACTGCTAAACCGCAACGACATACACGCGCATCAAGTTTTTGGCATGTTTAAAATGTGCTTAATATATCAAAATTTAAAATTTTTTTTAGCATGTTTTTGTTTAAAGTCTAAGTTGCATAGCTGCACACATGACGTTATTTTCAAAAATTGTGATTTTTCAAAACTCACAAATCTATGAGTGTGCCGGTGACTTGTAAACTTTAGAACTTGGCTTGTATACTATTCGAGACCATCATAATAAGTATTATTTATATAATTGGAATGACTTTTCTAAATTGGTAAAATTTCTAGGATTACACCCAAATAGCCTTTATATGTTATGTGATATTAGCTAACTACACTGGTTAGTTAACCCCCCGTATAAACCCTTTTATTACTCTCATTTTTAGAGTAAGATACCCCTAGAAAAACACTCAGAGCCATTCCTTTCGTTTCTTACACCTTTGTTAAAATGTTTCGTTACACCCTTACACCTTAGCCTACCCTGTAGATTAAAATCCGTGGTTGGTTAATTGCTTTAGGCAAAGTGTGTTTCCTTACATTACCTGTGTTCGCGTGCGTTATTCATTATCTATGGTTAGGTCGGGAAATTGCACAATGCAATTGGAGTGAAAGTAAATATTGTATATCTTTGAGTTTATTTTTCGTGTGTTTACTACTTTCACTATTACCGTTATTTCTGAAGTTATGAAAAGTATGGAAAAATTATCCAGAATTATCATTTTGGTGATGTGGTGAAATTTTACACATCTATGTTTATGTCAAAAAAAAAAAAAAAAAAAAAAAAAAAAAAAAAAAAATAGAAAAAAAATAAGAAAAGAAAAAGGAAAAAAGAAGAAAGTTGGATGTTTGTTTTAACCAACGATGTAAAGTTATGTAAGTGGTCGATATCACCACTAATTGTTGTATATTATATCTATGGATTGAATGGGAGTTGGCAGTTATGGGAACGCCAACTAAGGTTTATTCTTTGATTAAGATCTTGTTGAGTATAATTCGTGTCTACCTAAAGCGTGTGTTTCAAGTGTTAAAGCGTGAGTTATTCTATGATATGAGTCTTATTCATGGGATGGTTGGGATAGTGATTAACCACACTTAGGATTTTAATTTATCTGTTTTGTTTATTTTTTATTTTTTTATTTTACACCAATTTGTATTCCAAATATTATCCATACCCTATATTATTCTTGATCCAAACCTTTGATTTATTGAGATTAGGGATTTGAGCAATCTTAAGTATCGTAGTCGTGGATTCGGCTATGTATTTATGATTTTGTCGCCCTTTTTGATATAATATTATTGGTAAAGATTACTTGGTCCTATCTTTAGCCTATTCGAGTTAAGGATTTGAGCAATTGCAAGTATTGTGGTCGTGGATTCGATCATGTATTTGTAATTTTGTCGCCTTTTCTGGAATTTGAGATCGATAGAGATTAAGGAGAATAATTAACCCTTTAAGCCTAAAAACCCTTTTTACCGCTTTAGACTTGTTATTCCTTGGCTTTAGTGGGGGAGATGTGTATACTTGCCAAGCTTATGATAGAATATTTGTCACGACTGGACAGTTAAACGATTAGATTTGCTTTTATCAAATTATTTTATTTTACTTCTAATTCGTTAAGTGTTTGGTTGTGTGATTATGACAAAAATGAATACATGCTTAAATATAAAAATAAATCCTAATATCTTTTAGGATACATTTTCATAAGATTAATTCTAAGGTTTACTTGGGGACAAGTAAAGTTCAAGTGGGGGGATATTTGATGAACTCAAATAAGTACATTTTATTACTATCATTTATCCTAATTATTTGACTTGTTTTATTATATTGTGTATGAGGATTGATACTTAATCGTTTACTTTTGTAATTCTCAGGTAAAAACAAGCATTTGGTGAAACTTGGCGATTTTGGACTAATTATGGAGCAAAACATGCAAGAAGTTAAGAGTCTACTGAAATGTACAAGATCAAGACAAATCTGCTCCAGATGCGCCGCATCTCACTCATTACATGCGGCGCATCGCTATCAAGATTTCACCAGATACGATCCAAGATACAAGAGGACATGCGCCGCATCTATTTATGGAGTTACGCCGCATCCTCTGGCGGTGTACGAATATTCCTGAATATTATAATCTTGGACCCCACGCGAAGTTAAGTCAATGCGCCGCATCTACTTACTAGATGCGCCGCATCTTACCCTCAGACAGAAACTATAAATACCCCAAGACCAGACGAATTCGAGAGGAATAATATTATATACGAGGTTCGAAGACCAGAAACCTAGGACGAATTCAGACGAATAGGCAGCACAAGACACACCCAAACAAAGATACAAGAGCTGTAAGAAGGTGCTACATGTGTTTAATTCATTAAGTAGTTTTGTTTTATTGTGTTAGTAAACTTTAATTCATCAAGATTGGTGGCTTGTGTAATGTGACAACGGAAAGATTGCACTCCCTTAAAACTGCTTTCTCATTAATTAAAGTTTATATGTTGATGTCTTTGGTGACTTTTATTAGTGAATTGATAACCTCTGTGTCTAGCTGAGCGTTGATCGGGTCGCCATACCTCAGCCCTCGCCTATTTATTAGATCGCCTATGCATTCTATCGTCTGTAGAAAAGTAGGAAGAAAGATAAATAGGATAGTCATAAGTAATCATTAAAGGTTTACTCGCCGATAAGATTAGAACCAACGAGAAAGGACTTAATCTCGGTGCGTTGCATCGAACTATACACTTCATATAAAACTAGCAATAAAACAAGTGACAAACTACTTATCTATCAGGACAGCCTTCTTATTGTCTCGAGTATTTATCTGTGTACGTGTGTGCTATTCGCTGATTCGTGCCTATTGGTTTAGTTTATTATTTAATTGCAACCAAATCGTGCCAGTCTCTCAGGCTGAACCCCCTTGCGTTAGAATAGGTTGTATAGCTAACTTAATATATTAAAATACTGATTAGAATAACAAGATAATACGTTCCACTCTTAGTGATCGACACTCTACTTACCATTATATTCATACTGACCGGGTACACTGCTCGTTAAGTGTGTGTGTTATTGATAAGTCGGCTAAATATAAATTTAAAACTTGAGTAGGCATTAATACTGCTAAACCGCAACGACATACACGCGCATCAAGTTTTTGGCATGTTTAAAATGTGCTTAATATATCAAAATTTAAATTTTTTTTTAGCATGTTTTTGTTTAAAGTCTAAGTTGCATAGCTGCACACATGACGTTATTTTCAAAAATTGTGATTTTTCAAAACTCACAAATCTATGAGTGTGCCGGTGACTTGTAAACTTTAGAACTTGGCTTGTATACTATTCGAGACCACCATAATAAGTATTATTTATATAATTGGAATGACTTGTCTAAATTGGTAAAATTTCTAGGATTACACCCAAATAGCCTTTATATGTTATGTGATATTAGCTAACTACACTGGTTAGTTAACCCCCCGTATAAAAACTTTTGTTACTCTCATTTTTAGAGTAAGATACCCCTAGAAAAACACTCAGAGCCATTCCTTTCATTTCTTACACCTTTGTTAAAATGTTTCGTTACACCCTTACGCCTTAGCCTACCCTGTAGATTAAAATCCGTGGTTGGTTAAGTGCTTTAGGCAAAGTGTGTTTCCTTACATTACCTGTGTTCGCGTGCGTAATTCATTATCTATGGTTAGGTCGGGAAATTGCACAATGCAATTGGAGTGAAAGTAAATATTGTATATCTTTGAGTTTATTTTTCGTGTGTTTACTACTTTCACTATTACCGTTATTTCTGAAGTTATGAAAAGTATGGAAAAATTATCCAGAATTATCATTTTGGTGATGTGGTGAAATTTTACACATCTATGTTTATGTCAAAAAAAAAAAAAAAAAAAAAAAAAAAAAAAAAAAAAAAAAAAGAAAAAAATAAGAAAAGAAAAAGAAAAAAAAGAAGAAAGTTGGATGTTTGTTTTAACCAACGATGTAAAGTTATGTAAGTGGTCGATATCACCACTAATTGTTGTATATTATATCTATGGATTGAATGGGAGTTGGCAGTTATGAGAACGCCAACTAAGGTTTATTCTTTGATTAAGATCTTGTTGAGTATAATTCGTGTCTACCTAAAGCGTGTGTTTCAAGTGTTAAAGCGTGAGTTATTCTATGATATGAGTCTTATTCATGGGATGGTTGGGATAGTGATTAACCACACTTAGGATTTTAATTTATCTGTTTTGTTTATTTTTTATTTTTTTATTTTACACCAATTTGTATTCCAAATTTATCCATACCCTATATTATTCTTGATCCAAACCTTTGATTTATTGAGATTAGGGATTTGAGCAATCTTAAGTATCGTAGTCGTGGATTCGGCTATGTATTTATGATTTTGTCGCCCTTTTTGATATAATATTATTGGTAAAGATTACTTGGTCCTATCTTTAGCCTATTCGAGTTAAGGATTTGAGCAATTGCAAGTATTGTGGTCGTGGATTCGATCATGTATTTGTAATTTTGTCGCCTTTTCTGGAATTTGAGATCGATAGAGATTAAGGAGAATAATTAACCCTTTAAGCCTAAAAACCCTTTTTACCGCTTTAGACTTGTTATTCCTTGGCTTTAGTGGGGGAGATGTGTATACTTGCCAAGCTTATGATAGAATATTCGTCACGACTGGACAGTTAAACGATTAGATTTGCTTTTATCAAATTATTTTATTTTACTTCTAATTCGTTAAGTGTTTGGTTGTGTGATTATGACAAAAATGAATACATGCTTAAATATAAAAATAAATCCTAATATCTTTTAGGATACATTTTCATAAGATTAATTCTAAGGTTTACTTGGGGACAAGTAAAGTTCAAGTGGGGGGATATTTGATGAACTCAAATAAGTACATTTTATTACTATCATTTATCCTAATTATTTGACTTGTTTTATTATATTACGTATGAGGATTGATACTTAATCGTTTACTTTTGTAATTCTCAGGTAAAAACAAGCATTTGGTGAAACTTGGCGATTTTGGACTAATTATGGAGCAAAACATGCAAAAAGTTAAGAGTCTACTGAAATGTACAAGATCAAGACAAATCTGCTCCAGATGCGCCGCATCTCACTCATTACATGCGGCGCATCGCTATCAAGATTTCACCAGATACGATCCAAGATACAAGAGGACATGCGCCGCATCTATTTATGGAGTTACGCCGCATCCTCTGGCGGTGTACGAATATTCCTGAATATTATAATCTTGGACCCCACGCGAAGTTAAGTCAATGCGCCGCATCTACTTACTAGATGCGCCGCATCTTACCCTCAGACAGAAACTATAAATACCCCAAGACCAGACGAATTCGAGAGGAATAATATTATATACGAGGTTCGAAGACCAGAAACCTAGGACGAATTCAGACGAATAGGCAGCACAAGACACACCCAAACAAAGATACAAGAGCTGTAAGAAGGTGCTGCATGTGTTTAATTCATTAAGTAGTTTTGTTTTATTGTGTTAGTAAACTTTAATTCATCAAGATTGGTGGCTTGTGTAATGTGACAACGGAAAGATTGCACTCCCTTAAAACTGCTTTCTCATTAATTAAAGTTTATATGTTGATGTCTTTGGTGACTTTTATTAGTGCATTGATAACCTCTGTGTCTAGCTGAGCGTTGATCGGGTCGCCATGCCTCTGCCCTCGCCTATTTATTAGATCGCCTATGCATTCTATCGTCTGTAGAAAAGTTGGAAGAAAGACAAATAGGATAGTCATAAGTAATCATTAAGGGTTTACTCGCCGATAAGATTAGAACCAACGAGAAAAGACTTAATCTCGGTGCGTTGCATCGAACTATACACTTCATATAAAACTAGCAATAAAACAAGTGACAAACTACTTATCTATCAGGACAGCCTTCTTATTGTCTCGAGTATTTATCTGTGTACGTGTATGCTATTCGCTGATTCGTGCCTATTGGTTTAGTTTATTATTTAATTGCAACCAAATCGTGCCAGTCTCTCAGGCTGAACCCCCTTGCGTTAGAATAGGTTGTATAGCTAACTTAATATATTAAAATACTGATTAGAATAACTAGATAATACGTTTCACTCTTAGTGATCGACACTCTACTTACCATTATATTCATACTGACCGGGTACACTGCTCGTTAAGTGTGTGTGTTATTGATAAGTCGGCTAAATATAAATTTAAAACTTGAGTAGGCATTAATACTGCTAAACCGCAACGACATACACGCGCATCATTCAACAAAAGAAATACCAGTTGTAAATTATAAGAGTGTCCTACGCAGATCTTAGTAATCTGCCGAGAACATTAATGAGAGAATTCATAAATTATGATTCTCAGTGATTGAATGGAAATCCTGCCAGGGTCAACATCAAACAGCCCTGACAGCAGGTCACTTCGGTAATCCCTTGTGGGTTACGCTTAGTGTTTATAGTGGTTCCAAACGGTCTACAGTCGTGGAGTGATACTTCGGTATACTTCAGTGGCTCACTGAATCGTTGATACACTTCGGTGTATCTGTGTCAGCTCTTTCGGGGGCATCCGGTTCAGAACGGCCTTGGCTAGGATTAGAGAAAGTCTTCACACTATGCTGTTGACGATCTCGAAGTCCGAATCTGTAAGTGCCGGATGATTTGTTGCTAACTGTCTACATTTCAGGTAATCATGGAGACCTGGAGTTCCACCACCACCATTTCCGTCATGCTCATGTCCCAAAGAAAAGTTCTCGCAAAGACTAAGAGATAACAAAAGTTCAAAGAAGTCAAAGAAAAGTCAAAGATCAAGCATAACAAACTTTCACAAGTAAAAGATTGAAGCTTATGAAGTGAGAACTACTTGATATATGAAGAGCAAAAGTCAAAAGACATAGAGCATGGTGGAAAAGACGTAAAGACATCAATATTAAAGAACGTCGGTGGAAGGCAGATCAAGACATTACCATATCACTCACAACAAGAACAAAGAACAAAGAACAAAGATATAAAGACGTCGAAGCCGAAGAAGCAAAGAAGACGTCAAATGATCACAAAAACAAAAACGAAGAACACATATCACAGAGCATGATTGGAACAAATGATCTAGCAAAGCTATTACACAAAGACTCAAAGTTCAAGACAACAAGCATCAAAGAAGATAAATGATCATCCATTTCTATTGATGGACCCATAACCCACATGTCACAGAATGAGATCTCAATGATCACCCCTTAGGGGGAGATTGTTGGAAACGCAAAAGTGATGATCATAAATGTAATCAAAGAGAGATCTCAATGATCGTCCCTTAGGGGGAGATTGTTGGGAATGCTTAAAGTGACGATCATTATCGAGTCAATGAGTCTTGTAATATAGTCATGTAATAGCTCGTTAGAATTGTAAAAATATAGTCTACATGATAGTAGAAGTGTGCCGTCTAGTTTAGTCTTAGTATTTACGTTAATGTTGAATTAGTGAAATATGTAAAGATGGCACACTTCCCCATGTTTATGTTATGTGAGACTATATATATGTAAACCTCTCATTTGAGAGGTGTGGATTGTGAAGTGTAAGAGAAATTCTCTCTTATTTTGTCTCTAGCTCTTTCTCTCTCTAACATTATCTTTCTCTCTCTAAACTTATAACATAGGTGTGATTTGATCTAAAAAGGGTGAACTACAGTTAGTCGTTTGGAGCCTATTCTTTCTAGGCTTCTTCGTATAAGTTCAAGGTTCTATGTTCGTATTCAGACGTGTCTCAAGATGATGATATTTGCACTCTAGTTTTCATACTAGGTGAAGATTTCTGGATGGCATGGAAGTTGATTTGATGTTGATTCAGCATGTTTGTGGGTATGATAAGTAGTACTATGGCAATTGGTTATTTACATGGTATTATGGCATATGATACGTGGTATTATACCCAATGCGTGTACTGTTCATTGTGTTTCTTAGCCCTATTTTTGTTGGTATTCATTTTTATCTAATGGGGTTATAGAAAAGGTTGATTTTTGGAAGTTCCTAATGATTGTTAGGATTTTTTGGTTGATATCCTAATGTTGGCGTGACTTTCCTGCATCCCTTATGGGAAAGGGCCTGGTATCGCCGGATATTGGGTGTTCATTTGTAGTGGTGATTCATGTACAAGCTGATGGGAGGGAACAAGGCTCTTTACTCCTGAGTTTTTCTGCTTTCGATACAAGTTTCAGCCTATATGATCGCCTTAGGAGTTTATATGATGCGGACTACACTTGGTTCGACTTTTGGTCATCTCTTGTGTTAGTTTGCTTATTTACTTAGTAAGTGTGGTATTGCATGAAGTGCTATGCATTTTTCATGTATGCATTTGTATTCATGGATTGGAGTACTACTTGGAAGGCGTGGAAGCCTGGTTTTGGAGGTTTCTTCGTGGTGCAAGTTCTGGATTGCTATGATGACTAATAAGAATCAAGTGTTTACTTGAGTTACGCATGTATTGTAGTCATTGTAGGATGTAAGTTTAATATGTGAGTTATAAGAATAGCCTGTCATTCTTATATAGTGGTTATGTAGGTGTCCTAAGGGACTGAGATGAGGGAAGCTGTCACCCTCATCCTTTGTACTTTAATGTTTTTTGGTGTAATGAATTTTACTAGGGTGAAAAATCCCTTTTACCCAGAAAAGAACTAATGGCCCTGCTGCAACACAAGCTTCATATGCTACCAAGTTTTTTAAAAACACTTCTGTGTTTACGTCCAAATTAATTACTGGAAGGTATAGTGTAGAACTGTAGACGTTTTGTTATTGAAACTAATTTCAGAAATTCCACCATTAACTGGCGAAAAAAGGATCGCAGCTTCGACCATTTCAGTGACTAATGGAATTTTAATTTCTTCGATTAATGGTGCCTTTGAATCACTGGCATCATCACTTGATTTCTCCCCTCCTTCACCACGGAAGTTTTCAAGCATGTTTTCGATTGGTTCCTTCAAGACTTTAAGTATTGGAAGTTTTGATATGGGACTTTCGTCAAGGCTCTCATTGGTTTCCCAAATATTATCTTCTTGAAAATCTTTAGGAGACCGGCGTTTGATTTGTGGACGATTTTCAAGATAAAAATCATGAAACGTCGAAGATCACTAGGTTTTGCAAACGAGTCTTCTTTACCGTTACCTATATCCTCAGTGATGCCTGTTAGAATATAGAAAAGAAAAACAATTATCACGTTACAAATCATGCAACAGAATATGTATGGAAAGTTTGACATGAAGTTTAGAATATTGATGTTTAAGCCTATGTATTATGGGTTTTAAGCCCATGTAATATGTATCACTCAAATTGATTTAGTCTATTTATAAAACAAAATATTAAAACAAGGTAACTAATGTAAATAAGATACGTTATATTATAACATATACATGCATATCTATTTGGCCTATTTATTTAGGTTTGATTAGTTTTAAAGTTTATTTAATCTTCTTAAATTTCATAGGTTTGATACGTTATAAGCAGTGGCGGATCTTGAAGTTTTTAGTGGAATGGGCCGAAATTTTTTTTGTCCTATCGTTATATTTCGGTTAATATATTAGGGTCTTCTAATTCGGGTCGGGTCAAACAAAAATAACACTAAAAATCTAAGTTTTCTTCAATCATTCAAATTATCGTTCTTACACATAAAAAGTAAATAGTTTCTAACAAACAAACACTAAAATAAGATATGAAAATACTGAGAGAAAATGTGTGTACCGGGTAGCAGAGTTACAGATCAGCCTTACGATCTTTAAGATCTTTGAAAGCATCGATTATCGACATGGAATCAATCTTTTCAGCAATTTCTCTTTCTATGTAAATCACCAAGCTATCCGCGAGTTTACACTTGTAATTTGTAAATGTAAAAAAAAATAGAAAAAAAAGAAGAACAGGAATCAATATTAACTTGAAATAATTTACATAGCAAAAAACTAAATTAGGGCAAAAATAATTAACTTAGCATTAAACTAAATTAGGGCAAAACACAATTAACTTAGCAATTTGTAACTTGAAACCAATGAAAAGGGAATAACAAATTACTTACATAGCAATAAATTAAATTAGGGCAAAAACAAAATTAATTGCAAAAACAAAATTAAACAAACCTAGTGTATAGTGGTGGTGGAAGCCGGAATCTGTGGTGTCTGGTGGTGGAAGCAGGTCGGCGGTCGTAACTGGTGGTCTTGGTGGAGTGGTATTGTAGATCGTGGTGGCGGTGGTATGGAGTATAGATAGAGCGCTGTCTTTTTTTTTTTTTTTTTTTTTTTCTGTTTTTTTTGCTCGCTGGAATGTGGAAACAAAAGGAAAAAGGCCCAAGGGAGTAAATGTGATAAATAAATTAAGTGGACTAAGTGGATTGTGGGCTATAAGAATTAAAAAGGTAAATTTTATTCGACTCTTAAACTTATTAAAATATAAAAAAATTTTAAGAAAAATAATCGGGGGGGGGGGGGGGGGGGGGGGGCGGGGGGGGGGGCGACTTAGTAAATATAAATTTTTTCGAACGAAATACGGATAAGTTAGCACTACTGAACGAAAAAAGGGGGTGGCCCGGGCCCCTGGCCCCTACTAAGAACCGCCCCTACTAAGAACCGCCCCTGTATAAGATACACAAAACTATTCTTTTAGTTTGACATAGTAGGAGAGCAAGAACGCATACCTTGATCATGCTTGATCTCAATGACTTCTTCAATATGAAGTTCTTTGTTACTTGGGACGGTCGTGTGGTAAAGAAAATCAAGCAAGTGATCGCAGTCATCAATGTCAACATCTGGCAACTCCATTTCTTGAAACGGTGAGAGCTCATGGTACAAACCCATCAACATTGACTTCAAAGTCTCATCCGCTGATTTGTTAGTATCCCTATATTGATGCTCCAACATCGTCCTGACCAAAAACAATGGGATCTGGTTCTCAACCATAATCAAATCACGTAAAATCGCCATATGTGATAGTTTCTTCCCTGTAACATCAACCAAATGAGACATCGCGGAGGTAACTGTCTTAAGAACCCGACCTTCTGCTTTCATGGAATACACCCGCAGGAATTCAAGTAAAAACGCCATGTCAACTGCCATCATCCAAACCAATGCGTCATCAGACATATCAAGAAATTTATGGTAACAAGCACGGATTCGAGCCTCGTCCTTCTCCTTCATTATTTCAACTATACGATTGAAACTAACATTCATGTACTTTTGGGTTCTTCTAGCCGCAGCAAGTTTGTACCTTTGCATGTCGTAGACCTCGGGGCGCCAATGGTGAAATGGGCCTAAGGCAACTTCTTGTGGGATGTAGGATTCTGGATTGGTGGCTAGAAGTACTTTAGGGACAGTGAATATAGAAACGGGAATTTCGGCAATTTCTTCGTTTTCTACTTCGCAGATTGATTTACGCATGCTTTCAACCCATCCATCTTCATGGATGTTTGGTTTGGTGAATGAGTAGGAATGGTCAATGAGGAAGTCATGGTAAGTGTGTTGAAGAGAACTAAAATGGTATATGGTGTTGTTGTGCGGTCGATAAGGTGACATATTTATAGTTTTATACACACATGCACTAGTACTGTTGTATAGTGTACTGAGTGATTAGCTTAACCAAACGTGAAATTAGTGCTAGAAAACTTTAGAAAACGAAAGGTTTGGAATATGAATTTTTTAATTGTTGAAATGTATGTTTTATCTTGTATTTTTGTATCATTTTATACTATCTCCGTATAATAAAAAGGAGAGGTGGCAAAATGGGCGGGCACGGGTGTTGGGATTTAAATAAAATGTTAACCAATTAACATTACGAGTACGCAGCGGAACATTGGATCTAGTTTGGCTATTATAATTAACACAAATAATAACAAACAAAACAACTAAAAGGAACAAGAAAACTAAATCGAAAACTAACCCTTGTAGTCACCCGCAAATGAAACTAACAAGTGATTAAAACAATCACCTCTACGAGTGCTCACACAAACACGTCAAACAAATACGTCCGGAATGCTAGCCGTGCCTCACGTAAACCCAAAACACAATTCGAATACAAAAAAAAAATTGTATACGTTCGAATGTGCAATAACAAAAGAAAGCCAATAACTTCAAGAATCAATATTATAGTATTTAACTCTTCTTTATTGCTTGATATGTTTGAAAAGTCAAACAAACAAATGCCTTGTTCCTGTGATTGGATTGGTCAATAAAAGAGTAAACAATTATGGAACGTAGGTGTATATCAATAGAAGAGTTACAGGAACTTTCGGTGTTGTTTTTTCCTCTCGTCCATATGAGCAGGTTATGATGTCTTATATAGCTTCTAAAACCTACTCATGATAAGGCTAAAAACAACACATGATAAGCTGAAAACTCTACCAAGTTAAGCCTTATCATAACTCTTCACAATCCTTATCACATTGACATGAACCTGGACACTTTTAATTCTTTTCCAGATCCTTCTATAAATCTGCCACAAGGGTTATGACAAGCAAGGAATCTTGTCTAGTTCATTTTGTGTCCAAACCGGGTCACATTTGAGACTTTACGTGAAATACATAACGTATTCTAAATGTTTAATGTGTGTGCCCCCAATAGGCTCACACACCTCTAGCCGTATCATACTCATCCAACTACCATATTCCAACAGCTCCCACTTGGGAGTTGGAGTAGCGGATAGCACAAATACCAACGACGGAAACGTCTAGCAACGCTCTCACTCGCTATTAAACTAAAGGTATCTGAGATATAGTTTCACAAATCATTCTCAGTAGCATGGTCATTTATGTCTTGCTATAATCATCCCTTGTTATAGATACCGTTAAACCATGGATATGGATCCTAACTCATTCCATATAGTTTAACCATTTATATTCTCGTTATAGAATTTAATTCAGATATACCAAATGTAATCAAGAATCAACTTGCATTACCCTTTGGGTTCGGCCGAACAATTATCTGATTAATTCTGGAGAGGGCCCATGGTATCTTTCTGCACATACCAAGTGGAGTAACAAATCCTTTGTTGACTACAAGTGTTGTGGATGCTGCTTCACATCACTCCGAAAAATAGCTTTTATAACTACCTTATTCAGGACAGCGTTTGGCATATAATTACAAAAGTGATATCCACACATAACAGAACTTGCTTGTATCTCAAGTCTAAGGATGACTTAACAAACCATCTCAACATTATACTCATGACAAGGATCCAAAAGTAAATGTTTGAAGTTGGGGTATCCAATATGCATCCCTTGTGAATACATATGAGTTTGGCTGGAACAGTCCACATTCTCATAGAATATAACCAACACTCACATTTTCCTTGCATAACAATATTCTCATATTGTTAACCGACAATGGACATATTTAGAATGATAAATCATTTCATGGATTAAACATGCAAAGATGGAATAATAGGTTATATAAATAAAATAACAAATACCTCGTATCTTTATTTATCACAAAATAAAAACTGTCTTACAATTCCAAATTATTCAAATACTAATTAAACACATAGATTTACATGAGACTACTTGCTGGTATCAAACCAATATTCCTAGTCAATTCAGAATGCTTAGGATATGCTAAAGCCTTCGTAAATGGATCAGCTAGATTGTCATCTGTGTGAACTTTTAATATCTTCACGTCACCCATCTTAATGGTCTCTCGAAGATAATGAACTTTTACGCAGTAATGTCTAGCACCCTTGGTGAGTCCACTTTCATTTGCTATAGTAATGGCTCCAGTATTATCACAATACATATTTATGGGTTCTTCAATTGTGGGAACAATGCCAAGCCCAGAAATGAATTTTCGAGTCCATACAGCCTCTTTAGATGCATCATAAGCAGCTATATACTCAGCTTTTGTAGATGAAGTTGCATAAATACTTTGCTTTGTGCTTTTCCAGTCAACAACACCTCCATTCAAAACGAATACATATCCAGTCTGAGATTTTAGGTCATCAGCATCTGTCAGATATCCAGCATCAGTGTAGCAAGAAACCCTGAGCTCTCGTTTCATATCACCTCCGTACACCAGAAACATATCCTTAGTATTGCGTAAATACTTAAGAATATTCTTAACAGCAGTCCAGTGAAGATCCCCTGGATTCTGTTGAAATCGGCTTGTTATGTTCTGAGAGAACGCAACATCAGGACGAGTACATCTCACAGCATACATAATTGATCCTATAGCCGAGGCATAAGGAACTCTTTGCATGCGCTCTTTTTCAGCAGGTGTCTTAGCACCTTGTGATTTACTCAATTTAAGCTTTTCTTGCATTGGGATAGTTCCTCGTTTGGAATTCTCCATGAAATATTTCTTCAATATTTTCTCAATGTAAGCACTTTGACATAAACCAATTAACCGTCTCGATCTATCTCTATAGATCTTGATTCCAAGAATGTATGCAGCTTCTCCTAGATCTTTCATGGCAAAACATTTTCCAAGATAGGATTTTACATCTTGTAACATTGGAATGTTGTTTCCCATGAGTAATATGTCATCAACATATAGAATTAGGAAAGTGGCATAACTCCCACTAGCTTTCTGATATACACATGGCTCATCTTGATTCTGAGTGAAACCGAATTTCTTAATCTCATCATCAAAACGTTTATTCCATTGCCTAGATGCTTGCTTAAGTCCATAAATGGAACGCTTGAGCTTGCATACTCGGTTAGGATATTTTGGATTAACAAAACCTTCAGGTTGCACCATATAGACTTCTTCGGAAAGATGTCCATTGAGGAAAGCGGTTTTGACATCCATTTGCCAAATCTCATAGTCATAGAATGCAGCTATGGCTATGAGAATCCTTATAGCTCTAATGTCTGCAACAGGAGAAAAGGTCTCTTCATAATCAACCCCGTAGGTTTGAGTGAAGCCCTTTGCTACGAGACGAGCTTTAAAGGTGTGTACTGCACCATCCATGTCAGTCTTCTTTTTGAAGAGCCATTTGCTACCAACGGTTTTACCGTTAGGAGGAAGATCAACTAAGTCCCAGACTTCGTTGTCTTTCATGGATTGCATTTCCACATTCATCGCATCAAGCCATTTATTGGATTCAGGATCCAACAATGCAGCTTTATAGTTATTGGGTTCACCAAGATCCCCTAACTCATGCTCCTCAGCATCGACGTATAAACACATTCGATCTGGGGCACGGCGTGTCCTAGCGGACGTACGAATGGGATTGATATCACTTTGAGGTTCATCAATTTCTTGATCATCCTCACTATGACCTAAGCTAGTGTCTACAGAAGGATTTGTATCTTCTTCTTGAATAATTTCAAGATCTTCTAGACTCCCACTTGCTTCATGATCCAAGAGATTTTTCTCAAAGAATTCAGCATTCCGAGCAACAATTACTTTGTTCTCAGATGGAAGATAGAAAGAATATCCCATTGTTTCCTTTGGGTATCCTACGAAGATACACTTAATAGATCTGGGTTCCAGTTTTTCAGGTTTGGTAAGTGTATCACGCTTAACAAGTGCCTCACAACCCCAGACTTTTAAGTAAGACAACTTAGGGGCTTGCCCATGCCATACCTCGTATGGTGTCATATCAACCTTCTTAGTTGGAACCATATTGAGAATGCGTGCAGCAGACTCAAGGGCATAATCCCAAAAGGACTTTGGAAGAGTAGTTTGACTCATCATGGAGCGAACCATGTCTAGCAGTGTTTGATTTCTCCTCTCAGGCACACCATTATGTTGCGGTGTGTAAGGAGGAGTACGATGGGCAATAATCCCATGCTCCTTAAGATGATCCAAAAACTCTTGACTTATATATTCACCTCCACGATCAGAATGTAGTGACTTAATGGTCTTCCCGAGTTGGTTTTCTACTTCCTTTTGAAACACTTTAAATGTTTCAAGCACTTCATGTTTATGTTTCAGCAGGTAAACATAACCATACCAACTATAGTCGTCAGTAAAAGTGACGAAGTAACTTGCTCCTTGTCTTGACACAGTTCTAAATGGGCCACATACATCGGTGTGTATTAGTCCAAGTAGATCCTTAGCCCTTTCCACTTGATGTGAATAGGGTTTTCTTGCCATCTTACCAGAAATGCAGGAAACACACTTTTCAAATGACTTGATGTCAGTTGAGTTGAGAAGTCCATCATGTTGCAACTTCTCCATGCGTTTCTTGCTAATGTGTCCAAGACGACAATGCCACAAGAGAGTAGAGTCCAAGGTGAGATTGGCTCTTTTATTGCTAACAGCAAACATAGAACTATCATTTGTTTTAGAACAAGACATATCAATTTCAAAAATACCATCCCTTGGGATAGCACTAAAATAAACAACATTATTCTTAGAAACTGAAATTGTATTATTTAATTCAAAACGATTAACAAAACCATCATCAAACAAACGTGAAACTGAAATAATTCCTCTAGTAATAGAGGGAGCATAATGACAATTGTTCAAAACAACTACTAATCCACTAGGGAGACATAAATGATAACTTCCAATAGCTTCAACTCCTGCCCGTTGACCATTGCCCACGTACAGACTTAAAGCTCCTGGCTTCAGCTTCCTACTTCCCCTGAGACCCTGAGTATTATTACAGATGTGAGTACCACAACCCGTGTCATAAACCCAAGATTTACTAGGAAAAGAATAGAGTTCTATGGTGAAAATACCTGAAGTGCTATCTCCTTGAGATAGCTTCTTCTTTTTCATCAACTCGGCGAGATACACGGGACAGTTCCTTCTCCAATGACCTATTTCACTACATTGGTGACAGGTCGCGTCCTTTGCAGGGTTATCCTTCTTGGGTGGTGGAGTTTTCTTGGGCTTGGAAGCATAAGATGGTTTATGCTCGGGAGCATAAGCCAACTTGTACTTTCCGTTCCCTTGATTCCCCTTAGCAGCCTTGAACGGTTTTCTACCTTGGTTTTTCTGGACCTTTCCTGCACGTATAGCATGAAGTGCAGGTGCAACATCTTTCTTGGGTAGCGTCTGCTCATGTTGTTTAAGCATAGCATGTAATTCATTCACAGTCTTCCCCATGCTGTGCATATTATAGTTCTGCACAAAGCTGTCATACTCCTTAGAGAGTCCAATCAAGATTAGGCTTACTCCAAGGTTCAAAGTGACGGGATGACCGAGACGCTCCAAGTTGTGAATGTAGCTCTTCATCTTTAGAACATATGAGCTTACAGATTGACCTTCTTCTTGCTTGCACGAGTGAAATTCCCTCGTAGTTTGAAGAAGTTCCTGTTCTGCCTGTTGAGCAAACATAGTTTTTAACTTCTGTAGCATGTCATATGCACCAAGGTGAGTTAGATTCCGTTGGATTTCTAAGTCCATGGTCATAAGCATGAAGGCAGCAATGTCCTTTGATCCCTTGACCCAAGTAGTGTGAGCTGCCAAAGCCTCAGGAAGAACTGGGTGTCCAGGAGTTACAACAGGTGCAGCAGGAATAGGATGTTCCAAGTAATTTTCCTTATCTTCAGCTGACAGGATAATGCGAAGCTGGCGATACCAGTCAATGAATTTAGGTCCAGTGAGTTTTTGTTTCTCAAAGAAACTCCTGAGTACCGAATTGTTTCCGACTGAGGTAGTCATCTACAATTTAAAAAGTTCAAATAATTAGTATTTTCAATAATTAAATTCTTAATAGAATTAACTACCCAATTAATTACTAATTAAGACTAAGATCCAACTTGACCTCCCACTTATTACCAAAGGTCTGACCAATGTGTAAACAAGTGGGGCAAGAGGTAAGCGACGAGCGTTAATTGCATAAAATGCAACTCTTAGATTTATGAGACTGATCAAGACATTAGTAGACAAGTAGTAATGTCATGAGCATGTTTAGTCTCATCTTATGCCTCAGGTCCAAGGTCTGACCAAGCATACTCGAAATAAGTCGACCAAGCAAGAACGTGCAAATATCACCAAACGTCTGACCAATGAGCAAAATCTGCCATGGGTTTGGAATGGCCCTAAGGTCTGACCAAAGAGGTCAAGCCAAAAGCACGTGTTCTTGGTTGGCTGGCATAGACTTAAAATTTACACATAGGGTATACACATAAATGTGGTAAAATCGTGTACAAAGAAGCATGCAAAACAACTTTGTAACACTTTATTTAAAAACTTTTAGTAATGACACTGTAGTGATCATCATGGTTCACGGTAGCTACAATCGAACTCGCAAGGAAGCGGAGGACCAAGTCAGCGCGAAGCAATGACCGGAAATCCTTTAGGTGTGACTGTGCGCACCGCCTTATACCCCCCTTATAGTTTGTTCTAGTGGGTGAGCCGTACTTCCCAAATGTCCATAGCGTCCAGTTTTTAATTTCATGAAAAACTTGTTTCAATAATTTAGGTAACTTAATTTTACAAAAAAACAATTTTCCACGAATCAAATAGCAGGTCACATTGAGCATGATATTTAGGCGTGTAAATTAATACCATTTTAATGTCATGGTTTCGCATATGTATTATTCCATATTGCATGCAATTAGGTGTGTAAAACATATAACAATTATGCACATAAGGAATCACAAACATAAACAAAGACATTAATTAAACACATAAAATCCGAGTTCTCTCGCGAGTCTTCCCCAAAAGGAGAACCATAAGACCCTCACTAGGTTTTCATCAAGTGCCTAGATCGCCACATGCATCAAAAAATTGATTGCGTAGGTCTTATAGCCGGAATTCACACATAAAATAACATGGCAAACTTATTAACTATTAATTTGCTATTTTATGTATCTAATTAACCGTTAATTAATTTGTTTGTGTCTTATTTTTTTTTATTAATTAATGACAAGTATTGCATTATAGTTGTCAAAATAAAAATAAAACAAATAACTAAATTAGATTTCATGCAGCCTTTTTACGTGTTTATTAAATTGTGTAACCCATAATACACCAAACGAGTTGGCTCGTGATGCCACTGTTGGAATTTAAATAACATGTTAACCAATTAACACTACGAGTACGCAACGGAACATTGGATCTAGTTTGGCTATTATAATTAACATAAATAATAACAAACAAAACAACTAAAAGGAACAAGAAAACTAAATCGAAAACTAACCCTTGTAGTCACCCGCAAATGAAACTAACAAGTGATTAAAACAATCACCTCTTCGAGTGCTCACACAAACACGTCAAACAAATACGTCCGAAATGCTAGCCGTGTCTCACGTAAACCCAAAACACAATTCGAATACAATAAAAAATTGTATACGTTCGAATGTGCAATAACAAAAGAAAGCCAATAACTTCAAGAATCAATATTATAGTATTTAACTCTTCTTTATTGCTTGATATGTTTGAAAAGTCAAACAAACAAATGCCTTGATCCTGTGATTGGATTGGTCAATAAAAGAGTAAACAATTATGGAACGTAGGTGTATATCAATAGAAGAGTTATAGGAACTTTCGGTGTTGTTTTTTCCTCTCGTCCATATGAGCAGGTTATGATGTCTTATATAGCTTCTAAAACCTACTCATGATAAGGCTAAAAACAACACATGATAAGCTTAAAACTCTACCAACTTAAGCCTTATCATAACTCTTCACAATCCTTATCACATTGACATGAACCTGGACACTTTTAATCTTTTCTAGATCCTTCTATAAATCTGCCACAAGGGTTATGACAAGCAAGGAATCTTGTCTAGTTCATTTTGTGTCCAAACCGGGTCACATTTGAGACTTTACGTGAAATACATAACGTATTCTAAATGTTTAATGTGTGTGCCCCCAATAGGCTCACACACCTCTAGTCGTATCATACTCATCCAACTACCATATTCCAACAACGGGCACGACCTAGAACAGGCACGGGCTAGAATGGGCACAGGCTTAAACGGGCACGGGCTAAACGGGCACATGTTATACAAATCTCTTTATAGAAGACCGAAAATGACGAAATAAATTCCTTAAACGTAATACCACATTTATATTTAAAAAATTAAATATATTATATATATAAGTTTTTCTTCAAAATCGATTATAATGTTCTCTAATTGAGAGAAAATATGTGTCCGTTGTGCCATTTAACTTTTCAATGGGCTAAATGTGCCCATTTCAAAAAAGGAGGGGGCTAAATGTGCCCAAATATTTTACGAAATAGCCAAAATTAGCCAATTTTTTTTTCATTTTGGGCACAAATTGCCACCTCTAATAAAAAGTGTCCACCTTACTATTTATGTTTGTTTCAAAATAAGTGTCTAGTTTTTATATATGAACAATATTTATGCTTAATTTTTCTACTTTACTCTTCTAATTAAAATTAGCATTAATTACTTGTTTCTAATTTCTACATTAACTATGAGGGTATATATTAATCAAAATTAATACTACTTATTAATTACACATATTATAATTTTTTCATTTTTTTATATGAACACTCTTTTTGAGATGGAGGGATATATTAAGCTTTTTACTGTTGTAGAACCTTTACGCTCAGTTCTCGAGTTTTGAGTGAAAGAAAATGGAAAAGAATAGGAAAGGGAAAAGAAAGAGAAAAGGAAAGTAAATGTTAATTATTATGTTCTTGAGATAGACCAAAGAAAAAGGAAAGTAATCATAATCATTTTCTTAAGTAGGAGGAAAAGGAAAATAACTTCGTCAAATTACATATATGCCCTTTAGTTGTTAATATCAAATCTTTTAAAAATTGTATATTAGTCTTTACACAACATACGGTTCCCTTTCCTTTCAAAAGTGAGAGGAAGATTTAATTAACAAAACTTCCTCCCTATTTCCTTTCCACTTCACTTTCCCCTTTAAAAAAAACTCAAGAACACAAAAAATTATTCATTTTTTTTTCCTTTCCTCTTACGTTTCAACTCGAGAACTGAGCGTTAAAATTGTTAGGTTCCGATGATTATGTAAGCCATAATTGGCATGACTTAAGATATCGATTATAGCAATAACTCCAAAGCTTTTTATTGCTGTTGTAGAACCTTTAAAGCCATAATTGGCATGACTTAAGGGAGTAAGTGATATTAAAGCTTTTTTACTGTTGTAGAACCTTTAAAATTGTTTATAACGAGTAAAATAGCCCGCGCGATGCTGCGGTGCGGGCGTTTTATTGGTATGTTTTTATTTACTTAAAATTTATTAGTTTCCGTATGTATGTATTTTTGAAGAGTGTTAATTTTTTTAGTTACTAAAAAGGTCCATTTGAAAGATTTGAAAGCCTAAATGGGGCCAACTTAAGCTGTAAGGGTAGTGCATAAGTATAATTGGGCTTAATTAAATTTGTAAGGGCAGGCCATCTTTTAAGCCCATAGGATATTCTATCTTTTTTATGGCCATAGGAAATTAGGCATATAAAAAAATAGGGTTTTGCTGAGGGTGCTAATATGGCGCCGTTTTTTATAAGTTTACTTTAAGATTGTGGCGAAATCGATCATTGGCAAAATAAGTGGAAGAAGATATGGATGTCATCAAATCTATTTGATGGGGTCGTGTAACTTGGAGGCATCGGTTTAGCCGTTTGAGTTTGACGGTAAGGAATGCAGTATCATAAAAAAATTTAGGAACTTGTAATAATTGTATGTTAATGACAATGTTGTTGCTTCTGCATTAGAAAATAACAAAACAGGAAAATGTAGAGTTGTTGCACCAAATATGAATGTTATTAGCCATTAACAGCCGAGTTACGTTACATGATGTTGTGCATTTGTTATATAAAAGGGTGGGCTAACACATTTGCTGAATGCCAATCCAACATAAACATGAGTGGTGCTAGTAGTTCTACATATGTACATAAGTGAGTCACCATGACTGCTGCTAGTAGGCATAGGTATTAAGATAGGTTATTGTTTTTTAGGATGCAGGTTGCATCTAATTAACAAAAGATGATAGTTGCAAAGAGTACATTAGTTTTTTTCTCTTTTGGTGTCTGATGGTTCCTTTGAGAAGAGTGGCCTCTTGACTGTTTTCTAACCAACATTCGTTGGTGTGTCCGTCTTTGATCTGGCCTGCATACCTGTATAGGATGTTGCTGGTGTTGTTTTTTCTGTAGGAAAATGCAAAAATCATATAACTATGTGAGACAAAATTGTAAAGGTTGGTGTTTTTTTGTTAAGTATTGCAAGTTTCTTACCTCCTGTTTTTTCTGTGTGGAGTGGATTCTCTTCTTGTTTTTCTTTTAAAACTTCTGCATCTTGGGACCCGTAAAGATGAGGCCTCTGATGTAATTGGTAAATATAATAGCTGTTCATAGACATCTTAGGTTTTTCACCCTGTGCATTACGAATTTCCAATGTTAATTTTGTAGTATAGCCTGGCTGACCATACACAAAAAGAAGCGGAAACTGTAATGACATATAGGTCGAATGCAGCTTGTTAATTCTTTGAGGACGTTCGACTTTTTTTTGTATTATTACATCATAATCTGTCTTTGTTTCAGGCCCATTCTCAAACACAATAGCACCAACGATGTCTGCAGAAGGCAATTCATATTGGCGAGCTCCATGGACATTGTGAAGCCGAATGCTGAAATCAGGTACATTTTCTTGTTCACAAATGTCTCTAGCTGTCCTAAACAATGCGACCAACTCATTATGAGCATCCAAAATGTGTATCAGAAGCTGAACAATTTCAGGATTCAGCGACGATGATTGTGTCCCACCAAACCTTCCCAGCATATTTTCGACTTCATTTCTGGTGTCATATATGTAAAGGTGCAAAAACTTGGTTTTTCATTTTCTGAAGGACATAATGTTTTCCATAAAGTGTTTGTCCTTGAAATTTGTATATCGGATTCTTCTTTTCTTGCTGAACACACAGCTTCCTTGTCCACAGCATCGACTATAACGAATATTTGATGGTGTTCAATTTTTTTGCCTTTCACCATACCAAAATGCAGCCCCGCAATGGCCGCATGTCCAATCAGGATCGCCAATATCAATATAGAGGCCAGAAACACCTGACAGAAAATGTAACGAATATAGTTATGTAACCTCAATTTACAGTAATTGTTTGAGTAAAGGTAATCTGAATAAGGTTAATGAATATAGGTACCTTGGGAATTAAGGGTGCGCCTACGGGTTTGGCGAAGTGTATTAGGAGCATGAGTAAAGTTTGCACTGGCATACTGTTCTGTAAATTATTGCGAAATGAGTCAGGTTTATTTCATGTAAAACTTTAAAAAGTAAAATGTATAAATAAGATTGTAATATTTACCTGAATAAGACGAAGGCTGTCGCATGTTGCTGATAGGTGTAGGATTGCTGATTTCATTTTCTAACACATATGGATCGCCTGAGGAATTTGCAGAAGTATAATCTGTCGCGTCAAAGTTAATAGGTATTGAGTGACTAAACTTTATTTCATTTAAAATTTAAATTAACAAAATGTGTGGATGTACCTGTTATTAAGATTGCAATATTTAAATGAATAAGCCGAAGGCCGGTCCATATTGCTGATAGCTGCAGGATTGGTGGTGTCATTTTGTAACATGCATACATTATTTGACGAACCTGTAGAAGTATATTCTGGAACAAATTTTGTCCAAGTTAATGGCTATTAACTTTTGTAAATCATAAGTGTTTGACTAATATTGGAGGAAATGAACCTGAAATACTATGCATGCCACTGTGGGAATGGAGCGAGGCTGGGTGGATTTTAGTGGTATGAGACAAATGTTGCTGCACCGTTTCCATTGTTGAACCTGCAAAAGTGAAGTATGTGTAAATTAAATGATAACCCAAAAAGGCTTAATCAGCTTATAGAGTAGCTGCATTACCTTTTCTTCGTGTGGTGTGTAACATATTATTTGCTTCATTTATGATTGACCCTCTGTTTTGTAAATTAACGTCGGTACTAATCTGGTGCAGGTTGTTTTCTGAATGTATGGTGTCAATATCTGAATTGCACACAGAAACGGTCCTTTCAAGGCTTCTATCTAAAGGTCTGTTACTCATATCTGAAGCTCCATTTGTGTATTCTCTAAATGCCTGTGCAGCTGGCATATCCTCCATTTGTGTCTCATTCCCTGTAACTGTAGAAGATGTTCATGTGTAAGTAAAATCGTAAGTAGAAAAATGTTTAATTATCTGACATAACAGGTGGGCTACCTTTCATTGCTGCAACATGCATACTACTACTTTGCTCCTTTGTCATCGATGTGCCCTTGCCATTCCTAATAGATGGACCAATTTGTTTAACCATGCCTCGTAATTGTAGGGTATGACCATCATAACTGTCCATACAGTTGGCATCATGAATATTATCTGCCAAATATTGATGCTCATAACCCTGAAAATGATATGTTGCGGCCGTATTTGTAGAAGCTGGCGCACAGCAAAACAGCAAATTTTTAAAAACTATTTTGACAATTTATAAGCAGAAATGTTATGATGACTATTTTCACCTGTGGCATAATTTTGTGGATCCCGATGATGATGTAAACTCGCATATGTTGAATGAGATTCCCCAAAGTGGTTGTTAACTTGCGTTTCACCCAACATATGTTCCCTTTTTTTTTCGGACTCATATTTGCGTGACATGAAATCATTTTCTAAGAACATGTCACAATTAATGTCTTTATTTTATGTTCTTTGTTTTTTTATCAGGTACAATTTGCATGAGGTATTAAAGTGCATAGATGGCTTAAGGCAAGAAGGTATGGTATAAAGTAATGATGGAGGCAGAAATATGGTAAAGATGCAAGAGTGTACAAACAACAGGAAAATCTGGAGCTAATGACACTTATGATACATGCATACATGAAAGGCAAATACCACAAACATTTTAGAAAACATACCTTCAGAAAGAGTCGTTGTTCAGACTTGTTAGATCCTGATAACTTTCTTTTTGGTGTTTTTTTTTGGTCTCTTTGTTTTTTTCAAGTGTTTGATTTGTTTTGGTTATAAGATGTTGTTTTTATGAGCTTTGTTTATCTGTTTTCTGGAATACTACTTCGAGAAGGTTACCTGACAGTTGTGGCCATGCCTAAGTACAATGGCTGGTAACACATGTCCATTGAATATAAGCTTGCAATTAAGAGTCTTACTGTTGGCACCATGCTGAAGTAGGATAGTTGGTAACCCATGTGCTTTGAATATCAACTTGTAGAGTGCTAACGTGTGCAACATCTTATTACCATAGTTACTAATAATCTACACTCTTAATGAAGATAAAAGGTATACAGTAAAGTTGCAAAAGTTTTGCATCCAATGAGGTGCTGCCAACACATACAAATAAGAGCACCAAGTCCTTAAATGAGTTTGTCAACCAATAGCAGAGCAAATTATAGGATAATAAAGGATTTAATAACACTCATTTGTGTCACATCATAAACGGTTGTTAGTATATATATAATATGCATGTGGGCTTACTAAAATAAACCACACAATTTTTATATTTTCGAAAATAATCACCTAATATAACGCGTGTAAATACACGTTGATTTAATATATAATGTGTAAATTAAAATATCTCTAATTCTTTAACCTTAACTATTTCTGATTTTTCGTTTACATGTTTGTTTACTACCCTATTACAGATCAGGGCACTTGTAACATTTGCATGAATTTTGAATGAAAAAAATATATAGTACAGAATCTTAATTGTCAATTAGATGTCGTGACTCGTAACTAACTAACATGCACAGAAGAAGTCGATGATGCAAAACCATAGAATAACAAAGACACCACGACTTGAAAGGAGAATAAAACTTATTACCAATGTTTTAAAACCCGGGTCGAATCGGCCGGTTCAACCGGTTAACCCGGGAACCGGTTAAGAGAACGGGCCGGATGTGACTGGGTTTTTGCCTATTAACCGGATTGAACCGGCGGTTTTTCATTGACCCGTGTTGACTTGGTTTGATAAACCCGGCCGGGTCATGACTTTTGTTCTTTTTTTTAAACAACAAAATCTTTTTCTTTCTTCTAAAACTAACAAAACCCTTTGGTCATTTTATTTTCGCTAAACTCAAAATTTGTGTTAAGTTAAGTTCTATATTTATATAGACAAACATGTTATAATTTGGAAGGTTTATAGTTAAATTAAAACGTTAAAATCGTGATGACATGGTTAAGTTTTGAAGAAATGTATATGAAACTATGAAAGTGCTAAGATCGTTAGATATGTTGTTATTTGGTTAAATGTATAACCATGTACATTATTACTTTTCTCATATTTCATTTAAGAAAGATTGGCTATAACTGTTGTTGTATAACTTGTATAGTGATAAACTTTTTACACCGCTTGACAGGTCTAATGATCTTTCTATATGTAACTTATTGTTTAATTTTGTTCTTAAATATTTAAATCACATAAATAAGAAAATAGATACCTTAGAAAAATACCTATCAAAGATGTTATGAAAAATATAGATATGTAGTATAGAACCGGTTCGACCAAGCGGTTGAACCGGCGATTCGACCGAGTCAACTAAAAAACCGGGTTTTAAAACATTACTTATTACTAGTCATTAATCAGAAAAGAATGTGTACTTTACAAAAAGCAAAAAGGTAGGTAAAAAGTCTAGAAGAAGAAGATTATAGAAGGTGGTGGAAATGAAACTTGGCGAAATTTAAATTCAATCACATGTATAATGCTAGAATAAAATTTGAACAGTAAAAAAAAGTTAGAAGGGGTAATTATTGCACTAAGCTTTAACTTTAAGTATTGGGCTTTCTGGTCCTTTCGAAATCGATGATGACAAACTTTACCTAAAATTATATGTTTATATTAAATGAGAGTCAAAAAGACGTCGTTTTATCATGGGCTTTTCCCGCCAATTTTGTTGGGCCAAAAGTGATCCGCCGAGTCTTATCCATTAATCCCCAATCTGTTAATCTTCCTACAAAGAAATTTCTAGAACCTGTCACCGCCTCATAATTGACCACACAAATCTAGAGTCCTCCATCTTTTTTTGATACATTGTTCATCCAATTTACAACCGCAGGTATCGCCGGATCCTTAACTCTTGCCGAAAAGGTTTACCAAGGAGATTTGATATCGCTAGCACAATCTCGCGTTCTAGACACAGGGTTTAAGAAAAAAGGAGATACAGAAGATGGCGTGTTTGAACTTGAAGGCGAATTGTGTGAAGATCATTTAGAACTCATCTAGGATCTATAATATATAAAATAAAAAAGATTGTTGTTGCGCAGCGGAATTTAAACAAAGACAATGTTATTAACAAAGTTTACATTCACATACGTCCCAATTCTATTTGATCATGAGAGAACGTGTTACCTAACTGTAACAGGGATCAAAGACACCTTGACCTTAGGGCTAAAACGATCTCATGTAGATCGTACAAAGGGGAACGATCTCAAGTGGTGAGATCGTTTGGTTTTTTTTCCTAAAACATGTTTAAAACACACACACAAATAATGTCTAGGGATTTCTTTATATATAGAGTCCATCTAGACTTACAAAGGAAACCTAATTGTATTAGAAAACTAAATCTTTCCTAAACTTGATCATTATCTTTTTAAGCAAGTCTTCTAGAATCCTGCATCTTCTAGAATTCCATGATGTCGATCTTGATCCTTTTGTATCATCAAATCAATAAATCCCAGCAATCTTCCCCTATTTGATGATGACAAAACAACAGCAAACTAATTCCAATCTTCCCCTTTACTTAAGATCTCCATGAACTTGTTGATACTTCTTCAACACATTGAAGCAATCAACTTTTGTTCCATGCCATGTCACAACACTTAATAAGTTGCAAATCATATCATATCATCTCTGTAACATCTTCCCCTTTTCGTCATTATTCATTAGGGGACTGTGAACATATGCAACTTTGATCTTTACGACTACAACCCATATATTAAACTTCTAATCCAAGCTTTCCAATGTCTCAAATTACCTTCCATGACGCACAATACAAATAATGAATTCAATTAGTAGAAACTTAAACTAGCAGTAGTAATAATGACTTAGCAGTAGTAATATTCTTTCATAAGATTTAACTTGTTTTGCAAAAGTGAAAACCTTCCCCTCAAATGGTGCATTTAACATATCCAAATGGTTAAACACTTTATCATATTCTTCCCCTGAAACCAATATGTTAACCATCTCATGACCAAAAGTAATAGAATCAACCATAAGAACTGTACGAATAACTAACCAACAGTAGTAACGAATACCATGTAGTGCCATCCATGAAGAGCAGTACTAAAAATGACTAACAGCAGTAATCGATACCAAGCAGTAGTAACAATGAAGAGCAGAATTAAAATGGTTGAGCATTAGTAAAAATACACTAGCAGTATTAACTTTTGTAGAGCAGTAGTAATAAGGTATGAAGAAGCAGTAACTTCCAATCAGCATTACCATGATAAACTTTCCACAAGAACCTGAACTCGAACTTTATCAGATTAGCAAAAAAACACAGATCCGCAACCAAACTTGTGCTTCCATATACCTGTACCATCCAAAATACCACCATTGTATCCAAACAAACATCCAAAAGCAGCCGTATATACTAGCAATAACAATGATCATGACAACCAGTCCATACACGAATAATAGCAGCAACATGACCAAGCTAGTAACTTCCAACAGTAAAAATCAGAAAACAAAACCACAACTTCCATTTGTATATTGTGAAATAATGATGCCCCATACAGTAAAAACCCTAGAAATTAGGGTATCGCCCAGCCGCCCAAACAATCACTTAAGCATCAAGATCAATACACACATCAATATCACATGAAGGGTTATGAAAAATCTCACCGAAGCCAATCAACATGCGACCAATAGTTGCCACACTTCCATGATGCAATACCATAGCAGTCAAACCATACGTCCAAGACAACTTATAGCCCTAAAACAACCAACTGCCATCTCTATTAAACCCACATACTATGGAGAAAAACCCCACTTATCAGATCGAAACAAGGATAAAATCCTACTTACAAGAACTAAAAACCCTAACAATAGGATTTACTTAAAAACAAGAGAAACCAAACCCTAAGAAGGATTTCGTTTAGCGTTAATGACCAGCAGTGCACCAAATCACCAAGCAAAGCACGAAGTATGAACCCTAATAACCTCGACAACCCTAAAAATAGGATTAACGCATGCATTGCAAGGTGAATCAAACCAAACACCAGCAACGATCAACCAAGCAGCACATATTCGAAAACCTAAAAAGAGAAACGTATAATAAAATCCATGTTAAACCCTAAGTAAATAAGGTTAAACGTTAGTGCAGCCGGGATAAAGAACGATCGACAACTGGCCAAACCTTTAAAAAAATAACCGTACACCCTCAACCTAAGTAGGTATAGCAGCGATCAATCAACAAAGGATAGTTAGGGTTTAGACAGCAGATCTCCTTAAAGATAAACCTTATGAACCGACTGTACAATCCAAACCAATCCAAATCTTAAGCGTTAAACTAATAATCCTAGATCATGAGCAACAAGGCTCTGATACCAATTTTGAAGATCGTTTAGAACTCATCTAGGATCTATAATATATAAAAATAACAAACATTGTTGTTGCGCAACGGAATTTAAACAAAGACAATGCTATTAACAAGGTTTACATTCACATAAGCCCCAATTCTATTTGATCATGATAGAACGTTTTACCTAACTGTAAAAGGGATCAAAGACACCTTGACCTTAGGGCTAAAACAATCTCATGTAGATCGTACAAAGGGGAACCATCTCAAAAGTGGTGAGATCGTTGGTGTTTTCCTAAAACCTGATTAAAACACACATACAAACAATGTCTAGGGATATCTTTATATATAGAGTCTATCTAGACTTACAAAGGAAACCTAATTGTATTATGAAACTAAATCTTTCATAATATTGATCTTTATCTTTTTAAGCAAGTCTTCTAGAATCTTCCATCTTCTAGAATTCCATGATTTCGATCTTGATCCTTTTGTATCATCAAATATATAAATCCCAACAAATTGGGAAGCGGGTTTGTTTATGTTATAGTTGGAAGGAAAGGTTTTCAAGTTGCAGGTATGTGTTTATAAAAAGTTTGACACAAGTTTTCTTTATTTTTTTTTTAGTTTCGGATATTGTTTTTGTTCAGAGGGTTATTGAAGTTGGGGTTTAATCAAGTTGGTATCTAATGGTTTTAGGTTTAATTGTATTTAATTTTGTCGGATATGAAATTTAGGATTTTTGGTTACGATTTATAAATTTTTGGTTTGAATCTGTAGCATTTGTATATGGAAGAGTTAGGGTTTTCATTTTTTTGGGTTTTTCCGGTTCAACAACCATGGTGCAAGAGTTATGTTTTTTTGGGAGCTTTTGTCTGCACTCGCTTCATGTTCGATTGAAGTTATGTATATGCTTTTGGTTATATTTGGTGTTAGGTTTAAACCACATCCAGCCGTCCCAAAACCACCATAGGATGTACTATAAGGAAATGAGGCGTGGTCTTTTTTAGACTTTTTTTTTTTAGATTTGGTTGAAACCGTGTGTTAGTTGATAGGTTTTTGTGGGTTTATGTTTAAATTTGTGTGTGTGTGTGTGTGTGTGTGTTTTTTTTTTTTTTTTTTTTTTTTTTTTTTTTTTTTTTTTTTTTTTTCGTATGATTCTTGAATAAAGGGTATTGAAAAGTTTAAAGGTTTATGCAATTTGGTGTTGTTTTTGTAAACGAAATTGGTTGCACTCCAAATGTTCGATGAAATGTCTATGTGAAAATTGTACTATCAATTTTTTTTATCAATACTTGCATTTGTAGTTTGCTTGATTGTATACTGAAAATGGCGGTGTATTTTAATATACATGGGGGTTCAGAGTTTGTTCATGATACAGGTTGTGGCCCGATTTTCTCACAAAATGAATCTCTTTGCGAATATTCTTTCAATGCGTTGGTGATTCAGATACCTACAGTTGATGGCTCTTACTTAACGTTTAGTGCTACTTTTCTTGGAGACAACCAGTATGAAAATGTTGTTGGAAGCACATAAACACATGGTGAATTTTAACTCAGAGGCTTTTGACAAATTCTTACGCCTATTGACCGTAATGTTTTACGATATGCTTGCAGGTGTTCAGCTTCTTGCAGGGTGTAGTTACGCGAATGTTTGGTACCCGGTCTAGATAGCAAATGCTACTCTCAAGATGGCTTTGGGTAATTTTATTTCATTCTAAGGACTCATGACTCTTAAGTTGTCTCTATATGGTATAATAATATAGTATAATTGTTGTGATCAGTATTTGTAGGCATTGCTATTGGAGGAGATGTCTTTCCCAATTCTACTTTCCGTGATCATCCCTTGCGATTCAAAAACACTGGACAGGTATATGTTACCCCTTCCATTAACAAAAAACTACAATATAGATGGTCATGCATGCTGGCCGACGACTCAAAATCTTAGTTACTATATTTCAAACCTGAAGTTATGACCGAGAAAAGACATCTGATACAAATGCGCGATTTCAATGCAGGAACAGAAATTGCAACCGACATTGCAATGACAATGTCTTATAATACAAGAATATTTTTTAAAGACTTCGATATGCAATGAAGCCTAATGAAGCTTATGGGCTTATTTTCTCCCGAGACAATGTCATGGTAAGCTGTAATTTTTTTGTGTTTGTCATAATTGTTGCCGAATGGGTTTGAGCCTGTGGTGACAAGTGACAAGGATGCGGTTGCACCTTAGGAGTGTACCTGAAGGCGTTTTCATGGGTTCCAAATATCGTTCTCGGGTATAAGAATTCAGTAGTTTGTGTGAAAAAAATGCTATAACAAAAAAAAGCTCATAATATTTAAAACCATAAGTTTAAATGATTTTTTATAACTGTAGACCATAATTCATAAACAACTAAGCATGATAGTTTCTATACATTTTAGTGGTCACATTCGCGGCATGCCCCCGCCGAATGAAAACTATTTTGATGCAAAAAATGTGTGCTCTTCTTCGCCTAATTGCGGAGACACATATGTTTTTGTTAATTCTCTATTAGTACTAGCAAAAAGTTTTAAAGTGCGCTTATATCTTCTCTCATATTACAGTTAATTTGATTAAAGTATACCGATACCGGAAACTAATGTCTAACGTAACTTAGTGAAGATGGAAAAATATGGGATTGCCTTTTGACTGCTGCAGACCCAAGTTAATATGCATCAGATGCTGGCTCTGTTGCAGAAGTAACTGAAGATCCAGCTTTAGATATAAATTCTGATGGAATGGATTGTTCCCATGACTGTCAAGGATATGGTTAAACAATCAGATAACGAGAATATTAGAAGATTCGTCCATTAGCCTCCAAAAGGTACAAAGGAATTTTGTTATAGTACGTTTGTTACATATTAACACATGTACACTTTTAGAACATAATGGCAAAAAGTCCCTTTATATTTTAATTTACTAAATGAGACGCGTGCAATAAGTCCAAATGACTAAATCATTGAGAAATTTTTTAATGTTTGTACTCGGTTGAGGTGGTATGCATAAATAAATTGGTTGTAAAGTCTCTTAGCTACAAGTGACAAAAAGGTTTTCGTGATGCATCTTTTAAACTCTAAAAATGTTCTGCCGTCCTATGTGTATTTGGTCTTACAGGTAAAATGCATGGTCTTGAGGTTATAGCGCCCAATAAAGCTGGCCTCAAAGAGACAACATTACGTACGGTGCAGAAAAAGATGTGTTTTTCTTGGCCTGCTATAGATTTATGAATGAGGTATGTGGATCAGACTATTACATACATGTGTAGTTAATTCAGATACGAAAGCTATGAAATTTCCTTACTTTTTCTTCTCATTTTATGCAAATCAAAGCCGTAAAGCTTATTGCTAATGCGTCTTGCTTATGACACGGTTTGCTGTTGTTGACACAAAATGTTGCTGCTACCACTAACACAAATCGTTGTTGTTGTTGCACAAGTATAATCTACCTGCAACAGTAATGTGCGACGTTTACATTTGCACATTTATGGTTGTTAACCTGAGATAAATTTTGTTGACATGCATGACTCTGCTGGTTTTATGGACATTATTTTAGTAGTCGTATGTTAGGATCGAACTCGAGATCACGGGTTTGCACACTTTACTTATGAGAGTTAAAGTTTAATAATTAAATGTAAAAGGTTATGTTTAATTATTAATTACACAAAACGTCTAATGACCGTTAGTATTTAACGAATAATGACTAACGACCGTTAACCAATAAAAGGAAAAAATTATGTGTGAATATTTGGTATGTCAAGAAGGTTCCGGAATACCCCTTAGGGGTGTTAGCTAATCGGTTATGGGAGGGGAAACCCAACCCATAACTTAACTTGAGCTCCAAGTTTCTATTCCTATATAAACAAACTTAGGGATCATTATTTGTTACTCTTGTACACATAGTTTATCCCTAAACTTGTTTTCTTCTTTTCTTTTTGTTTGGCCAATTGACAAACACCCTTCATAGGGTCGATTGGTTTGATTTTCCAAACCAAAACGTTTTATGTTCTTAAACTAGTATTTGCTTTAATTCGTTAATAGTACATGTGTACAAGAACGTGATTCAATCACAATATTTATTGAATCTTGGATTGAATTACAAAACGGTAAGGGGTAATTCCAATAATCCACATAAACCCTAATTAGGGTTCATAAAGTTTGTAAAAACGTGGGGGGGGGGGGGGGTGAATACGTTACCGTTATAAAATCTTATTTCTTGTTGTATCAAATATCCAATTAAGCTTGTTATAATATGAAAGATGTCAATTATAGTTTATGACTAGCATATACTAAAACAAGTTGTCACACAAGTATAACCATCAAGTCACAACACAAGCAATCATATAATACAAACATAAAAGTAAAGCAGTAAGTAAAAGAAAGCGCAAACCGAACACGATGATTTATAGTGGTTCGGTCACGGAGCTCCTCTCCGCCCTACTCCACTCCCCGAGTACCCAACTCGAGAGTTACTTCACTAGATCAACAAGCTCCCTTCTCGGCGGAGAAAACCTTACAAACGTCTCTTATACTTTTTTCAGTACAAAGCTAAATACCGGGTTCTAGTTCGAGGTAGAACCAACCTAACGTCGCTTATACAATATTTTCGACACTAAGCTAGATGTCGAGTTCTTTTACAAGGGTACAACCACTCCCGCTATGTTTTATGGCCCAACATAAAAACCATGTGTTTTATGGCATAAAGACATAAACCATCTAATCTAGTTTGGTGAATAGATTGTGATGATGCAATGATGTTTACAATGATGATCCATGACAGAAATGTCTAATGGATATGAATAACTAATCTAAATAAACTTCCATTGATAGAAAGCCTTCAATGGATGAAGATCACAAGTTCCCTAAGCTTGTTGTGATAGATCTTCATATATGTATGCTTGTGATGGATGATGACTCACGATCTCTGAGCTTGCTTCACAGGATCATTTCGAGAGTATGCTTACAACATAATGAAAGTTAGTAACATTATGATCATGATGATTAGGTGATTAATGTATGTTACTACATGGTTACCTACTGATCTAAATGTATGCAAAAGGGTAGAGAGAATGTTTGTTCAAGTGGTTTTGAAATGAGTGAACAATGGGCTGCTATTTATAGCCATTTGGCTTCAGCAACCTACGGATCACACGGAACCAAAAAACGGTTCCGCCCTTTATAACTTTTGGTTCTGGTCCTGCCTTGTACAAATTCTAAAAACCTTTATCAAATCTTCCCAAAATCAAATCTAAATCTTTACAAAATCAAATCTAAATCTTTACAAAATATTTCCAAAATCAAATCTAAATCTTTACAAAATCTTTCCAAAATGTTTCATGAAATCTAACCAAGATATATTCTTAGATTTTGCTAGACTAGGATGATCAAGCATATGTAATAAACCATTTCTTTTTGACTTAAGTATATAAAAAGTTAACTTGTAAAATGAATTGTAACTAGTTTAGACAAATGTCTAAATGTAACTAGTTCAAGAAAATGTCTATTTTAATGCTTATCAAAATAAAATGTATTTTGTCAAGTTTAAGTAAACTTTAGTACTTAATGCAAAATGTAAAATGAGGTTCGAAATAGAATGGTTAATCTATTAAAATACTTAATGACTCTTAACGTATTTTAAACATTCTAAATGATTTATTAAGGGGTTTGATCATAAAGCCACATAACAAACATGTACGAACCTGTATTGTATCATACGAGGACTTGAGAAGTCGAGAGGTGTTGAATGTATGTTGAGATAAAATATGATTACAAGTAACTTGTACATTTTACGTTATGTATCAAGTTACACGTTTGTCATCAATCAAAACAAACGAGACTGTATAGATTAAATATCGTAATATTTGCACTAACAATCCCCCCCTTTTTGATGATGACAAAATATTTAAACGTGATAGATAGTAAAATATAAAAAGTTACTTGTGTTCGTTCTACCTTTTACATTACCTTCTCCGTTTACACTCTTCTCCCCCTTTTGTCGAAACAAAAAGGGTGTGTCCTTGGAGTTAACTTCATTTCTCCCTGAAAAGGCGAGCTTGCATCATCCCTAGTGAAGTTAAATTGTCTACTCCAGTCCCCTATGGTGGTTATTGCCCTTATTTGGTAGCGGATCCATGGATCAAATTTAGACTCTTAACCTACATCAAGGTTAGTGTTGTGCAACATAAAAAAAATATATGAGAAATGCATGATGAAGAAAGTGCACATAGCAAATGATACACGTGGGTAAGCTATGTTAGACTATCTTCTTCTCCTTTTTGTAGAAACACAATGGTGTGTCTAAGAATGAGAATGATTATGAATGCGTGCATGCTCCCCCTTGATGGTTGATCCCCCTTGATCAAGGCGTCAGGGTATGATTAAAAAGCTACAAAACAAATATTAGTGCAAAACTATATTCGTCCTTGGACGAGTATGTGATATACAACAAAATGTGTATAAGATGCATTCTATAAATGCTTGACGGAAGCTCCCCCTTGCTCTAGGGCGTCAAGATGAACCTACAAAACAAAAA
Organism: Artemisia tridentata subsp. tridentata; assembly: GCA_021014915.2. NCBI lineage: Eukaryota > Viridiplantae > Streptophyta > Magnoliopsida > Asterales > Asteraceae > Artemisia > Artemisia tridentata. Next base: position 145,316,655 of record CP139504.1, on the reverse strand, counting down.
ATTAGTACAATAGAAGCTATGTCTTAAGACAGATATATCATATATACGACCAATGTGTATAGACGATGCAATATGAGTACTTGATAGATATTCCTCCTAATTCGAGGACGACAAGAAGCACCTATAATAAAAGAAGGAAAATATTCGATGCAAACTTCATCCTTAGATGAGTATGCTATATACGATAAAGCGTATATGATGATGAACCTACAATGAAAGGATTAGCGCAATATATTTCATCTTTTTGACAAAGAAAAATAAGATGTATATTATGATGCATCATGTAAAAGTATAATCAAAGTATAATTTCTTGTCATTATAGTGCATATATACTTGATTATTGCAATATATAAACTATTTCTTCACTATTAGTGCATATATACCTTTGATTTTGCACAATAATATATTGCTCATATAATCTCAGGTACCTCTAGTAAACATGTTATAAAGTATAATCTTCTAATAAGAATTACAATTACAAGAATATAATATGATAAAATCCTATAGAATAATGCCTAGAAGGAAAATATGAAGTGAAGTTGAAATATTAAGAGTTAAAGTGAGTGCTGCTAGTGTTGGTGTTGGTTTACTAGTAGGTTTTTCGCTAATCCGTAGGGTTGATGATTAGTGAAAGAGTTATAATGAATGCAATGAATTTAGAAACTCATATGTATAGCAAATGCTATAAGAGTATTGAAGACGGTTAAGGTTATGACATTATCATCTACCAAAGATGATGTATCATGCCATAATATATGCTCGAATGGAATTGAGAAGAAGTGAAGACAATGATTAATTAGGAATAGAAATTCCATATGCAAAAATTTGAAATACTAGATACCTATATGAGGATGAGAATGACATCATATAATAGGAGAGTGTTCGTTGGACCAACGTGTTGAGACTGATGGTTTTGATATATCGTTTGCACTGACAATGACATGCTTGATATGTATCAAGAATGAAAAGGATGAGATCCTATGATGGAGTTCTAGACAATGAAGTTGTGAGATTAAGGTTAAAAAGAAAATCCTAGACTCGTTGGTTGTGAGAGGGTTGTTTGTTTTAAGTGGTTAAAAAAAAAACTGAACCAGGTACCCACGGATTGGGCGGAACCAAATTTTTGGTTCCGTTCGTCTTATCAAAGGGTTCCTTGAGACCAGAATTTGATTTGGTCATGTTTTGTTGTTTTTGATCAAACGAAGGTTCGAGCTATGATATATTTACTTATAACTATGGATTTGGTTCCACTAATCCAAGTCCAAGTCTAAGAGGATTCAATGGTTCTCGTTTAAGAGGTTTGGTTCACTTGATGAGGTATTGGTGCAAACATGTGATGTTGGGTTAAGAAGGTTTGAAACACTTGTGATTTAGTGAACTGATTTTAATTGAATGGTGTAAACCTATATGTTGGTATTTGAGGGTGTAAGAGACATGAGTAGATGTTCTTCAATACAAATAGACAATTTTGTGAATGAATATCTTTCCACCTTAATTGGTGACATTCACCATAATGTGTAATGTATCGAATGAAGAATAATGACAAAGTGTTTAGAAGGTTGTAGGTTAATGAGAACGATGAGCTTGGTAATGTTTTTACGGATGTTGGTTAGCATACAAAGAAATTCATCCTTGAAGTCACGTTGCTCTTCTCTATCAATGCGAGATGATTGCATGACGAGGCATGTGGTTTCATCATGGGAGGTGTATTGTTATAACTAAAAGGTGATGGAGATGTTTTTAGGAAAGCGGAAGCAATAATGAGATTTGGAAAGAGGTCGATTGAAAGATACGCAAACACAAATTCCAAGCCTCTAAAACTTAATTCTATTTTCTTTAAAAACTATATGCAAGTGAATGGATCCAATAAACATATTACTAATCTACGTAGCAATAGAGGGATTACAATTATGCAAAATAGGCATAACGAAGTGAGATAACAAATAATTTGTTATCAATCTATAAGACAAAAGTGTTAATGACAGAAGATGTGATTATGATAGAAATCATAAGATAACATCTTATATAAACAAAAACAAATATTCGACTACTAGGCAAAAAGTTACCACATAGCATTAAGACAAATAATCATATTACAAGAGAGCATGACATTGTTTGAGATACTATATTGTGAAATTGTTTTGATGTTAGGCTTAGTCACTTAAGCATACTTACCCATTAATTAACACAATGATCTATGTGATTAATTTGTAGAATAAAACAACTTCTAAATGTTTATCATACTAAAAGCAATTTGACAAATTATAGGTGCACACATGGCAAACAAATAGTGTAACAAAGTTGCAAAAGAAATGAGACGACAGATTCATGCAAACCATTATAACATTTTGTAGCATGTATCATTTAGGCTATCCTACGAAAAGGCTCAATGAATGTCAACAAAAGACAAGAGCTTTCAAATATAGAAACATCATATAAAAACATCATGTATGAAAATGACATATCATGAGTTAACAAGTAACATGTTAATCTTGCGAAATAACATATAACAAAAGAATGAAAAATATCATACAAATCATGTTAACATTTCGTAGCACGAAACATATAACCATGCAGACAAAACCTTTCCAAGGTTTGCACATTAGACTATCAATCAAATAGTTATTATGATAACATCAAGATATTTAATCGTATCAAACAAATAGCATGTAATAAACACATGAATGTGTATGCAAGTGATTCTTAATAAATTAAAGAAAGATGAGACACATCTACTACTTGTTTGATTAATATTCCTAAGACACGACAAAATATCTTATTTTAATACTTACTTTAGGCAAGTATAGGAATACATATTTTTCAAGTTGGAGAATGAATATGAGACTATTACTAGCGGTGCTCAATTCAGGCTAAACACGACCATTTTTACGGGTGATTTCACATACCCAACTTCTCTCCTAGAAGCAATTTAACCAGGTTAAATTGAGTTTCTAGTGCAATAGATTCTCCAGTAGTCATTCTCATGTTAGAAAGATAGGAATTCCTATTTTTGCCTATTGAAGTATATAAAAGATGATAATTCACCAATACTTGGCTTAATGAGACTCAACTATATCTATTAAAACTAAGGTGATGAAGATGTCATGTTATACATGAGACTTTGACAAATATGTGTCAACATATTTTAATCTTGTGTTTGGAATCTAAGATTATTGCATGATCTAATGGATGACATCTTTCATGTTGAGTTTTAGTATGTGTTATGAAAGTGATTTGATCATCTAAGACCAAGAAATGTGTTTGTGTGTGATAATGGAATATGTTAATTTAAGAATGTTCTCAAGAAAGCTCTTTGGAGCACGAATCTAAGTAAAGTTACCAACTTTAATAATGCTTTAGAGATGTGTAGTTTTAACATTGGATATGCACAAGGTTTGAACTAGATTATGAGTAAGGTTTGGTTATGATGTACGCTTGAAAGGAAACAGATACATTTAGTATCTTTCAACAAGTAAGATTATCTCATGGGATAATGTTATCATGCTTAAGTATGACAAAATGAGGGAGATATGCTAGTTCATAGAACTTGCAGATGTTTGTTTAAGATCATTTAGCCAATGAGATGTAATGAAATCTCTTGTAACACAACCGTTCATGTTGCAAGGAGAGAATGATGCATAGGATATACATTATCCTTTTAACAAGATGAAAACTAAATGCATTATTTCATAATGTTTTCCGAAACATCATATTTTCCTAAATGAAGATATGAAGCCAAAGTGTTTGAATTTGATAGTCCTATCCTAAACTTGGTCTCAAGATTATATTTACTAGATGATGACAAGAGGAATTCACTCGAGTTTCTTATGTATACTCCTCAAGAGTCATTGTCACTTGGGGTGCATGAGGTTAGCTTTGAGATTTCATTTTAACATATGTTGTTAAAATGTTGATTTAAGGTTTATTGAAACTTATGCAGAAGTTTAACGACAAAGTATTACTAATACTTTGATAACTTGTGAAAGTGGTATTACTTAAGCCTAGTGGAAATTGATAAACAATGAATGTGAGCATCATGCTCATTTGATGGTGGAGGTTCTAATCCTACAGGTGGTAAAGTATGGTTGAGTTTATTCAACGTGCATTTGATTCGGTACGAGTATTTGGACAAAGGGCTTTTTGAGTAATGCACTCAATGGATTCAAATGATGGTAAGGATTGTGGTGTTTTAGGGGTTTGTTGTACTATGGAAGTACTTAGGTTTCATATATGTTGAAGACAACTAGGATTGGGACTAATTCTTGTGGTCCATTGGTTGGTACAACTAGTGGGTGATGTGATTTGAAGCTTAGGGCCTGAGACATATCACAGAGGTGAATGTGATGGGAAGATGGTGAAAGAACAAGTATACTTAGGTGATAGGATAAGTGTTTTAACATACGTTGTTAAAATACTTGGGTGTTGATTCTTTCGGATATGACTTTTAATGACTACAATCGTAAGTCAAATTTACTTGAATATTTTGGACGAAATACTTAAGTTGTCAATCCTACATTGTTGAGTTTGGGTAGCATTCAAGGATAGCAAGAATTGATAATACATCTATATCTTAAGTGTGAGTTATGACTCGATGTAAATCTTTTATCTTCTTGAAGGATGAAATGTTAACCAAGTAAGGCAACATATGTGAATACAAGACAATATCTACAGTAAGTTGGACTTGTGATGTATGATATCTTTGCAAACAATGAGTCTGGATTAGTTAGGAAGTTGTCAATTTACAAATCAAGCTAATGACTGAGTAAAGGATGGAAGGATGCAGGGAATGTGTGTAATGATCACAAATACTCAGTGGTCCACGGATTTCAAGGAACCAATTTCAGGTTTCTTCCTTTATGGAGAAAGGTACCTTGGAGCATTTTCATGAAATTTGAAAGTATGATTAGAGATGGTTATCTTATTGGTGCAAGTGAGATGTTATGATCCTAATATAAGTGAATATCAGTGAAAAGAATCCTAGTAATAAAAGTGAGTGATCTAGAGTGCGGGATTAAATGAAAACTAAAAAGTTAGCTGCTTGGCTAGCGGAACCAAATGACAACACAGGCGGAACCATGAATTTGGTTCCGTCAGGCTAATTTTGGCGGAACCAAAATTTTGGACACACAGATCCGTTCTTTTGGTTCCGTCTGATCCGCCAAGCAAAAATTCTTAACAGACGGCATTTTTCAATCCCTGAAACCTGTTCAAATCCAGTAGTTTCTCCTACAACATGTGTAATTAATTAGTTGTGATTGAACAATAACAATAAAACAGGTATTAACACATGTAAGCATAAAGATCAAACCGGGGCTAATGATATTACTAGTAATGTGAGTTGTGCCAAACAGTGGCTTAAGAAAAGAAAATTGATAACATCATAATGTTATCTCCCTGCATGACACGGTTAGTTCACATGATCATTCAAAGGTAAGTTATTATCCTATGACAAGACAAATACATTAAACATCATTGTTAGAAGCAAATGTACCAAACACCTTTTCAAAAATACTACATGTTTAGATAATCATACTTGAACTATTTGTGCAAAACAATATTTTTCAAGATACTTAACTAGTTTTACTTAGATCTTATTCCTAAGTGAATTATGCAAGATTTTAATATAACATATGCAAAGAAAAATATCTAAGTCTATAAGCAATGCAAAGACAATTTTCCAACTTGGAGCACAAAATCTAGCAAATATCCTATTGTGTATAAACATGTAATTGACAAACAAGCAAATGAATATCATGGAAAGATTGAAACTTATGTATCACAAATAAACAAGTGCAATCACAACTTTCAATAAGCAAATAATATGTATGTAAACAACTAAAACAAGTAGTCATATAGCATAGCATAAAAAGAAAGATACTTTTCGTCAATTTGCGTTTAAATATGACGATGCATGCCAAGCTTGATTTATTTCCAAATTATTTAGTTTCAAAAGAAATCATATCAATGTTCAAAGGATACCAACTTACATTGCCCGACTCAAAAGTTTAAGTTACTATGTCAAAATGAAACTTAATATTTTGGACAGGTTGTAGCATTTGATTTGTTTTACCTACTTCAATTTATATTTAGGCCACGAGATTATTTTTAAATAAAAGTAGACTTAATTCCCTTCAAAATGACAGGTGGCGCGACTCCTACGGACTTACGGTTAATTAGTTATGAATTTTTGAAGTTTGCAAAAACTTTGGACTGTGCAGACCAAGGATCCCTTTTCCAAAGGGCAAGGAACCCTTTAAAGGGATCCGTGGTCTGCAGTGAAAAAATGTCACAGAATGTTAAAAACATGTATTTTCGCATAGTGCGAGGATTATAATGTTGGAAAATTTAGTGGACTTGAAGGATCAATTCATACCTGGTAATGGGCTTGGAGGTACGGAGTGTACACCCATCAGGTCCCTGATAACCCTGACTCAAATAGTGGTTTATGGTTCTACTGCCAGTATTAACATTCTACTGCTGAAGCAGAACTTTCTACTGCTAGTGTTAATGTTACTACTGCTGATGCAGAAGTTTCTACTGCTAGTACTATAATAGTACTGCTAGGCAGAGTATCTACTGCTGGAACCAGGAAAGAATTTGTAACAACTTTGACCTATTTATGGGAAGTTTCAAATTCGTAATTAAGACTTTAATTATCTGGTCTTGTAACCACTATGGCTAGAATAGAGGAAAATTATGAGGAGATTAATTGGCCAATTAATTCTCATAATTCCTTTTGACTAGGTTTGAGTAATCTCTACTTTAAATAGAGATCATCACATCAGCATGGAGAGAATACAGAAAACAAAATACTTGAAAGCAATTTGGTTCTTGATTTGTGCCTAAAACAAGAACATCACTTGGTCTTATCCCATAGAGATATTCGTGTAACCCAGGCATAGGGTCGAAAAGTTTCTATTAGAAAGTGATAACACGATTTCAAGTGAATATCCGGTACCTTTGATTATATTTACCCTATTCTGGGAACACACTTCAGACACATCAAACACCAACAATCAATAGAAACTATTTAGTGATAATCAATGGCTGTTGCTATGAGGCATATGGCTGCTAACTTTTCCAAATTGGAAAAGTTTGAAGGTATCGATTTCAGAAGATGGCAAAAGAAGATGCACTTCTTGTTGTCAAGTATGAATGTGGTGTATGTTCTGAGCACTTCCATTCCTGAGGATCATGGGGATGATGCTACTGTGGAACAAATAAGGAATAGAAGCAAATGGGAGAATGATGATTATGTCTGCAGAGGATTAATCCTCAATGGTATGTCTGATTCTCTATTTGATCTTTATCAGAATGTTGAATCTTCTCAAGAACTATGGGATTCCTTAGAAGCCAAATATATGGCTGAGGATGCATCAAGTAAGAAGTTCCTTGTAAGTAATTTTAACAATTACAAAATGGTCGATTCTAGACCTGTCATGGAACAATACAATGAACTTCTTAGTATACTTGGTCGATTCACACAACACAAGATGAACATGGATGAGGCTATTTCAGTCTCTTGTATCATTGATAAATTACCTCCTTCTTGGAAAGATTTCAAGCATATGCTGAAACATAAGAAGGAGGAATTAACTCTTGTTGAGTTGGGCAGTCATTTACGCATTAAGGAATCACTCAAAGCACAAGACAGTGACAAGCCAAAGAGTAGCAATGCTACTGGTCCATCAGTTGTCAATATGGTGGAGCATAACAACTCCACCAGGTACAATGACAACAAGGGCAAACGTAAACATCAGGATAACACCAAAGCTGATCTTAACAAGTAGCCAAAAGCTACTTGTTGGAAGTGTGGTAAAACTGGACACTTCAGGAAGGATTGTAAAGGTGTTAAAATTGGCAATAAAGCCAATGGATCAGGCACACGTGGATCATGGAATGGTAATACCAATTCTCTAAAAGGTCATAATATATTTGATAAGTCTTTTGAGATTTATTATGTTACATATATATATCTGAAGTGTACTTTGTGCAGGATGATGATGTTGCGTGGTAGGTTGACTCTGGAGCAATAATTCATGTGTGTAAAGATAGAAGCTGGTTTAAGACCTATGAGTCAATGAATGATGGTTCTATTCTTCATATGGGAAATGAGTCAACAACCCTGGTGCATGGAAGAGGATGTGTGGATTTAAAATTTAGTTCTGGAAAGATTGTTTCTTTGTTTAATATTTTACATGTTCCTGATATTAGAAAGAATTTGGTTTCTAGTAGTATTTTGAATAATTGTGGTTATAAACAAGTGATTGAATCTGATAAGTTTGTTTTATCCAAACATGGTGTGTTTATTGGTTTTGGTTATTTGTGTAATCAAATGTTCAGGCTTAACATTGTTCATGATATTGTTAATTCTGCTTTTATGTCAACCTCTAAATTAAATGATTCGACCTTATGGCATGCTAGACTTGGCCATGTACATTTTAAGAGAATGCAAGATATGTCGAAGGATGGGTTAATTGCAGCCTTTGATATGGACACTGAAAAGTGTAAAACTTGTATGATGAACAAAATAACTAAGAAACCATTTCAAAGTGTAAAACGCGAAACTAAAGTGTTGGAGCTGATTCATAGTGATTTATGTGATCTTCATGCTACTCCTTCTTTAGGGAATAAGAAATACTTAATGTCCTTTATTGATGATGCTTCCAGGTTTTGTTATGTTTATTTATTACATACTAAGGATGAAGCATTAAGTAAATTTAAAGTATTTAAAACTGAGGTTGAATTGCAACAAGAGTCCCTGATCAAGAGATTAAGGACTGATAGGGGAGGTGAGTACATGGATACTCTGTATTTTCAGTCTGTTGGTATAATCCATGAAACAACTGCTCCCTATACTCCTCAGCAAAATGGTATTTCTGAAAGGAAAAACAGGGTGCTAAAGGAGATGGTTAATTCCATGTTGTCCTATTCAGGGCTGAGTCAAGGGTTCTGGGGTGAAGCTATGTTGACAGCTTGTTATTTATTAAATAGTGTTCCCAATAAAAGGAACAAGATAACCCCTTATGAACTCTGGACTAAAAGAAAACCCAACCTGAACTTTCTCAGGGTTTGGGGTTGTAGGGCTGTTGTAAGACTCCCTGATCCAAAGCTAAAGACTTTGGGTAAAAGAGGCATTGAATGCATCTTTGTAGGATATGCTGAGTATTCCAAAGCATATAGGTTCTATGTTATTGAACCTAATGAATCTGTTTCAATTAACTCAATAATTGAATCAAGGGATGTAATTTTTGATGAGAATAGATTCTCATCAGTCCCTAGACCAAGTCAGAGGATTCCTAATGGAACTAATGATATTGGTGTATCAGAGGTCTCTGATGAGGTTGTGGTTCAACAACCTGAACCTGAGCTCAGAAAGAGCAATAGGGTCAGGACTCCAAAGTCATTTGGACCTGAGTTTCAATTATATTTAATTGAAGGAACAAGGGATGAGGTCTCTGACCAATACTCCTATTGCTTCATTGTTGAGGACGATCCCAAAATATTTGAAGAAGCAATGAAGTCCCAGGATGTTGCTTTCTGGAAAGAAGCAATAAGTGATGAGATGGATTCCATTATGGGAAACAACACTTGGGTGTTAGCCTGATCTACCACCTGGTTGCAAACCTTTGGGTTGCAAATGGATTTTCAAAAGGATAATGAAAGTAGATGGAACTATTGAATAGTTCAAGGCTAGACTAGTCATTCAGGGCTTTAAACAAAAGTCAGGGATAGACTATTTTGATACTTATGCCCCTGTGGCTCGTATTAGTACCATAAGATTGCTAATTGCTTTGGCATCAATTCACAATCTGATTATTCATCAGATGGATGTGAAGACAGCTTTCTTGAATGGTGAATTGGATGAGGAGGTTTATATGAACCAACCTCAGGGCTTCATCATGCCTGGCAATAAAAACAAGGTGTGTAAACTGATTAAGTCCTTTTATGGACTGAAACGGGCACCTAAGCAATGGCATCAAAAATTTGATGAAGTGGTTTTGTCTAGTTGTTATTTACTTAACCAGTCTGACAAATGTGTATATAGCAAATTTGATGAAGCTGGTAAAGGAGTAATCATTTGTCTATATGTTGATGACATGTTGATCTTTGGCACTGACCAAACTTAAGTTGACCTCGCAAAGGAATTTTTGTCATCAAAGTTCTCCATGAAGGATATGGGGGAGGCTGATATTATCCTTGGTATAAGGATTAAACATGAAAGTAACAAAATTTCTATCTCTCAGTCTCATTACATTGAGAAGGTGTTGAGGAAATTCAATTACTTTGATTGTATTCCATTGAGTACTCCTATGGATACAAGTGAGAAGCTCATGCCTAATACTGGTAAAGCTGTATCTCAACTTGAGTATTCTAGGGTGATTGGCTGCCTAATGTATGCCATGACTTGTATAAGACCTGATATTGCATTTTGATGTGTCGTGTGTGAGTACAAGTTTTAAATTTATAAAGGTCGAATTACCGAATCTAGAAACAACACATACGAGCAAGTGTACTCGTCCATTATAGCAAGATTATGATGGTAAGTCGGGATCGTTCGCAGGGATTTGTGTAGTGAATCGAATTGTAAGCTACTAAAAGTAAATCTCTTAAACAAGCAATGATGTAAATATAATAATTCAAATGATTAAAACTACACTTGCTTAGACTAATATACTACTCTTGATAAGCATGATTGTGATAACTTTGGATAACATGTTGGTTATGATAATTAGTTTGGTGAACTAATCTATTGTTTCTACAAATCAAACCTTCGTCATGATTTTAGTTTATAAAAACAAGCATTATGTTTAACCAATCAATTCAAGGTTCATAAGTTGGTGTACCTTAAACACAAAAATAGTCTTTTGTTTTATCAAATAAGCTTAGGAAATGGTCAATACAAAAGGTAACCGATCATAGACAAAAGGTCACAATTGATAGTAAACTATTAATCTTTCGACCCTTGAAATGGTTTACAATCAATCCTATTTTGATAGACAAAAGCGTTCTTATTACAACCACAATTAACTTTTTTTGTTTAATCAAGAATAATGGGTAAAAACAATCATTCATAGACAAATGATTATAACTAGTTTGAATAACAATAGTTCTTTCGACCCTTAAAATTATTAGCAACTAGTTAAACTTGATCAACAAATGTCACTACGAAACTTAATCACAATTGGATCTTAGAATCAACTTGAAATTGAATTAAAACATGTTATCACAATCATACTCAAATCAATAAGCAATACATATCATCTAAGCAAGTGCACAATGGCACTAGCCACTCATAGCAAACATGAACATAAACTCAAAACTTTGAACATTAGAAACCATAATTGAAAGTCTTACAATGATTGGAAATAGATTACAAATGATAAGGTAATGATACCCAAAGTATTGGTGTTGACTTCTTGATGTTTTGACCTCCAAATGTTGACTTCTTGAACCTCCAAAGCTTCCTGAACTTCTAAGGACGAATTTTGACCTTTGAGAGAGTATCTTGATGATTGTATGAGAGTTGGTATGAGATTTATTGAAAAGGTATGTCTAAAACTCTTCACAAATGGTCCTATTTATACTACACTCAAAGCCTAGGATCTTTAATGCTACACTTGGCCTCCAAGTAAATTAGAAGGGCCTAGAATCATCATTAGAAGGCTATAGGATCGTTGGTAGTTAAACACAATCCTTAATGATGAAGTTTGGGAAATCAGCCGACATCCAACCGATCGGTATTTCGTCCAACCGATCGGTTGGTCTTCAGAAATTGCCTCCAGCCGATTCGGTTGCGAGCAGCATCCGATCGGATGGAGTGCTGCTGTATTCTCTTTTGGACTTTTGTCGTTTGGGCTTGTTTCTTCCTTTTGGTTCTTGGTTCTTCATCCAAACTTGATCTTTTCTTTATCTTGAAGCTAATCAACTTGAATACTTGGAACTTTATTCTTTGAAATGCCTTTTTGATTGGACCTTGACAAGAAAATCTTCGCACTATCATAAATATTTCCTTCTTCCTCATTTTTCTTATCTTTTTCTTCCTTTTTTCTGTTTTTGGCTACATACACTTTGCAAATATGCTTTGGTACGATTTAGTAACAAAAGCATATAAATATAACCAAATAACATATATAAAAACAAGAATAATGCTACTAAAAACATGCACAATTTGAGAGTTATCATATTCCCCCACACTTAAACTTTGCTTGCCCTCAAGCAAATCTAGAAGTAAAAACAATTATCCACATGGTACACAAGTATGATTAAGAAAAATGTGATGCAAATCTATCAAGTACAAGTACAAGTTAGATTCATCGAGTTAAGCTTTTATGGTCGAAGCATCGAGATGTTTGACAATACCCAAATGATTTTCTTGCTTGATAAACATTACTAAACACCTCACGAGAAAGGAAATGAAATATAATTCACTCAAAACACTCATTTGGATGGTTGGTGGAGTATATAAGAAGAATCACACTCATTTGCTCAGTCATGATTTAAATATTACCAAAGGCTTGTACAAGAAACAAAACTACACTGAAATGGCGTGAGCACCAAGTATAGATATCAAAGAGGGCTTTTATTTGGGTTTAAAGGATTCAAGGGTTATATTTGACTTATGTGTAACTATCTTATGCAAAACGTAATAGCTCGCTAACAACGAATTCTTGAATCACCAAATAACGGATGGTCGCTAGGGCATATCTTGGATTGCTTGCGCGCTATTCACATAACGGATGGTCACCAAAATACACACTAGATCGCTAGAAACGTTATCTAATTCCTCAGGAAATCGGATGGTCACTACATGTCAATACACTTGATAATTCCATAAAGTCAAAAGGGTAGGATAAGACATGGGATATGTTTTAGAAAGGGTTGATAATAACGAATGTACAAACTAGTCGAAGTCTACTAACCAAATGTTACTAGCTATTTCAAACTGCTATCATGCATTCTTGAGAAACTCCATACTTGATTGTACTATTGATGAACTCAAATAAGTACATTTTATTACCATCATTTATCCTATTAATTTGACTTGTTTTATTATATTATGTATGAGGATTGATACTTAATCGTTTACTTTTGTAATTCTCAGGTAAAAACAAGCATTTGGTGAAACTTGGCGATTTTGGACTAATTATGGAGCAAAACAAGCAAGAAGTTAAGAGTCTACTGAAATGTACAAGATCAAGACTATTCTGCTCCAGATGCGCCGCATTATACTTCTTACATACGGCGCATCATTATCAAGATTTCACAAGATATTATCCAAGACGGCAAAGGACATGCGCCGCATCCAAGAATGAAGATACGCCGCATCTTCTGGCGGTGTACGAATATTCTTGAATATATTAATCTTGGACCCGACGCGAAGTTAAGTCAATGCGCCGCATCTACTTATTAGATGCGCCGCATCTTACCCTCAGACAGAAACTATAAATACCCCAAAGACCAGACGTATTAAGAGTTTCGGGAGTTCGACAGTTTTAGAAGACCGAAGTACAGAAACCTTAGGACAAATTCAGTCAAGGCAGCAGCACAAGACACACCTTGAACGAAGATACAAGAGCTGTAAGAAGGTCCTGCATGTATTTAATTCATTAAGTAGTTTTGTTTTATTGTGTTAGTAAACTTTAATTCATCAGGATTGGTGGCTTGTGTAATGTGACAACGGAAATATTGCACTCCCTTAAAACTGCTTTCCCATTAATTAAAGTTTATATGTTGATGTCTTTGGTGACTTTTATTAGTGCATTGATAACCTCTGTGTCTAGCTGAGCGTTGATCGGGTCGCCATGCCTCTGCCCTCGCCTATTTATTAGATCGCCTATGCATTCTATCGTCTGTAGAAAATTAGGAAGAAAGATAAATAGGATAGTCATAAGTAATCATTAAGGGTTTACTCGCCGATAAGATTAGAACCAACGAGAAAGGAATTAATCTCGGTGCGTTGCATCGAACTATACACTTCATATAAAACTAGCAACAAAACAAGTGACAAACTACTTATCTATCAGGACAGGTCTTCTTATTGTCTCAAGTATTTATCTGTGTACGTGTGTGCTACTTGCTGATTCGTGCCTATTGGTTTAGTTTATTATTTAATTGCAACCAAATCGTGCCAGTCTCTCAGGCTGAACCCCCCTTGCATTAGATTAGGTTGTATAGCTAACTTAGAATATTAAAATACTGATTGGAATAACTAGATAATACGTTCTACTCTTAGTGATCGACACTCTACTTACCATTATATTCATACTGACCGGGTACACTGCTCGTTAAGTGTGTGTGTTATTGATAATTCGGCTAAATATAAATTTAAAACTTGAGTAGGCATTAATACTGCTAAACCGCAACGACACATCGCACGCATCAAGTTTTTGGCGCCACTGCCGGGGAGTGAATTGTTATTATCTGTTAATTTGATTAGTATTTTAATTAGGTTTTTAATTTTTTTAATCTAACCGCTAACTGTGTTGTATATTTAGTTAATTTGCATTCATTGTATTATTTTGCATATTTTCTGTTTTTGTGTGTTTATTTGTGTTTATTTTCGTTTGTGTTTTTATTTGTTTTTATTTTTCGTATTTTCTGTGTTCTGCTATCGTTGTACTTAGCTTATTTAAACGATACGGCGCATCTATTTTCTTAGATACGGCGTATTGCGTTTAATTTTTATAAAATACAACGCGTTTAATTAATTCGATATGACGCATCTTTTCCCCAAGATACGGCGTATCTGTTTTTAATAAGAAATTTTTTCTAAACGATAACGCTATACGACGCATCTGCCTTAACAGATACGGCGTATCTATTATTTTAATTAAAAACAGTTTTCGAATTATTAAACAGATACGACGCATCGATCTCTGTCGATACGGCGTATCTTCTGAATCAAAAATCTTATATTTTGAAACGTAACGAAAATACGACGCATTAACTTTTGTTAATACGACGCATTTAATTTTAATAAGTATATTGATTTTTGATAATTAAACTGATACGGCGCATTCTAAATATCTAAGCGGCTTATCTATTTTCTGAAAAAAAAGTCTGATTTAATTTTAACGATTATAAGATACGGCGTATCCAACTTTTTGGATACGGCGCATCGTCTGCTGATATCATCAACTTTTATTTTTCTTATCTCCGAACGGAAAATACTCTGACCCTTATACCTGGAAACTTTTACTTTGAAATCTACCTCTCTTTAATTTTCAGGAACAATGTTCAATATTTTCCCCAACTTGTTCGGAAGACCCCAAAGAAATCTTACCATGGAAGAGTTTGCACTACAAATCGCTCAAGCCAATGAAAAAGAACATCATGAAGCAAGAAACTTTATTAATGAATTCAAAGGCAGTCATGAGCTGTTACTAAAGGAACAAAACAACATGATTTATGGATTGGCAATTGAAGTGCACCAATTGTCAACGGTGCTTAACAGGGTTCTTTTGGTAAAGCAAGACTTGAAAGGGATTACAACTAGAGGCGGAAAGTCGACCTTTCAAATCGGAGAGACACCCAAGGATGACGGTACAAACAAGATTTCCTCTGAATCTTTATCACCTGAGCAAGAGCAACCAAAAGAGACTAATCCAGAACCTGTAATCAGAGAAGAACCTTCTGTTGAACCTAAGCGATCAACACTACCTTTCCCACATAGGGTAAGGAAAGAGAAAGAAGATGCCTATCAAAAGAAATTCCTGGAGAATCTCAAGCAGCTGCAGCTAAGCATACCATTTATGGAAGCCCTAGTGCAAATGCCAAAATATGCTAAATATCTGAAGAGCTTGCTTACAAACAAGTCTAAACTTAAAGAGGCTTGCACCATAACGATGGGGAAAAGAAGCTCAGCAGCATTGCTCAACAAACTTCCGTCTAAAGAAAAAGATCCAGGGAGTTTCACTATTCCTTGTCAAATTAAAATTTTGCATATTGAAAATGCTTTAGCCAACCTAGGAGCTAGTATAAGTCTTATGCCCTCTTCTATGTATGATAAATTAGGTCTTGGTGAACCAAAACCTACTAGGATGTGCTTAGAACTAGCTGATAGGTCCATACAATACCCATTAGGAATAGCTGAAAATATATTAATAAAAGTTGATAAATTTGAATTACCTATCGACTTTGTTATCCTCGATATGCCTGAAAATTCTAGAACTCCTATAATATTAGGACGACCATTTTTAGCCACTGCTAGGGCCATAATTGATGTTTTTAATAAAAAGATAACTCTTACCATAGGAAAAGATGAGGTTGAGTTTAACATGGAACAATCTATGAGTAAAGATAAATCCGATGACGATGAATGCTATAATATCGATGTTTCTGATGACACGATTAATCAATTTACTCAGAAGTTGTTAAAAAGTAATTTGCTTGATTCTTCTCTGCTTAAAAATTTAGAAAACACAATTGCTATAGAAGATCAAGTTGATGAGAATACTATTGATTATAATTTAGCTGCTGACTCTGCTGTATGTAACGACATACGGCGCATCGAAAATATCGATGCGGCGCATCTATCTGATGACAGCAGCAACATAATTAAAGAACAAGTTTATTCTGCTAGTGCTACTGAAATTGATAATGTTAAACCTGTGCTTAAGGATCTCCCTTCTACTTTGGAGTATGCCTATCTAAATGGGAACACTAATTCGCCCGTTATTATTGCATCTGACTTAACGCCAAAAGAAAAAGAATCACTTTTGCAGGTACTGTATAAACGAAAAGGAGCATAAGCATGGAGTATGTCTGATATTAAGGGAATTAGCCCGTCATTTTGTACGCATAAAATCCTTATGGAGGATGAATTCAAACCAACTATACAACCTCAAAGGCGTTTGAATCCAAAAGTCCAAGATGTGGTGAAAAATGAAATTGTGAAATTACTTGACTCCGGACTTATTTACCCAATTTCTGACAGCTCGTGGGTCAGTCCTATCCACGTTGTACCAAAAAAGGGAGGAATGACGGTAGTACTCAATGACGATAATGAACTAATCCCTTCAAGAACTGTTACCGGATGGAGAGTTTGCATCGACTACCGCAAACTCAATGATGCTACGCGAAAAGATCACTTCCCTCTTCCATTTATTGATCAAATGTTAGAAAGACTATCAGGTCATGATTATTATTGTTTTTTAGATGGTTTTTCAGGTTTCTTCCAAATACCCATTGCCCCCGAGGATCAAGAGAAGACGACTTTCACCTGCCCTTATGGAACCTTCGCCTATAGGAGAATGCCGTTCGGACTATGCAACGCCCCTGCTACTTTCCAACGTTGTATGACGGCTATCTTCCATGATATGGTGGAAGACTTTATGGAAGTCTTCATGGACGACTTCTCGGTGTTCGGTAACTCATTTAGTGATTGTCTCTTTAAACTTGATAAAATGCTTGCTAGGTGTGAAGAAACTAACCTTGTTCTTAATTGGGAAAAATGTCATTTTATGGTTAGAGAGGAATTGTGTTAGGACATAAGATTTCTGGGAAAGGTATAGAAGTCGATAAAGCTAAAATTGATGTAATTGCCAAACTACCTTACCCCACTAATGTAAAAGGTGTTAGAAGCTTTTTAGGACATGCCGGATTCTATCGTAGGTTCATAAAGGATTTTTCAATGATATCTAGGCCTATGACCCAATTATTGCTAAAAGATGCGAAGTTTGATTTTTCTGAAGATTGCAAAAAGGCATTTAACATACTTAAAGAAAAATTAACTTTTGCACCCATTATAATTTCGCCAGATTGGAATCTGCCTTTTGAACTAATGTGTGATGCTAGTGATTATGCTGTTGGAGCTGTACTTGGTCAAAAGATTGATAAGAAATTTAAGCCAATTTATTATGCTAGCAAAACACTGAACAATGCCCAAGAACATTACACCACCACGGAAAAAGAACTTTTAGCAGTAGTTTTTGCATTCGATAAATTTAGATCATATCTTATATTGTCAAAAACTATGGTTTACACTGACCATTCTGCTTTGAAGTATTTGTTCAATAAACAGGATGCCAAGCCAAGGCTTATTAGGTGGGTTTTATTGCTCCAAGGATTCGATATTGAAATTAAAGATAAAAAGGGTGCCGAGAATCTAGCTGCTGACCACTTATCTAGACTTGAAAACCCTGAGATGGAGGTGCTTGACGAAAGGGAAATAGCTGATGACTTTCCTGATGAACACCTTATGATGGTAGGAATTAAGAGCAATAATAATGGACCATGGTATGCCGACTTTATAAACTTTATTGTTGCAAATGAAATTCCAAAAGGGCTAACATCCGACGAGAAAAGAAGGTTTCTAACTCGCGCTAGCGAGTATATTTGGGATGAACCTTATGCCTTTAAATTATGTCCTAACAATATTATACGAAGATGCGTAGATGGTGATGACATCCCAGCAATATTGGCACATTGCCATTCAGGGCCAACGGGGGGACATTACGGTGCAGTCATCACAAGAAGAAAGATCCTTGATGCGGGATTTTATTGGCCCACTATGTTGGATGATGCAAAAGATTATATAAAAGGATGTGATGCGTGTCAACGATCCGGGAATATAACATCAAGAAACGAAATGCCGCAAAACTATATCCATGTATGTGAAGTTTTCGACATATGGGGATTGGACTTCATGGGACCGTTTCCTGAATCTAAAGGTAATAAATATATTTTGGTTGCTGTTGATTACGTATCAAAATGGGTCGAAGCGCAAGCATTACCAACAAACGACAGCAAGGTAGTACTTAAATTTTTGCAAAGTTTGTTCTCTAGGTTTGGAATTCCTAAAGCATTGATTAATGATAGGGGAACACACTTTTGTAATCACCATCTGGGAAGAGCCTTGCAAAAATATGGAGTATATCATAGGGTTTCCACCGCATACCATCCTCAATCCAATGGGCAAACTGAAGTAACCAATAGGGCTATAAAGCGAATTCTTGAAAAAACGACTAGATATAATCCGAAAGGGTGGTCTGACAAGTTAAATGATGCTTTATGGGCATTCCGTACAGCCTATAAGACACCAACGGGATGCACTCCATTTCGTCTTGTATACGGAAAAGCATGCCACCTACCTGTCGAAATTGAACAAAGTGCATATTGGGCTTTGACGAATTGTAATATGGATATGGAAGCTGCAACGAAGAACCGTTTCATGGAACTTAATGAACTCTATGAACTAAAAGATGAGGCTTACAAAAATACTAGGATCTACAAAGAAAGAACTAAAGGAAGGCATGACTCGAGGTTACGTGGGGATAAAACGTTTACTATTGGAGAGAAAGCGCTACTATTTAATTCCAGATTAAAGATGTATCCTGGTAAACTTAAATCAAGATGGACGGGTCCGTTCGTTGTCAAGAAAGTGTATCCATATGGAACTATTGAAATATGCGATAAAAATGGTTATATATTCAAAGTAAATGGGCAACGTGTGAAGAAATACTTTGATAATAAAGTTGAGGATACTGAGAACGAGGTGGTAGAGTTTGAACCTGAAGTATTGGAATAAAGAGCTGAACGTGAGTCTAACTTGAAGACTCTGGAATAAAGACAAGTGCTGGCCGGGAGACAACCCGGAGAAATTTTTATTATTCTGTTTTTGTGTCGAGTCAGTCAGGCCGCAGAGGATACGGTGCATCTCAATCCTGAGATGCGACGCATCTCCTGCACTGGTCATATCTTACTTTATTTTTCTGCATTTTTACTTTCGACTTTAAAACTTTTTATCAGTTTATTTCAATGCGGCGCATCCCTGGTTAAGGATGCGACACATCTTCTATTCTGATCCGTATTTATTCCAGGCTCGATACGGCGTATCTTCTTCCATAAGATACGGCGTATCGACTGACCTGATGATTTTCATTTTAATTTTTAAGTTTTATTTTTTCCTTACTACTAATGTATTATGCAAGTTTGAACTTTCTTAACTTAGGTGTGTTTAAAGTCTTGGTGGTATTATAGATTCCTGCATTTCCTGTGGATACATCTATTATGAAGCTTAAACGTTCTCATCCACAAGAAAGATGATTTTTGCTCTTATACAAATGGAGGATCATACCGAGCAAATCTCAGGGGAGTTTTTCTGTTCTAATTCTTTTATTTTCCAGTTTTTAACCTTTTATACAAACAACGAGGACGTTGTTTAACTAAAGTGGGGGGATTGGAGAATTAGAACACTTAACACTTACTTGTCCTACACTTTTCAAAATATGCTTAAAATGTGGTTAATATATCAAAATTTAAAGTTTTTAGCATGTTTTTGTTTAAGATCTAAGTTGCATAGCTGCACACATGACGTTATTTTCAAAAATTGTGATTTTTCAAAATTCACAAATCTATGAGTGTGCCGGTGACTTGTAAACTTTAGAACTTGGCTTGTATACTATTCGAGACCACCATAATTAGTATTATTTTATATAATTGGAATTACTTGTCTAAATTGGTAAATTTCTAGGATTACACCCAAATAGCCTTTATATGTTATGTGTTATTAGCTAACTACACTGGTTAGTTAACCCCCGTAAAAACCCTTTTGTTACTCTCACTTTTAGAGTAAGATACCCCTAGAAAAACACTCAGAGCCATTCCTTTCGTTTCTTACACCTTTGTTAAAATGTTTCGTTACACCCTTACACCTTAGCCTACCCTATAGATTAAAATCCGTGGTTGGTTAATTGCTTTAGGCAAAGTGTGTTTCCTTACATTACCTGTGTTCGCGTGCGTAATTCATTATCTATGGTTAGGTCGGAAAATTGCACGATGCAATTGGAGTGAAAGTAAATATTGTATTTATTTTTCGTGTGTTTACTACTTTCACTATTACCGTTATTTCTGAAGTCATGAAAAGTATGGAAAAATTATCCAGAATTATCATTATAGTGATGTGGTGAAATTTTACACATCTTTGTTTATGTAAAAAAAAAAAAAAAAAAAAAAAAAAAAAAAAAAAAAAAAATCGAAAAAATAGAAAAGAAAAAGAAAAAGGAAAAGTTGGATGTTTGTTTTAACCAACTTATGTATAGTTTTGTATTAAGTGGTCGATATCACCACTATTTGTTGTATATTATATCTATGGATTGAATGGGAGTTGGCAGTTATGGGAACACCAACTAAGGTTTATTCTTTGATTGAGATCTTGTTGAGTATAATTCGTGTCTACCTAAACCGTGTGTTTCAAGTGTTAAAGCATGAGTTATTCAATGATATGAGTCTTATTCATGGGATGGTTGGGATAGTGATTAACCAAACTTAGGATTTTAATTTATCTGTTTTGTTTATTTTTAATTTTTACACCAATTTATATCCCAAATATTATCCATACCCTATATTATTCTTTATCCAAACCTTTGATTTATTGAGATTAGGGATTTGAGCAATCTTAAGTATCGTAGTCGTGGATTCGGCTATGTATTTATGATTTTGTCGCCCTTTTTGATATAATATTATTGGTAAAGTTTGGACCTATCTTTAGCCTATTCGAGTTAAGGATTTGAGCAATTGCAAGTATCGTGTTCGTGGATTCGATCATGTATTTGTGATTTTGTCGCCTTTTCTGGGATATGAGATCGATAGAGATTAAGGAGAATGATTAACCCTTAAACCTCAAAACCCTTTTTTCCGCTTTAGACTTGTTATTCCTTGGCTTTAGTGGGGGAGATGTGTATACTTGCCAAGCTTATGATAGAATATTCGTCGCGACTGGACAGTTAAACGATTAGATTTGCTTTTATCAAATTATTTTATTTTACTTCTAATTCGTTAAGTGTTTGGTTGTGTGATTATGACAAAAATGAATACATGCTTAAATATAAAAATAAATCCTAATATCTTTTAGGATACATTTTCATAAGATTAATTCTAAGGTTTACTTGGGGACAAGTAAAGTTCAAGTGGGGGGATATTTGATGAACTCAAATAAGTACATTTTATTACCATCATTTATCCTATTAATTTGACTTGTTTTATTATATTATGTATGAGGATTGATACTTAATCGTTTACTTTTGTAATTCTCAGGTAAAAACAAGCATTTGGTGAAACTTGGCGATTTTGGACTAATTATGGAGCAAAACAAGCAAGAAGTTAAGAGTCTACTGAAATGTACAAGATCAAGACTATTCTGCTCCAGATGCGCCGCATTATACTTCTTACATACGGCGCATCATTATCAAGATTTCACAAGATATTATCCAAGACGGCAAAGGACATGCGCCGCATCCAAGAATGAAGATACGCCGCATCTTCTGGCGGTGTACGAATATTCCTGAATAAATTAATCTTGGAACCCACGCGAAGTTAAGTCAATGCGCCGCATCTACTTATTAGATGCGCCGCATCTTACCCTCAGACAGAAACTATAAATACCCCAAAGACCAAACGTATTAAGAGTTCCGGGAGTTCGACAGTTTTAGAAGACCGAAGTACAGAAACCCTAGGACGAATTCAGTCAAGGCAGCAGCACAAGACACACCTTGAACTAAGATACAAGAGCTGTAAGAAGGTCCTGCATGTATTTAATTCATTAAGTAGTTTTGTTTTATTGTGTTAGTAAACTTTAATTCATCAGGATTGGTGGCTTGTGTAATGTGACAACGGAAATATTGCACTCCCTTAAAACTGCATTCCCATTAATTAAAGTTTATATGTTGATGTCTTTGGTGACTTTTATTAGTGCATTGATAACCTCTGTGTCTAGCTGAGCGTTGATCGGGTCGCCATGCCTCTGCCCTCGCCTATTTATTAGATCGCCTATGCATTCTATCGTTTGTAGAAAAGTAGGAAGAAAGATAAATAGGATAGTCATAAGTAATCATTAAGGGTTTACTCGCCGATAAGATTAGAACCAACGAGAAAGGACTTAATCTCGGTGCGTTGCATCGAACTATACACTTCATATAAAACTAGCAATAAGACAAGTGACAAACTACTTATCTATCAGGACAGGTCTTCTTATTGTCTCAAGTATTTATCTGTGTACGTGTGTGCTACTTGCTGATTCGTACCTATTGGTTTAGTTTATTATTTAATTGCAACCAAATCGTGCCAGTCTCTCAGGCTGAACCCCCCTTGCGTTAGATTAGGTTGTATAGCTAACTTAGAATATTAAAATACTGATTGGAATAACTAGATAATACGTTCCACTCTTAGTGATCGACACTCTACTTACCATTATATTCATACTGACCGGGTACACTGCTCGTTAAGTGTGTGTGTTATTGATAAGTCGGCTAAATATAAATTTAAAACTTGAGTAGGCATTAATACTGCTAAACCGCAATGACACATCGCACGCATCAACTATACATTATTACATAGCTCATTGGCTATTCTTGTCAGCTTATAGCTGCGATGACTTATTTTCTCTCTTTTTTTATTTTTTATTTTTTATTTTTTTTTAAAAAAAAACATAAAAACTTGTCATCTTATAGTTGCGATGACTTCACTTGGATAACTACTTTTGGAGTTTGCAACTTTTCTTCATAGTTTCAAGATTTCCCACATAATATCCATCTTGCCAAATAGCTAGCAACCAACCAAGACTTGACTAAGGGTAAGGCTAGGCTAAAAGTGTAAAATCTTTTTATATTTGTCTGGATTTTAACAAAATAAAAAGATAGGCTCAGAGGGTGTAACTAGGGGTATCTAGCGTTGAAGATAAACGCTAACAAAAGGGTTTATACTGGTGGTTAACTAGTCAGTGTAACTACCTAAATATCAATACGGAAGGCTTATTTGGGGTAAATCCTAAGGTTGCCTCTTATTACGCATATATACTTATATCACAAATGAAAAGTGATCTTACAACGGTCTCGTAATGATTTACAAGCACAAGTTCTAGAATAAATGAAATCACCGACACACTCATAGCAAAAGAATCAAAGCATAAAAGATGTATGCTAAATACGAAACAGGCTTAAGTCCTCACCTTGTAGTGGAAAGGGCTATAATATGTGCTAGCTAATGTTATTGATCCCAGAATGGATTGCAATATTAATCAGGACACATCTCAATTTTTCAAAAATTATAGGTTTTACCAGTGGATAGATCCAGTTATTCTAATAGATAATCCTTAAAATGACAAATAACTAGATCACAAGGGCAAACAAAATTTAAAATTTAGCTCGGAATTTACAATCTATTCTTATTTTCCTATTCACCCCCCACACTTAAGTTAAGCATTGTCCTCAATGTGATAAACGAATTTAAGGAATGAAAATAGGGAAATAAGAGGATAAACCATATTTTCCTGCCCCAGATGATTCTATGGTCCAAGTGTCCATGCTTTATAATCATTACCTGCAGTAATCTTAAAACAAAAGAAGTACACAAAATATTTCTACGTTTTATTTGAAAGTTGGTGATACACCCCCACACTTAAGTTCAGCTAAGGGATTAGATAAACTTTGGGGTTTAATCACTTGAAAATAAAAATAAAAACAGCAATCACACGGGTTGCCTCCCGAGAAGCGCTTGTTTTATTATCGAGTCATCAGCCGGACTCAAACTTCCTTCTTGCTACGTTGGTGCAATTTTTGGTTTCTTCTTTGAGGATTTTGGAACATACACCACGTTTCCTATCACTATTCCTTCTCCAGTTTCATCTATGTTCTCCAATTTGATTCTTTCCCAAGGTCAAGGAAGAACATCATAGATATAACCAGATTCTTCGGCCCAAGGAGTGTTTTTCTTATAATCGGCCGGAAAGGGTGCCATGAATGTTATTGCTTCATAGTCTGATTCAGGCGGAATCTGTTTGATAGAAATCTCGTTCATTTGCTCCTTATCATAGTACAATTTAATTCGGTGACCATTAACAATGAAACTTCCACCTTGTTTGTCATGTAATTCAACATACCCAGAAGGAAATCCATGTTTCACTATATACGGACCGAACCATTTTGGTTTTAGCTTAGGTGCTTTGAACTTGTATTTCATATTAAAAAGAAGAACTTTTCTCCAGCTTTGAATTCTTTCCGGATTCTAAGCTTTCTGTCATGATACGCTTTGGTTCTAGCTTTGTAAGGCTTGAAGTTCTCGTAAGCTTGGAGTCTTAGTTCATCGAGTTCATGCAATTGCAAAAATCTCTTCTCTCAAGCTATTTTGAGATCAGGGTTACAACTTCTGAGTGCCCAGTAAGCGCGATGTTCGATTTCGAACAGCAAATGACATGTTTTTCCATACAAAAGTCTGTATGGTGTTGTACCAATTGGTGTTTTAAAAGCCGTACGAAATGCCCACAGAGCATCATCTAGTTTTCTTGACCAAACGGCGGGATTGTCTTTGACCATTTTTTCAAGTATCCTTTTTAAGGCTCTGTTGGTATTTTCGACTTGACCACTGGTCTGTGGATGATAAGCTGTGGTGAAACGATGATGAACTCCATATCGTTTCATAATTTTCTCCATTTTTTTGTTTCAGAAATGCGTTCCTCGATCACTTATTAAAGCTTTAGGAATTCCATAACGAGCGAAAAGCTTTTTGAGAAAATCGACAACAACTCGTGCATCATTTGTGGGTAGAGCTTCGGCTTCAGCCCATTTGGAAACGTAATCAATAGCAACGAGAATGTATTCGTATTTGTGCGATTTAGGAAATGGTCCCATAAAATCGATTCCCCAAATATCGAATATTTCGCAAACTTGAATGCTCTTTTGAGGCATTTCATCTCTACGAGAAAGACTACCGGATTTTTGGCAAGCATCGCAGTTTTGAACAAGAGTATGAGCTTCTTTGAAAATGGTCGGCCAATAGAATCCAACATCAAAAACTTTTTTAGCTGTGGTGGAAGGACCATAGTGTCCCCCAGTCGGGCCATGATGGCATTCATCAAGAATTCTTCTTGTTTCAGAACCAGAAACACATCTTCTGATCATCCCATCGGGACACATTTTGAAAAGATAGGGCTCTTCCCAATAATAGTGTTTTAGTTCTGAAAAGAATTTACTTCGTTGGGTATGAGTTAATCCTTTTTTTGAGAATTCCTCCAACGAGGTAATTTGCATAATCTGCAAACCACGGAATTTCTTTTTCATCATTTGTTTCAACAGTCATGAGAGTTTCATCAGGGAAATAATCATCAATTTCATCTTCCTTTAACTCTTCCAAGTTTGGATTCTCAAGACGAGACAAATGACCAGCAACTAGATTTTCTGCTCCTTTCTTATCTTTGATTTCGATATCAAATTCTTGGAGTAGCAAAATCCACCGGATAAGACGCGGTTTTGCATCTTGTTTGGTAAACAGATATTTAAGCGCTGAATGATCAGTGAACACAATCGTTTTTGAAAGCACAAGATAAGATCTGAATTTATCGAAAGCAAAAACAACGGCAAACAATTCTTTCTCCGTAACCGTATAATTTTGTTGAGCATTGTTAAGTGTTTTGCTAGCGAAGTATATAGGACGGAAATGTTTTCCTTCACGTTGTCCTAATACAGCTCCAACAGCAAAATCGCTTGCATCGCACATGAGCTCGAATGGTAGTGACCAATTAGGTGAAACCATAATGGGTGCACTAGTCAGTTGGGTTTTCAATGTTTCGAATGCCTTCAAACAATCTGGATTGAAGTCAAAAATAGAATCTTTTTCAAGAAGTTTCGTCATTGGACGAGATATTTTGGAAAAATCCTTAATGAAACGACGGTAGAACCCGACATGTCCTAGAAAACTTCTAACGGCTTTAACGTTTGTTGGAGGTGGTAATTTGGTGATAACATCGATTTTTGCTTTGTCAACCTCCATTCCTGCATTGGAAATTTTGTGTCCTAGCACAATTCCTTCAGTCACCATGAAATGACATTTTTCCCAATTGAGAACAAGATATGCAGGTTTGCATCTTTTGAGCATTTTATCGAGATTAGAAAGACAAGCTTCAAATGAGCTTCCAAAAACTGAAAAGTCATCCATGAAAACTTCCATATATGTTTCAAGCATGTCTTGGAATATAGCGATCATACACCTTTGAAAAGTCGCAAGTGCATTACAAAGACCAAAAGGCATACGCCGATAAGCGTAAGTTCCAAAGGGACATGTAAATGTAGTCTTTTCTTGATCAACAGGATCAATGGGAATTTGGAAATATCCTAAAAAACCATCAAGGAAACAAAAGTACTCGTTCCCTGCTAATCTCTCAAGCATTTGATCCATGAAAGGTAAAGGAAAATGATCTTTTCGGGTGGCTTTGTTTAATTTTCTGTAATCAATACATACTCGCCATCCAGTGACAGTTCTAGTAGGAACTAATTCATTTCGTTCGTTAGTCACAGCAGTCATTCCTCCTTTTTTCGGAACACAGTGAACTGGACTCACCCAAGGACTATCCTCAATGGGGTAAATGATACCGGCATCAAGAAGTTTTATGATTTCTTTTTTAACAACTTCTTTTATGTTGGGACTGAGTCGACGTTGTCTTTCTACAACGGGTTTAACATCTTCTTCGAAATTGATTTTATGTTTATAAAAATCAGGACTAATTCCTGGGATATCAGACGTTTTCCACGCAAAAGCTCTTTTATGCTTCTTGAGAATAGAAATGAAACATTCTTTTTCCTTATCATTGAGCAACGAAGATATGACTACTGGAAGAATTGAATTGTCTTCCAAGTAAGCATATTCAAGATTTTTGGGAAGTGGTTTCAGCTCAAGATCAGTTGGTGGTTCTTGAAGAGATGTTTTGATTCTCAACTGATCATTAAAAGTGATTTCCTCAAAATCTTCTTCTATTATTTCTCCTTCTTCAACTTCTTCTTCATCTTCTTCAAACTTTACTTCCATAAAATTAGCAAATTCTTTATCAAAGTTTGTTTCACTAATTTTTTCTGAAGTAGTCATGAATGGATCAGAATCGTTAAGTAATGCATCCAATTCTTCCTCAGTGACTTCATCGATTACATCTATGTTAAAACAAGTGTCATAACTGGAATGTGGATATTGCATTGCTTTATCGATTAAAAAGGTAATTCTATCTTCTCCAACTCCAAGATTGAGTTCTTTTTCTTTGATGATTGCATCAGCTGTGTTTAGGAATGGTCTTCCTAAAATAAGAGGTACTCTACTATCTTCCTCCATTTCTAAGATCACAAAATCCACGGGAAAAGCATACAAGCATATTCTCAGCAATTCCAACAGGATATTGGTAAGAATGATTTGCTAAGCGAATACTCATCCTTGTAGGTTTCAAAGTAGTGATGGAAAGTTTAGAATACAACGAATAGGGCATCAAATTGATACTTGCACCTAGATCGACTAAAGCATCGCATGTGATGTTGTTGCCTAACGTGCATGGAATCAAAAAACTTCCGGGATCTCCGAGTTTTGGTGGAATTTTGTTTTGAACAATGGCTGAACATTCTTCATTGAGAAAGGTAGCGGATATTTGCTCAAACTTGTTTTTGTTATTAAGAAGTTCTTTCAAAAATTTCCCATAATTGGGCATTCCAGCTAAAACATCAACGAGGGGTACATTGAGTCTAACCTCTTTGATTATTTCAACAAACTTCTTATAACGTTCTTCCATCTTTTCTTTCTTAAGGCTCTGAGGATATGGAATTTTTGGTGTGTACGCCTTAACTGGTGGGATGGGTTTGGGTGGTGTTTTTGTGTTATTTTCCTTCTTGGCTTCTTCAGCTTCATCCTCACTTACATCATCGATGATCGTGGTATCATTTGGATTGGGTGGTGGATCATAAGAGAGACCACTTCTTGTGAATACAGCATTGAAATGCTCATTTCGAGTCTGTGGTGGACGATAAGTTTTATCGTTTGATCTAGATGATGTTGGTTTAGGGTTGGTTTGGGTATTACTCGGTAATGAACTTGATGGTCGGGAAGAAATTTGATAAGAAAGTCTACCGAATTTGTTTTCAAGATCTTGAATAGATGCTTGATGATTTTTCTGACCTTGCTCAACTTTGGTTTTGAGATTGAAAAATTGGTTCTTGACGAACTCATTGGTTGATTTTTGAGTAGTTACGAATTCTCTCATCATTTTTTCAAAATCGGTTTCTTCCAGTTTTTTATCAGAGGTTTGTGGAGTCTGACCGTCTACTCGTGGTTGAGAATAACGGTTGTTATCCCTTTGTTGGCGATCTTGCCAATTTACAGAATTTTGTCCGTAATAATTTCCACGATAACTGCCTCCATGGTATCCGCCTTGGACATAATTAGCTTCTCCTTCTTTGGGTTGGTCCATTGGTTGATCGTCACATTCTGATGATGGGTGATTACCTCCACAGTTGTTACAACCGTCTCGCATTTCTTTCATTACTCCCTTAAGATCTTTGTATTGCGAGTCGATTTTTGAAACCAAGGTTTCCATTTTCTCCATGAGTTTAGAGGTATCGGAACTATCAGCAAAAGCAACGGTTTTTCGTAAGGGTTTGGTTTTGGCATCTTTTGACCAATCGAGTTTGAGAAGAACTCGGTCTTCGAGAAATTGATATGCCTGGTTAGGAGTCTTATAAAGAAAAATTCCTCCAACATCAAGAATTCCTTGAGATGCTTCATCAAGTCCATGGTAGAAGATTTGGATAATGGTTCCTCGTCCTAAACCATGTCCATGACAACTACGAAGCAAATCTTTCATACGAAGCTAGGCTTCGACGAGTGATTCGTTAGGGTTTTGTGTGAAAGCACGAATTTCTCTCTTGAGTCGGTCAAACATGGCAGGTGAAAAGAATCGGCTTACAAAAGTTTGCCTCATCTCCTCCCAAGTATTGATAATTCCTGGTGTTAATTCATTATACCACACTTTCGCATCTCCAGCAAGTGATGATGGAAAAAGTTTGAGTTTAATGGCATCCACATTGGTATCGCCATATCGGAACATGCCACAAATTTTGATGAATTCGGCAATGTGTTTGTGAGGATCGGCCCTCGAACGGCCATCGAATTGATGGTCTTTGATCATAGAAAGATGGTGACCTTTCACGGTTAAATTGTCGCCTAAGTTGACAGCAACAACAGCAGCTCCAGGAGTGGGTGCTACGGCTCGGTTGACTTCCCACATGGGTTGATCATCAGCCATGGGAAAAGGTTGATCAGTGAATGGGTTATAAATGACTTTGGCTTCAAAAAGGTTATCAAACAGTGGGTTTCGTACTCTTGGTACACGATTGGCTAATGGGACAAAGGGTTTTCTTTTTCTTCTTGGTTTTCGGACTAAACGTTCGGGATCTGAAAAAGGTGAAATTGGTTCTATTCCAGTTGATCGAGTGTTCATACAATTCCCAAGAGAATCGAGGCAATGTCTAAACACACGAGTAAAGAATGGAAACAATTTGAAAAATCAGGGTTGGTGATCCGATCGGATGAGTGTAATACCGATCGGTTAGTTGTCTCGGTAAAATTGGTTTTGTGAAAAACCGATCGGATGGATGAGGATACCGATCGGATGGAGCTCTCGGTAAATTTGAAAATTGAACAACCGATCGGATGGATGTGAAACCGATCGGATGGTCAGCTCGGAAAACTTTTTTATTTTTTTATTTTTAAGAAAACGAACTTAGTGAGAAATGGATTTCTAAAACTTACGGAAACACAATCAAAATCCCCAGAAACGGCGCCAAAAACTTGATGTGTCGTGTGTGAGTACAAGTTTTAAATTTATAAAGGTCGAATTACCGAATCTAGAAACAACACATACGAGCAAGTGTACTCGTCCGTTATAGCAAGATTATGATGGTAAGTCGGGATCTTTCGCAGGGATTTGTGTAGTGAATCGAATTGTAAGCTACTAAAAGTAAATCTCTTAAACAAGCAATGATGTAAATATAATAATTCAAATGATTAAAACTACACTTGCTTAGACTAATATACTACTCTTGATAAGCATGATTGTGATAACTTTGGATAACATGTTGGTTATGATAATTAGTTTGATGAACTAATCTATTGTTTCTACAAATCAAACCTTCGTCAAGATTTTAGTTTATATAAACAAGCATTATGTTTAACCAATCAATTCAAGGTTCATAAGTTGG
This sequence comes from Artemisia tridentata subsp. tridentata, assembly GCA_021014915.2. Classification (NCBI taxonomy): domain Eukaryota; kingdom Viridiplantae; phylum Streptophyta; class Magnoliopsida; order Asterales; family Asteraceae; genus Artemisia; species Artemisia tridentata. The sequence goes on along the minus strand of CP139504.1, from coordinate 145,285,654 downwards.
TGAACCTTAAACACAAAAATAGTCTTTTGTTTTATGAAATAAGCTTAGGAAATGGTCAATACAAAAGGTAACCGATCATAGACAAAAGGTCACAATTGATAGTAAACTATTAATCTTTCGACCCTTGAAATGGTTTACAATCAATCATATTTTGATAGACAAAAACATTCTTATTACAACCACAATTAACTTTTTTTGTTTAATCAAGAATAATGGGTAAAAACAATCATTCATAGACAAATGATTATAACTAGTTTGAATAACAATAGTTCTTTCGACCCTTAAAATTATTAGCAACTAGTTAAACTTGATCAACAAATGTCACTATGAAACTTAATCACAATTGGATCTTAGAATCAACTTGAAATTGAATTAAAACATGTTATCACAATCATACGCAAATCAATAAGCAATACACATCATCTAAGCAAGTGCACAAAGGCACTAGCCACTCATAGCAAACATGAACATATACTCAGAACTTTGAACATTAGAAACCATAATTGAAAGTCTTACAATGATTGGAAATAGATTACAAATGATAAGGTAATGATACCCAAAGTATTGGTGTTGACTTCTTGATGTTTTGACCTCCAAATGTTGACTTCTTGAACCTCCAAAGCTTCCTGAACTTCTAAGGACGAATTTTGACCTTTGAGAGAGTATCTTGATGATTGTATGAGAGTTGGTATGAGATTTATTGAAAAGGTGTGTCTAAAACTCTTCACAAATGGTCCTATTTATACTACACTCAAAGCCTAGGATCTTTAATGCTACACTTGGCCTCCAAGTAAATTAGAAGGGCCTAGAATCATCATTAGAAGGCTATAGAATCGTTGGTAGTTAAACACAATCCTTAATGATGAAGTTTGGGAAATCAGCCGACATCCAACCGATCGGTATTTCGTCCAACCGATCGGTTGGTCTTCAAAAATTGCCTCCATCCGATTCGGTTGCAGGCAACATCCGATCGGATGGAGTGCTGCTGTATGCTCTTTTGGACTTTTGTCGTTTGGGCTTGTTTCTTCCTTTTGGTTCTTGGTTCTTCATCCAAACTTGATCTTTTCTTTATCTTGAAGCTAATCAACTTGAATACTTTGAACTTTAGTCTTTGAAATGCCTTTTTGATTGGACCTTGACAAGAAAATCTTCGCACTATCATAAATATTTTCTTCTTCCTCATTTTTCTTATCTTTTTCTTCCTTTTTCCTGTTTTTGGCTACATACACTTTGCAAACACGCTTTCGTACGATTTAGTAACAAAAGAATATAAATATAACCAAATAACATATATAAAAACACGAATAACGCTACTAAAACCATGCACAATTTGAGCGTTATCACATTTGCTGTGGGAAAATTGAGCAGGTATACTAGTAATCCTAGTGCTCATCATTGGCAAGCAATTTAGAGGGTACTGAAGTATTTGAAGAGAACTATGGATTATAATCTCTCACATGTTGGTTATCCTTCAGTAGTAGAAGGATACACTGATGCAAGTTGGATCAGTAACTCTGAAGAAAATTCGTCTACCAGTGGCTGGGTATTCCTACTTGGTGGAGGCGCAATTTCTTGGGCATCCAAGAAGCAAACTTGCATCACCAGTTCAACACTGGAATATGAATTTGTGGCCTTAGCAGCTGCTGGTAAAGAAGCTGAATGGTTGAAAAACTTGCTTCTTGAGATTCCATTGTGGCCTAAACCTATAGCACCTATTTCTATCCGTTGTGATAGTGCTGCTACATTGGCAAAGGCTTATAACTAGATGTACAATAGGAAGTCTAGACACTTAGGTGTTAGGCATAGCATGATTCATGAGCTTATCATAAATGGGGTGGTATCTATAGAGTTTGTTAGATCTCAATAAAACTTAGCTGATCACTTGACGAAGGGTTTGGCTAGAGACTTGGTTTTAAAGTCTGCTAAAGGGATGGGTTTGAAGTCCAACTTAGTCACTGAATGCTAAGACACCCAACTCCCTCCTGAGGAAACTTGGGAGTTGAGTTCAATGTGGAAAGCTGAACATTTAGTGGACTGGAGCACATGTTTTATTATCATCCCAAGGTTGTGCTCAGAACCTGCTGGAAAAGAGGATGAAGTCTTTACTTCTCAATGGTTATTTTCTTTGAAAAAGTGCTTAGCAGGAGCATGAATAAAGAGGAACCACCTATGTAAATGTTGAAGTTTTGACACCTCAGGAAGCTTTGGACTTTTAGCTTTTACAACATTTATGAATTGGATATGGACACATGGCTTGTATAGTGTCAGGAGCATTTAAATGTTTGAAAACTTGTGTGTATTTTATCTTCAGGTATTCAAATGGGTTGAAGGGTTCAATTCTTAGAACACCCTGATTCTCGAATATTTGAACGTGCAATGTACTAAGATGAGAATTCAATCTTCAAGATATTTTCATTTATGCACATGTTTGTTTAATGTTTAATTTTCATGCAAAAGAAGTGAACTAAATTTGGGGAGGATTGTTGGAAAATTTTGTGGACTTGAGGGATCAATTCATACCTGGTAATGGGCTTGGAGGTACGGAGTGTACACCCATCAGGTCCCTGATTACCCTGACTCAAATAGTGGTTTGTGGTTCTACTGCTAGTATTAACATTCTACTGCTGAAGCAGAAGTTTCTACTACTAGTGTTAATGTTACTACTGCTGTTGCAGAAGTTTCTACTGCTAGTACTATAATAGTACTGCTAGGCAGAGTATCTACTGCTGGAACCAGGAAAGAATTTGTAACAACTTTGACCTATTTATGGGAAGTTTCAAATTCGTAATTAAGACCTTAATTATCTGGTCTTGTAACCACTATGGCTAGAATAGAGGAAAATTATGAGGAGATTAATTGGCCAATTAATTCTCATAATTCCTTTTGACTAGGTTTGAGTAATCTCTACTTTAAATAGAGATCATTACATCAGCATGGAGAGAATACAGAATTCAAAATACTTGAAAGCAATTTGGTTCTTGATTTGTGCCTAAAACAAGAACATCACTTGGTCTTATCCCATAGAGATATTCGTGTAACCCAGGCATAGGGTCGAATAGTTTCTATTGGAAAGTGATAACACGATTTCAAGTGAATATCCGGTACCTTTGATTATCTTTACCCTGTTCTGGGAACACACTTCTGACACATCAAACACCAACATATAATACACTATGTAGGATGTTATAAAACACTATGTAGGATGTTAGTCCTTTGTAACTTGTGTATGTGATACTTTGAGTTAATATGGTTAAGTATGCGGAATCTACTTAACCACACTTAGAAGGTTATTTGGTTATTAGAAATGGAAAGTAATGCTTGAGTAATGAAAAATGAACACACAATGTTAACACCAAATGATTCAATTTTATTAAGATAATAATACGAGTGATCTTCACTATCACTAGGGTTACAAACCTTGAATCTATATGTTTCTATGACTTGTGATTTCTATGATAAGTTATGTTCTTTTGTTCTTGATAGATATTCTAAGCATATGAATTAAGCACACTTAATATCTAGTCTAAGATCTTCTTTTTATAGTCCAAAGAAGATCTTTATAAATAAATGATAAGTCTTGTCGAACTACTTGCTTTGCATGAGAGTGTTAGTCCTTAAGATACAACTTGTATCTGTGTACACAACTTGTTGACTGAACATCTATCAAAGATATTATCTACCGTATATCTTTGACTTTTATACACAAAATATCTTTGTATACTTATCCATCCAGCAGTAGAATACACAAAACTTATCTCTTCAACAACAGTATCTGATGCACCAGTAGTAGATTGCTTGCGGCAGCAGAATCTCTAACACTAGCAGTATAATGAAACACACTAGCAGTAGAATGACACTTAGTATATTTCTTTGAGCAGAACTAACCTTGTGAACGTTTAATTCCCAATACTAATCTTCAGAACATTTAATTCCCAACACATAGCGAGAATGTGTAGGACTTACTAGATTTAGTAGTAAACATATAATACACCTATTTTAACATCATTTCTACTTATGTGACTTATTTAATCATTTACGGAGGTGATTTTTCAACTAAATTTATAGTTATTCCAAACGCTCCTTTCAAGACCGTATTTTTCGTAAATTTGCTTTAAGCACATAATTTGACACTTAATTCTTTTGAGAAATCTTTTCTTTTATTTTCCAAGGACATCTTCAAGCTTGTATACAAAGTAACATTTGACAACAAAATTTTTAAGTATAATTAGCGAAACATTTTTCATATTATATTACGCTTCAATGGTAATTTGATACATGGATCGTACTCCATTTTAAAAACCATTTGTTTTGAAAATAAGAGCCACGAGGCTTTGACACCAATTGTGAAAACGTAGGGGGGGGGTGAATACGTTACCATTATAAAATCTTATTTCTTGTTGTACCAAATATCTAATTAAGCTTGTTATAATATGAAAGATGTCAATTATAGTTTATGACTAGCATATATTAAAACAAGTTGTCACACAAGTATAACCATCAAGTCACAACGCAAGCAATCATATAATAAAAACATAAAAGTAAAGCAGTAAGTAAAAGAAAGCGCAAACTGAACACGATGATTTATAGTGGTTCGGTCACGGAGCTCCTCTCCGCCCTACTCCACTCCCCGAGTACCCAAATCGAGAGTTACTTCACTAGATCAACAAGCTCCCTTCTCGGTGGAGAAAACCTTACAAACATCGCTTACACTTTTTCTGGTACAAAGCTAAATACCGGGTTCTAGTTCGAGGTAGAACCAACCTAACGTCGCTTATACAATATTTTCGACACTAAGCTAGATGTCGAGTTCTTTTACAAGGGTACAACCACTCCCGCTATGTTTTATGGCCCAACATAAAAACCTTGTGTTTTATGGCATAAACACATAAACCATCTAATCTAGTTTGGTGAATAGATTGTGATGATGCAATGATGTTTACAATGATGATCTATGACAGAAATGTCAAATGGATATGAATAACTAATCTAAATGAACTTCCATTGATAGAAAGCCTTCAATGGATGAAGATCACAAGTTCCCTAAGCTTGTTGTGATAGATCTTCATATATGTATGCTTGTGATGGATGATGACTCACGATCTCTGAGCTTGCTTCACATGATCATTTTGAGAGTATGCTTACCACATAATGAAAGTTAGTAACATTATGATCATGATGATTAGGGTGATTAATGTATGTTACTACATGGTTACCTACTGATCTAAATGTATGCAAAAGGGTAGAGAGAATGTTTGTTCAAGTGGTTTTGAAATGAGTGAACAATAGGCTGCTATTTATAGCCATTTGGCTTTAGCAACCCACGGATCACACGAAACCAAAAAAAAGGGTTCCGCCCTTTATAACTTTTGGTTCCGTGGTCTCCTGACACAAAATCTAAGAATCTTTATCAAATCTTTCCAAAATCAAATCTAAATCTTTACAAAATCTTTCCAAAATCAAATCTAAATCTTTACAAAATCTTTCCAAAATCAAATCTAAATCTTTACAAAATCTTACCAAAATGTTTCATGAAATCTAACCAAGATATATTCTTAGAATTTGCTAGAATAGGATGATCCAAGGCATGATGTAATAAACCATTTTCTTTTTGACTTAAGTATATATGAAAGTTAACTTGTAAAATGAATTGTAACTAGTTTAGACAAATGTCTAAATGTAACTAGTTCAAGAAAATGTCTATTTTAAGTGTTTATCAAAATAAAATGTATTTTGTCAAGTGTAAGTAAACTTTAGTACTTAATGCAAAATATAAAATGAGGTTCGAAATAGAATGGTTAATCTATTAAAATACTTAATGACTCTAAACGTATTTTAAACATTCTAAATGATTTGTTAAGGGGTTTGATCATAAAGCCACATAACAAACATGTACGAACCTATGTTGTATCATACGAGGACTTGAGAAGTCGAGAGGTGTTGAATGTATGTTGAGACAAAATATGATTACAAGTAACTTGTACATTTTACGTTATGTCTCAAGTTACACGTTTGTCATCAATAAAAAAAAAGGGGACTGTATAGATTAAATATCATAATATTTTCACTAACAAAGTTGATTGCTTGGAATTAGATTCTTGTTTGGCTAGAATCTCAAGGTACGCATACTTTTACGTTTGGTTAATTAATTTATACATTATATTTTCCTACTCGCTTCCGCATGTATACTTGATGTTTATGTTATTTAATTATGATTGTTATGTATTAAAATTCTAACAGTGGCATCAAAGCCTGGTTAATGTGTAATTAATTACCAAAACGCATAAAAACGAATCTTGAATTGTGTTTATACATGTTGATCGAATTTTTTTGGGTTTTAATTTTAATATTGATTAGCAACCCTAGATTAACAAGTTTATATGTTAGTATGCGATCTTTTGGCAACTTGATAATAGTTATGTAGAATCCATGAAAACGTGCATGTTTGGCATGGATTTATTGTTGTGATAATTTAAATTGTTTAAATTTGCTCTATGAATTAATGGTTAAGTTTTACATATATAATTTAATGGAAAGGTAAGTTTCATACTTTCATTACTAGCAGATCAACTGATGTAATGGAACTATGTTAATTTTCAGTTTTTTAATTTAGACGACTTAATTGAGTTGTAAGTGAGAGCCTGGACTCAAGGCATAAGATGGGAATAAAACATGCTTATATTGCAATATTGTTTGGCAATGTAAATTCCATAAAGATCTAGGAATTGGAAATTGTTTGCCAATTATTGTTCGACAATTACCTTGTTGAATACTTTCATTACTAGCAGGTCAAATGATGTAATGGAATTATGTCAATTAGGATCCTAGCTTTAAGAAAATTATATGGTTTGTATGAATATTAACCAATGGGTATTTAACTTTCTTAAAGATTGTATTATCGAAAATACTAAAATTTAATTTTGTAAATTCTTTTAAATGTATTAATGCAACATTAAACTGTAAACGTGGGATATTCTTTTATTGGTAAATTGATCTACACCCGTAGGGTTTTTTTTTTTGCTAGAGTCAACTTTACTAAAAGGATAAACCTAGTCTACTTTCCATGAGAGAAGCATGAGACTTAATCCTATTCCTTTTCATGAACGAGAAATGTATGATAGGAAAATTAGAATTGTCTAAATTCTAAATACATAACTCATAGCAAACTTTAATAGTTAAGATTATTGCACATTTTATGAGTTATTAAATTAGAAGCTAGACTAATTACCGCAATATGGTAATAGATAAACTAGTATACTTTATCTAGTTTTGTTTTGACTATTTAATGGTGCTACATACCATTGTGGGGATGGTAGACCTATTAAGGAAGAAATTGCACGCCCAATTTTTAAAGTTAATTGCATTGATGGACAGTCCATCATTTACAAAGTAGAATACATTCTTTTAGTACCTAAGTAATTGTTACGTATGGGTTTCTCAAAGATGTAAGGAAGTAAATAGCACACTATTTTCTTTCACTGGTTAATGAAACACTTACAATGTTGTCATATCCAGTGGGAGCATTGTGTTCTTATTACTGAATAAGAAATTATTGTAATGATAACTAATTCAGTGGGAGCTACAAGTTTTTGTTATCTTGGTAGTAATCTACATTATCTTTTGAATGTCTCAAGATAAATACTTTCCAAATATAGACACTAATATTTTCACGGATAGTCATGTACGTTTCCTTGTCAATTGAGTAGCTCTATATCTACTAGTTATGCTAACATCAATGACACAATCAAATTGTTCACATTAACAAACGCGTGTCGTGTTGTTTATCTGGTACATGATGTTGTTCCATGCAAAAGTGGGAGAAATTGTGACAACCCGTAATTTTTCAGACGTATTTTTATACGAGATTATCCATGTTTTTCATTTACGAACCTTTCCAAGCTTATTTGACTCTAAAATGTGAAGTTATCTCACCAAACGTGGAATTTGTACACAACGCGTACTGGCACAACCGACGATTTGATTTGATTATTGTATTATTTTTGAGAAACGAGGCATAAGAATAGTCGTTTTTATTGGAAATATTATTCTGAGCGCGATAGCGTAATTCTTGTGTCCTGAATCCGCGGTTTACTAGCCTAAATGAGCCCCGAGTCTCATTTCGTGAAAGATAGCATAAATTACGATATTGGTCCCTGGACTAAAGTCCCACCGCCAACCCCTAAGATTCCTAGGGTTTCATAACCAGCCCCTAGGGTTTACATAACCCTTAGCCTAGCCTATATAAACCTTGCTATAACCATTCTAGGGTTATGATCCCTCTCATTTTCCGGCAGCCCCCCTGTTCCGGCCACCCCTTCTCCGGCTACCACAACAACCACCAACGCAGCCATCATCACCCATCTCTTTTCCCTCTCTCTCGATAACTTAAAGATTTTTCTTGCGACACAAGTTTATAGCTATAACGTGTGTAGATCTAGAGGAAGGTTCGAGTTGGTAGTTGGGGGTTGCTTAGATCATTTTGGTTTTGTCTAGGGTTTGCCCATGAGACTTGCAGCCGTGGTTCACCAGCACCAACCACCACAACCGCGCCGTCTCCACCCCTCTTCCTCTCACTCTCTCGTTGTTCGAGTGGTATGGTAAAACCACTCCTCGTGTTGTCGATTATATTACTGATTATAACTATTTTGGTCTAAGTTTTCGTGGATAATAATAATGGATTTGATATGTTTTAAAAATTGAATTCGTGTTTTAAGATTTGATTTAAAATGGTGTTGTTTGATTTCTGTGGTCACGGGTCGAGTATATAACCCGAGTATGGTTCTCAGTTTGATGCTTGGATTTGCTTATTTCTCTAGTTTTGAGCACTTGGAATAGGACTTGCTTTTTGATAAGTCAGTTGTTGATATTTCTGGTTTTGCTTGCATTTTTGGATTGTTTAAAGTTGGTTATATACATTCTTGTCTGCGAGATAAAGGTTGAGTGTTGTTTGAGTTGAGCTTGTTTGGTGTTGAGTTAAATTTAAACCGTGAGGGTGTATTGTGTTTGGTCTAACATCAAGGCACCTGGGGTGCTCGGTTAGTGTTGTAGTTGCGATAATATTGGATTTGGTATTTTGTTGAGTTTCGGTCTTGGTCAGCAAGTGCACTAGGGTGCGTTTGTTTGATTTATGTAACAACTTAATTGTTGTTTCTTTTCGAAGTTGAGAGTGTTGGGTTGAAAATGGGCCGAAGCCCATGTTACATTGGGTACAATTTGTGTTAACCCACTTGGGGTTTGTTAGTTCGTTAATGAGTTCACAAGTAAATATAATTAAAAGTATGTTAGTCGTAAGTTGTGGGGTAAAAATATACCCATTTGACAAAAAGATGTGACTTATTTATGGTTCAATTGGTACGTTTCGGTTACTTGGAAAATTAATACTCGGTTACTTGATTTGTGACATGACATTATTGGATTCATATTGGATAAACATATTACTTGGACATATATCGATCTCGAATTATTGGACAATGGACATTTTGAACTTATTGGACTTGAAACGAATAAAATATATTAGACTCAAGATGAATTTAATATATTTGATTCGGAACAATTATACAATAAGGCAATAATGTGAATATTCAATGAACACATTTTATTAATTTTATATTAAATTGTTTTGAGAAAATTGACTTTTATTATAAACGTAAATTGGCTTTTCTAAACTATTTGAGATTATGGGGAAAATACCGGAACTACCAATTGATCTATTTTATATTACCTAGTTATTTGTCATTATTTTCTGGATTCCCTTGTTATCTTGAGTTCTAGTCAGTATTGTTCTCGACTATGTCGATGTCTTTTTCTCTTTGGCGTGATTTGTATGTCGAGTCTATGTTTTCTTACCGCCACACGAAACGTTGATACTAAGCTTTTGATAAGGATTGAAATCGAGTAATCCACGAAAACTACGACACGTTGTCTTTTATAGACTTTATTACTGTGCGAGACGTATTTTGAGATAACCGTTTACGTATTAGGTTGTGCCGATCCTAGACCGTTTGTGTTCCGTTGTGCCTGTATATCTTGGAACCGTCGTGCCGTATGTCTTGAGACTGTTGTGTTTTGCTTCTCGATGCCAGTCGTGTCAGTTGTGATCTTTGCATTGCTGTGGCTAAGGTGAGTTCATGGCCCCTACTTTTAACGGTTTTATAACTATTTTTGGGGAGAATACATGCTCGTTTTTTTTATAACTAAACTCAATGACTGTTTATTTGGAATATGCGAATTGTTTACTTAAGTTTTGAATGTTTGGTTGAAATATTTGATTTGGTTATTTGAAGGCATTATGTGATTGACTGATATGCTTGTGAGAAAACATTCAAAACTATTTTGAATGGACCTAACTGTTGTTTTTTATTTGCTATAACTTGTTGACTGGCTAAGGTTAGATATGCGATAGATGTTTGTCTTAGACCAGGGTAGCAAACAATCTAGTCCTAATTTGCTATAACATGGTGCCTGGCTAAGGTCGGATATACCTAGGGCCCTACTCCTACTGTGATTATCAATATGAAAGAGGGCTTTTGTGACCGATCCTATTGATACTTGATGATTGCGATTGTTGATGTTTGTAGAATTGTGATTTATATCTATCTTAGTCCAGTGTAGAAAATCAATTATCTTGGTGCACGGTTATACTATTTCTTAAACCTATGAACTCACCAGCGTAAGCTAACCCTTTTAGCATGTATTTTCATGTTTAAGGTGATAGCTTATTTCTGGAGGCATTTGGCAAGGGACATAGTCATAGTCTACTCTGATATATTTATTTGGGACCGCTTTATTTATTTTATGTGCCTATTTACGCACTACTTTTTAATAATGTAAATTTAACACTTTTTGTTAATCAATTTTATTCTAAATGGTTGAGGTAAAACCGTTCTTTGTACCTTGTGTTGTGATACCAATTGAGTAGCACCCCAGTGTATTGTATGGTTCTGCTGGACCCTATTTTGGGGGTGTTATAGATTGGTATCAGAGCCTAGGTTATAGAGAACTGGGTTTATTTTCTAAAACCTTGACTATAACCACTTTTATGAAAACTTAACCCTATGACAGTCACGTGCATGCCTGCCAAGCTGATGCCTCGCGTATGATTTGGTTTGAGGATATAATTGATGAGATGAGTAATAATATATTAGATGAGATGTTCATGGTATATTTGACGAGTTGTTTGATGACATGCTTGATGATGCGTGGTTTTGCGACCTTACAACAGGTTTTACCTCTCGAGGGATCTCAAGAGGCTTGCAATCCCCACCAGGCAGTGTACCTGACCGATGTAGTATAGTGTAGTGGCAAGTACCGGGGGATTGATCGTTCTCTAGGGGAATAGTGTCGTTAGGATTGAAAAAACTACTCTAATAGGTCTAAGGGTGAGGGAAGATTCTTTTTGTATTTTTTATATTTTTATGAAAGCAAGTAAAATCTCGGGTTTGAAGGAGTGGGCGGAATTAGTTGCTAGTCAACTAACCCAAATAAGTACAATTGCAAATAAAATAAAATAACTGAAAATAAAAAGGTTGTGGAACTTATGTGGAGAGAAATGTGTTTACTTAGATTTCCTTACTCCCTAACTATCTTTTACCGGTTGATTAGTGTGTATTAATTGCGTGGATGACGGGTGTATTCCTTAATACCAATCGTGGGGTGGCGTACGTACTTCCCCAACTCTACAAGCTCCTACTTCACTCCTATGTCGAGCCGGCTAAGAAGCTCCTAACATGGGATCACTAGAATTCGCTCATGCATTAAATACAACCATAATAACCTTAGTACGCATTGGTTCATGTTTCTTAAGACGTTCAAGCAAGTTACCGTATAGGAGGTTAGCCAGTTTTCTTAAGCCTAACATCGATAAACAATCATCCAATACAATTAATAACACACCAACAACCAATAATCAATAGTTAGGTTTCATTAAATCTAAGCAAACACAAGATAAATCTTGCCTAGCATGTTAAATAAAAGACAAGAACAAGATATAATCAAACAACACATAGACATATTGAATGATTAATTGATTACTTATCTTCAATTGAACATGGGAGATCCAAGGGTATAAAACCCTTAAAAATGGCAGAAAAATCGTCTTAGGGTTTCTCCTCGCAAAGTTGCACACAATGACTAAAAATTATGAAAATATATATAGGAAAACAGATCTGACGGCGTCACGTTATAGAGCTTGACGCCGTCACCTCGCCGCGGTTAGGGTTTCTTGATGGCCTTCTTGACGCCGTCCCCTTTTAATCATCCAAAATCCTCTCTGGCTTATCAAGGGTTGACGGCCTTCTTGACGCCGTCCCCCTTTAATCTTCCAAAATCCTCTCTGGCGCGTCAAGGGTTGACGGCGTCACACTGGGGCTTGACGCCGTCACAGGTACTTTTCCAGCAGATTTTGAGACTTTGTCGTTTTCTTCACTTTTATGCTCCAAAAACGTCCAAAATGCTTCCTTTTCCAGATTTCTTCTCCAAAGTACCTAAAATGACAAAAGGAACGATTTAGGGCAATATTTGATCAAATAAATACGATTTAGGGCTTAAATGACCCCCTAAAATCGGTACACTTTTCGCTTCATCACTTGATTATATATTTGTTGAGATGTGTGCCTGACTATTGGATATTTTATGTCCGCCTATTCTAGCTGTTCACTATAAGCATTTCCATATGCTTATGCACGCACCGTACATGTCACGGAGTTACGCAATTTCCTTGCGTAATCACATTATTGAATGTCGAGTTTGTACACTTGTCGTGGTTTTGGGAATGATTTTGGATGTAAATGACATACTACTAGTATAACTAGGCTGAGTATTTCAAAATTCATTGAACCTTTGGTGAATATAGACTGATCACCTATGTTCAACCAGGGACAGTGGGACATAGCCTGATCACCTATGTCCGACTCAGAGGTGAATTTTGCAAAACTGGGAGTAGTTATAATGGAATTATGTTCGGTTGGGTTTTAATTTTGGAAATGGTACAGTTTTGCGCATGTACACGAACATGGAATATTTACTTCCACATACACGACACACTGGCATCACAACACCACATGAACCGGTATGCCCTTGGCACCGCTATACGTCTCCGTTATATGGAATTCCTGTTTGTCGCCGTCTGGCCGTAGTTTGCATCGGGTCGGGTTTGACCCGATTGGCACCGTTTGAATATGAGTTGCTTATTTATAACTCATCAAAAGCGTAATAAGCCCGTCTGAGCTTATTGGAGCGTTTGTATTTGATTTTTGGCTACGATTAGAATTGATATTGGCTATGTTTGGATTGGTTTTAATTCTGATTGAATTTGGATTGTTTGATTTTTTGATTTTGGACTTCATTCCGGATTTGGAATTGTTATTCGACCTTGTTTTGTTGTGGTCTTGTTACAGTCATCTCTACCCTAAGCCTTGTACTCAATCGATGTTGTTCAATCGAAATTGTTCAATCAATGTTGTACCTCCCGCTTTAAGTACTATGTACATTACTAAGTTAACCGACTGATTGCTAGTAGCAATCAACATCCTCCCTCTGAGTTTTACTCTGAACTCGCTAAACTCTCCATTTGGCAGAGATTTCATGCCCAGTAGAAATTTTAAGACCTTAAGGAGTAACCTGAACCGCGTTTCTTGGGACAATCACCTAATCCTTCTCTCTTCCCTCGGGAATACAGTTATATTTGCTAACCTCTTATGGGATAATAAACTGTTTTGCCATTAATTTACAAACTGTATTTGATTTTTCTACCGACCATTTTGCAGTCATCCTACAAAATGTTTTACTGCTATTTCACAAAAATCAAAATTTTGATCTTATTACCATTTTATAAATGGCGAACTGCTTTCCTGTTACCCCGTAAACTGTTCTACAAATCGTTTAGCAAAACGATTTCATAAAACGTTTTATTACGATGTTTGATCCGTGCTAAATAGATATAAATATTATGCAACGACGGATACGCGTGAACAATTACAAATTACCCCTTTGTGAAAAAGGATATTTGCAAAAACTCACGTTCGTGTGTAGTGTTAAGACAGGTAAGTAATTACCCGAATAGTTTCCCAACGAGGTGCGAATGGGCAACTGTGAAAAGCTAGGATTAGAGTGACTGATGATATGATATGAGATTTTTGATTTTGCTTTATTTAATAATTCTAAATAACAATTTAAAAACAGATATACACAAGAAAATTAAACACGAATAAAATTAAACTAAAACGCGTAACGGGAAAGCTAAAATGGGATTAAAACTAAAATTTTAGAAAATTAAAACTTAAAAATGTAAAATTACTTAAAACTTATTTAAAAACTTAAATTATATTTTTTATACTTTTTATTTAATTATTATTAATTATTAATTATTTACTTACTTTTTAAACTAATTTAAATTATAATAAATACTAAATAAACAAAGAAAATTCTAAAACTTTTTCTAAAAATATTATTAAGTAAATAGAAGCTAAGAAAATTATAAAAATGAAACTTACTTGATTAAAATTTAAAAAGATAAATTCTATTAAATAGAAGCTATCACTATATTTCTATTTTTGGTTTTTCTTAAGGTCTAAAAATGTAATTATATTTTTCCTAGATTAAAAATGACAAAAGAAAATTATGAAAATTAGATTTATATTTTTCTGATTATTATTTTATTTATTATGATTTAATTACTAATAGAAACTAATAAAAAAGATTAAAAATATCAAATGAATTAGGAAAAATCTGAAAAATTCAGGATAAGTCAAAAATAATATTTAAAAGATAGGAAAAATAAAATCAAAAGTTTAATAAGCCTGGAGAGCTGATTTGGGCAGATAAGCAATAAGCAAATAAGCTAAAAATAAGCTAATAAGCACAAAACTCAACCAAATGCTCAGGACAGGCTCAATATACTTATATAAGCTTAAAACAACTGATAAACACAAATAAGCACAATGATTTAAGCTGAATAGAAGATAAGCAGTAGCAAAGTTCACACAGAAAACTCAGAAAATTGCCAACTTTCAAGGCAAATTAAGCACAATGAATAAGCTCTGAGATGCAATCTAATTGGGGCAAAAGTAAGCTAGCAGTATGAACTATTCAGAAACACAAAAATCTAGGCAAGAGCTTATCTAAATAAGCCATAATTGAGGCAAGATCAGCAGCCTCAGCAATCAGCATATACTGATTCTGCTGATGCAGGGTTTGTGCAGAAGTGCACAAGTTAAACAAGACTTAACCACCACTTGTATCTACTCTAAATGGACTCAAAGGAACTCAGACAAGCAATGAAAAAGGACAAAATGAGCTTTTGGCATAAAATGGCTTATTTGGCCTGCTGAGCTTCTAAAAATTCCACAAAGGACTCAAAACTATAAAACCTACAAATTGAACTTGTCAAATCTGAGAACCAGCTTAATATGACTCAAATAAGCTTAACCAAACTTGGACCAAGTGCAAAGTAACAGTAAAACCTTGTTTGACCTTTTGACTGAGTTAAACCAAACAACCCTTAAAAGGGTGTCTGTTGTGGATTTTCAAAGGGAAAACCAAATTTTGACAATGAAACTTGATTATTACTGATTAAATAACTTATAAAAACTATAATAAGCAACTTATAAAACAGAATTAAGCAATTTATTAAGCTACACTATAATTGACTGATTTTGACTTTTTTAGATTTTTTAAGTAAAACTAAGACAAAAGCTCTATGATACTGATTTAACTAATGAAATATAACTTATAATAGATATTAAGCAGTAAATGATAGAAATAAACTAGAAATAAGCTATAGCACAGTTACAATAGAAATTAAGCAAAAGATCAAATAAAGCCTTACAACTGAAGTTGGCTTAGGAAAAGATGAACAAGGACCAGAAACTACTCCTAGCTTGTTGTCAACAAGCTAGAAACCAGAAAAGCCATCCAGATTAGCTTCTAACCCCAGAACTGCTTATTGTGAGCTTTTGTTGACTTCCTTTGACTTTTCTTCAAATCTTGAATTAGAGCAGGATTACACTAACATAAGCTCACAGTAAGCTATAATTAGCTTATATGAGCTTATGTAAACAGATAGATAGCTTTTCCAAACAACATTTAATTTAAAACGAATTACAGTAAAGCTTGAAATTGTAAAGTGACTGAAAGTAAATGCAAGATGTAATAAAATAAGATCAAAATGACTGTAAATGACTTGTATTAATGACTGGAAATGAAAATTACAATAATGAAATGACTGGAAATAAAAGACGATTAAATAAAAATTAACTACTTCTGAATTTCCTATTACATTCATCTATATATACTAAATTGAGGTGGGATTTATCCTATCTCATTCTCTGAATCATTCTGCACCTTTGGATGGTCTTCAAATCATCACAGCCACTCAAATCATTTTTGGCGCCAAAAGTACTAGTAGTGGATTCGAGCAGGTTATTGCAATTAATGCATTTCAGGGAGGTGGAGAAGAAGCATTCAATGCATTTGTTTTGTTAGGTAAGTGGGATAGGATGGGGGTGGTATTGCAGAGAAAACCAGGGGTGATGGTGGTTTGGCGGGGTTGTGAGGTTGAGGATGGGTTTGACCTAAGTCAAACTGGTATTAAATACCAGGGTTGGGTCGGGTTGGTTTATTTAAAGATTGGGCTTGGGCTGGGTTGGTTGTGTAGTGGGTTGGGTAGTGATAAAAGGGTATTTGGGTTTTATTTTTATTTAAGGTCCGGTTTGGTTTATAGTTAAATCACAAGGACTAAATCTGCCAAATTTGTAATTCCAGGGACCAAACATGTACTTTCTCCAAATTTTCCACCCAAAACTGATTTTCTCAAAGTTTTTTACATCCCAGGGACCATTTCTGTCATTTTGCAAAGTTGAGGGACTAAACTTGTAATTTTATGAAACTTTGCACCAAAGGACTTATTATGTAATTTTATGATTATTAAAGGACCTTTGATGACTTTTCCTGTTTTTAGAATAACCAGGGACTAGTTTTGACAACTTTTGAAAGTTGAGGGACTGAAACTGCCAATTATGCAAACTTTGTTCGTTTTTTATCTGTTTTTAAACATTTTGCATCTGAAACATATAAAACACAATTCTGGGATAATTTCAGTATTATGATGCATTTCTGAGTGTTTTTGGATGTTTTGGCAGCTCAGATTAGGTAAAAATGATGAGTATTCACACACTCATCAATCCCCCACACTAAACTATTGCTAGTCCCTAGCAATCTTTTATGACGTTTTTAATGGATTTTTCTCTTTACCAAAAGCCATTACTTCTGGAGTAGCCAATGTTTTAGTATGTAATACTTTGGTACAATGATAACCAAATGATTTTGAGCAAATCATCAGCTGTCAACGGTTTTGATTTGTCTTTACCAAAAGCCGTTTGCTTCTGGACTAGCCAACTCTTAGATAAATTACAACTATTATCTTTGGTGAGCTGATTACCAATCATGGATTTTCACTGCCTTAACCACAAGCCATAACCTTGCGGGCTAGCCAACTCTTCACTTATGAAGATATGGTGAGTCGAATACCATACAATTTTGGGCAAATTGTAAGCCATCAACGGATTTGAGACATCTTTACCAAGAGCCGTTTGCTCTCGGATTAGCCAATCCTTATGTGGGTTAGACATGGCGGACTGATAACCATTTATTGAGTTCTAAGTGAGAAAAAATTTTAAAATTTTGGCTAAAATGGGAGTACTAGATGGTACATTTGATCAAATTCGCAAGAATTCTCCCCCACACTTAGAACTGAATATTGCCCTCAATATTCACAGAACCGGTTGTTAAACCAACACTTAGAACGTGAAAGGGAAATACTAATAGCCATTATTTTATATACACACACATACATTTTTTTTTGACTGTACATATTTACAACATGTGGGGCATCTCCCCCACACTTGGGTGAGATATGGGTGAAAACCCATATTATGCTACTGTTTTTATTAACCGAGTCGCTAGCTTGAATCGACCTCGAATTAAATTGTTCATGGGGAAATGATTGGGAGAAACCATCTCCATCGGACTTTCTTTCAAGATGCTTGGATAACCAATTGAGCATAAGAAAGTTCCACACCGATGAGATAAATCCGGCATTTAAACCAATGTTAAATGGACAATGCCGGGGTCAAAAGTAATATCCTCACTCCCAAATGAGTGAAAGATAGGGGAAATCACCGGGTAGGTGAAGGGAAGAAGAGAGATCTGAATAGCAATTAAGATAAGAACTTCCTCCTCAAGAATTGCATTTTCAAGCGGAGGAGGCAAGTCCTTAAACTTGATCTCCGGAAATTTATCAGTTTTCTCAACCGACTTAATTTCCTTTTTATGAAGTTCAACGGGAGGGAGAGGAGGGGAATTGTCCTGATTCAACAATTTCTCAAGAAGAAGAATATCTCCCTCCAGATCAATCTCAGCGTTATCAATTCCTTCAAGAAATGAATCACACTTGAGAAAAGCCTCGATCTCTTCCAAATTGGAATTACTTCCCTCAAACGGAGTGAGAGAAGGGGAAGAGTCGGAAATGACAGGTAGAGAAGATGTGGTGGGATTACCACTCACAGAATTATGAAAATAACCAATACTTTCATGAGAATACTCCTTTGAAGCAACATCAATGACATAGATTCGGTTAACCGATGCAGAATTAAAATTTGAGGAGTACCTCGAAGTTTGATCATGGTTAAAGGTAACAGCTTCCTTATCCACACGCAATGTGATCTCATGCTTAAATACATCAATAAGAGCATGGCCCGTTTTTAGGAATCCTCTTCCAAGAATGAGAGGAACCTTTTGATCTGCGTCGAATTCAACAACCACAAAGTCAGCTGGAAAATGGAACTTACCTACTTTCGCAAACACATCTTCGGCAATGCCGCATGGATGAGATATGGTTCGATCTGCAAGCTCAAGAGTCATGCAGGTAGGAGTAAGAGCCGGAAGAGAAAGTTTCTTCCATACTGAATGAGGCATCAGGTTGATGCTTGCACCAAGATCGGCCAAGGCATAGCATTCAACCATTCCCGGAAATACACATGGTATAAGAAATTTTCCAGGATCTCCAAGCTTCTCCGGAAGCTTTTTCAAGATAACCGCTGAGCAGTTCTCATTTAACGGAGTTTTAGCCATTTCAATCAGCTTTTCCTTGTTGCTCAATAAGTGTTTGATTGTTGATGCAAATTTGGGCATCAGAATGATAGCATCCACAAAACTTATGTCAAAATGTAATTCTTTAATGATTTGAAAGAATTTGTCCATTTGTTGACTAGCCTTCTCACGGAGCTTTTGCTCATTTAAGCGCGATGGGTAAGGGATATAAGGTTTGGATTTAGGGACAACACTTTCAGGAGTCTTAACAGATTCAAATACGACTCCCAGATTGGATTTCTGTTTCGGGACAACCGGAGGATAGACATGTGTTGTACTTTGTAGGATTGGAATTTGCACTTTGTCCGTTGTATCCTCCGTCTCTTTCTCCATTTCAAACAACGGAGGAGGAATAGGACCAGAGGGTCCCTCGTAAGCAGCACCACTCCGAGTGGTGATAGCTTTAACGAAAGTGGTATCTTCGTCATCATCACTGTCATCAAGCACACTGACAGGAATAGCATTGAGCATTTCGGAATAATATCTGGCTGTTCTTTGCTCACTAAGTTTGGTTGACAAACTTTTAACCGTAAACCGTGATAGAGTAGGATCTATTCTTGATGGTTGATGAGCAAGTGTGGGTGTAGATTTTTGGATGACCGAAGGTTGGACGTATTTAGCACTTCCATTGTTAGAGGGAAGTACCGGGTCCTTTATCACCTTGAGTCCATCATGAGCTTTACCACTATGTGTAGTGACAGCTTTGAGTTCACCCCTTGGGTTAACAACAGTGTTACTTGGGAGACCTCCCGAGGTAGAAGGTGGATTGAGATGGTCCATGAGACTGGCAAACATATTTTTAACTTCGCTTTGAGAATGATCGATTTTGTTTGAAAGCTCAGTCCCTTGCTTGTGTATTGAGGACTGAAATTCATTCTTCAAATTAGAGATTTGATTTTGCATTGCCTTCATATTGGTCTCATTAACCTTGATGTAGCTATCAAGCTCACTTGAGAGAGGTCTTTGGGAATTAGGAGCTGAATACCCTTGATTACCCCTTTGGGGTGGGTATTGATTGTTCGGGGCATGATATTGATTCTGCGTGTTTTGCCCTCTTTGCTGATTAGGATTATTCCTATTTGGATTATTAGGAGAATGAAAGCCGGGTGGTCCATGCTGATTGCTAGCACGGTAATTAGTTTCCACTTGAGGATGGTATTGACCACCTCCTTGATTGGAAGATCCGGCTAAAGCTTTGACTTCAAATGCATTGCCATTGGTGGCAGTACAATTGTAGTAAGCATGAGGGCCACCACAAGTAACACAAACTTCTACCTTTTTGATTTCAGCAGTGTGAGAAGTTTGCGGAGCGGACTCTTTCTTTTGTGTGGAGAAAACCAAAGCTTGAATAACCTTCGTGAGTTCAGCAAGCTGAGTATCAGTACTAGACTGACTCACGAGAGATGAAGTAGAAGGACCAACACTAGCCTGAGAATTATATGGTCTGGCTCGTGCAGTGCGGACCTTTGACTTATTTTCAATAAGTGCAATGGCTTCCTTAGTAGATTTGCTCAGAAAATTACCTCCAGCTGAGGCATTAAGAGAATCTTGGTCAGATGGGTTTAACCTATTGTAGAAAGTGTCCATTTGCATCAAATCGGTGAAACCGTGATGAGGACATTTGCGGAGCAATTCTTTGAAATGATCCCATGCCTCTCCAAATGGTTCATCAGACCGTTGATAGAATTTCATGATTTCATTTTTCAGATATGTGGTTTTAGAAGGAGGAAAGAATTCATTCACGAATTTCTGAACCAAATCTTCCCATGTTGTTATCGATCGAGGGGGTTGTTTGTCAAGCCAAATTCGGGCTGCCCCTTCGATGGAAAACGGGAAAAGAAGAAGTTTTATTGATTCCTCAGGGACACTTTTGCATTTGATGGTAGATGTGATTTTATTGAACCATCTAATGTGATCTTGAGGATCGTCCCTGTCAAAACCATAGAATTGACGCGATGTTACATGGTTTATCAACCCAGTCTTGAGCTCAAAATTCTCAGCCACGATGGCTAGAACAACAATGGCATCTCCGTACCCATTGATGGGAGCTTGGAGCAGCTCATTCATAGGACGGTTTTAAGCCATGATGTCAGTGGTTATGGGATTAGTCCGTATCTCGGGTACGACTGATGGAGCAGAACGTCTACGACGTCTTCGAGGTATGTTTCCAAGCTCACGAAAAGGGCTTGATGACCTAGAAGAACGAGTGCGCATGCACTTAGCAAAATTTTTCAAATAAAATCAAGATCGAGAAAAAAAAACACAAGTAAACTTAAACCAACAATCAACATGCGTACGGTAGCTCTCTAAAAGATAAACGCACAGAGTGGCGGAGAAGCAAAGGTGGGCAATTAATGCTCCTTAAAAACCCGCTTCTTTCAGTCCGACAATTTAATGTCAAACTATCCTTAAACCTCTGTTATAGTTTGTTTATCAATCAAAGGTGAGCCGATATTCGCAAGTGATACAAAGGCAAGTTTTAAATCTTTGGTTTGGGAACTTATTATAGTCGTACCCCCAGTTAGGTAGTACTCTGTCTTGGTTCTCGATGGTTAATTTTTATTGTTTGTTATTTATTAAAGAAAACGGAAAATGTTTTTGGGTTTTTAATTTTTATATGATAATAATAATAATAATATATATAGAAAAGAAAAGAAAAA
Source organism: Artemisia tridentata subsp. tridentata (assembly GCA_021014915.2). Classification (NCBI taxonomy): domain Eukaryota; kingdom Viridiplantae; phylum Streptophyta; class Magnoliopsida; order Asterales; family Asteraceae; genus Artemisia; species Artemisia tridentata. The sequence continues at coordinate 145,263,854 of CP139504.1, read as the reverse complement.
TATTTTTGTATTTTATATTGTTTTTGAGAAATAGGAACTTCTTGGAAGAAGGATCTCGAATCACTAATCGCTAAAACTTACACAACTGTCGTAGCACACCTCCCCGGCAGCGGCGCCAAAATTTGATCCGTGCTAAATAGATATAAATATTATGCAACGACGGATACGCGTGAACAATTACAAATTACCCCTTTGTGAAAAAGGATATTTGCAAAAACTCACGTTCGTGTGTAGTGTTAAGACAGGTAAGTAATTACCCGAATCGTTTCCCAACGAGGTGCGAATGGGCAACTGTGAAAAGCTAGGATTAGAGTGACTGATGATATGATATGAGATTTTTGATTTTGCTTTATTTAATAATTCTAAATAACAATTTAAAAACAGATATACACAAGAAAATTAAACGCGAATAAAATTAAACTAAAACGCGTAACGGGAAAGCTAAAATGGGATTAAAACTAAAATTTTAGAAAATTAAAACTTAAAAATGTAAAATTACTTAAAACTTATTTAAAAACTTAAATTATATTTTTTATACTTTTTATTTAATTATTATTAATTATTTATTATTTAATTACTTTTTAAACTAATTTAAATTATAATAAATACTAAATAAACAAAGAAAATTCTAAAACTTTTTCTAAAAATATTATTAAGTAAATAGAAGCTAAGAAAATTATAAAAATGAAACTTACTTGATTAAAATTTAAAAAGATAAATTCTATTAAATAGAAGCTATCACTATATTTCTATTTTTGGTTTTTCTTAAGGTCTAAAAATGTAATTATATTTTTCCTAGATTAAAAATGACAAAAGAAAATTATGAAAATTAGATTTATATTTTCTGATTATTATTTTATTTATTATGATTTAATTACTAATAGAAACTAATAAAAAAGATTAAAAATATCAAATGACTTAGGAAAAATCTGAAAAATTCAGGATAAGTCAAAAGTAATATTTAAAAGATAGGAAAAATAAAATCAAAAGTTTAATAAGCCTGGAGAGCTGATTTGGGCAGATAAGCAATAAGCAAATAAGCTAAAAATAAGCTAATAAGCACAAAACTCAACCAAATGCTCAGGACAGGCTCAATATACTTATATAAGCTTAAAACAACTGATAAACACAAATAAGCACAATGATTTAAGCTGAATAGAAGATAAGCAGTAGCAAAGTTCACACAAAAAACTCAGAAAATTGCCAACTTTCAAGGCAAATTAAGCACAATGAATAAGCTCTGAGATGCAATCTAATTGGGGCAAAAGTAAGCTAGCAGTATGAACTATTCAGAAACACAAAAATCTAGGCAAGAGCTTATCTAAATAAGCCATAATTGAGGCAAGCTCAGCAGCCTCAGCAATCAGCATATACTGATTCTGCTGATGCAGGGTTTGTGCAGAAGTGCACAAGCTAAACAAGACTTAACCACCACTTGTATCTACTCTAAATGGACTCAAAGGAACTCAGACAAGCAATGAAAAAGGACAAAATGAGCTTTTGGCTTAAAATGGCTTATTTGGCCTGCTGAGCTTCTAAAAATTCCACAAAGGACTCAAAACTATAAAACCTACAAATTGAACTTGTCAAATCTGATAACCAGCTTAATATGACTCAAATAAGCTTAACCAAACTTGGACCAAGTGCAAAGTAACAGTAAAACCTTGTTTGACCTTTTGACTGAGTTAAACCAAACAACCCTTAAAAGGGTGTCTGTTGTGGATTTTCAAAGGGAAAAACAAATTTTGACAATGAAACTTGATTATTACTGATTAAATAACTTATAAAAACTATAATAAGCAACTTATAAAACAGAATTAAGGAATTTATTAAGCTACACTATAATTGACTGATTTTGACTTTTTTAGAGTTTTTAAGTAAAACTAAGACAAAAGCTATATGATACTGATTTAACTAATGAAATATAACTTATAATAGATATTAAGCAGTAAATGATAGAAATGAACTAGAAATAAGCTATAGCACAGTTACAATAGAAATTAAGCAAAAGATCAAATAAAGCCTTACAACTGAAGTTGGCTTAGGAAAAGATGAACAAGGACCAGAAACTACTCCTAGCTTGTTGTCAACAAGCTAGAAACCAGAAAAGCCATCCAGATTAGCTTCTAACCCCAGAACTGCTTATTGTGAGCTTTTGTTGACTTCCTTTGACTTTTCTTCAAATCTTGAATTAGAGCAGGATTACACTAACATAAGCTCACAGTAAGCTATAATTAGCTTATATGAGCTTATGTAAACAGATAATAAGCTTTTCCAAACAACATTTAATTTAAAACGAATTACAGTAAAGCTTGAAATTGTAAAGTGACTGAAATTAAATGCAAGATATATTAAAATGAGATCAAAATGACTGTAAATGACTGGAAATGAAAATTACAATAAAGAAATGACTGGAAATAAAAGACGATTAAATAAAAATTAACTACTTCTGAATTTCCTATTACATTCATCTATATATACTAAATTGAGGTGGGATGTATCCTATCTCATTCTCTGAATCATTCTGCACCTTTGGATGGTCTTCAAATCATCTCAGCCACTCAAATCATTTTTGGCGCCAAAAGTACTAGTAGTGGATTCGAGCAGGTTATTGCAATTAATGCATTTCAGGGAGGTGGAGAAGAAGCATTCAATGCATTTGTTTTGTTAGGTAAGTGGGATAGGATGGGGGTGGTATTGCAGAGAAAACCAGGGGTGATGGTGGTTTGGCGGGGTTGTGAGGTTGAGGATGGGTTTGACCTAAGTCAAACTGGTATTAAATACCAGGGTTGGGTCGGGTTGGTTTATTTAAAGATTGGGCTTGGGCTGGGTTGGTTGTGTAGTGGGTTGGGTAGTGATAAAAGGGTATTTGGGTTGTATTTTTATTTAAGGTCCGGTTTGGTTTATAGTTAAATCACAAGGACTAAATCTGCCAAATTTGTAACTCCAGGGACCAAACATGTACTTTCTCCAAATTTTCCATCCAAGGACCATTCCTGCCAAAGATTAGTAGTACAAGACCCAAAACTGATTTTCTCAAAGTTTTTTACATCCCAGGGACCATTTCTGTCATTTTGCAAAGTTGAGGGACTAAACTTGTAATTTTATGAAACTTTGCACCAAAGGACTTATTATGTAATTTTATGATTATTAAAGGACCTTTGATGACTTTTCCTGTTTTTAGAATAACCAGGGACTAGTTTTGACAACTTTTGAAAGTTGAGGGACTGAAACTGCCAATTATGCAAACTTTGTTCGTTTTTTATCTGTTTTTAAACATTTTTCATCTGAAACATATAAAACACAATTTTGGGATAATTTCAGTATTATGATGCATTTCTGAGTGTTTTTGGATGTTTTGGCAGCTCAGATTAGGTAAAAATGATGAGTATTCACACACTCATCAATGTTATGAATCAAACTAAAAATCAAAAGGTTGACTTTGCTACAATTTTATAAATGATGAATTGGTTTTCCTATTATCCTATAAGCTGTTTCATAAATCATTTCACAAATCATGTTGTACGTCGATTTGCTGTTTTTGCTACTATATCATAAGCTAGACCTCAGGAGCGAATCCCGCACCTCTACCCGATTAATCAAGTGTGGGAATGGTTGGGATAGACACCTCCCGTTAGACAAATTCTCTTATAACGATACCCACGACTCCATTATTTCAACGGAACCGTACGAGGCACTTTATGGTCGCAAGTGCCGATCGCTGACTGTTTGTGTGGAGGTTGGGGATACCCAACTTACTGACCCTGAACTTTTTCATGAGACTACCGAGAAGATCGTTCAGATCAGAACCGAGTTGCAAGCTGCTCACGAATCGTCCGAAGAGTATGCCGACAAATGACGTAAACCTCTTGAATTACCATTTAAAGCCAAGATTATGCTTAAAGATTCACCATGAGAAGGTGTGATACGTTTACTGAATAAGGAATTGTGTTCTTATTACTGAATAAGGAATTATTGTAATGATCTCTAATTCAGTGGGAGCAACAAGTTTTTGTTATCTTGGTAGTAATCTACATTATCTTTTGAATGTCTCAAGATAAATACTTTACAAATATAGACACTAATATTTTCAAGGATAGTCATGTACGTTTCCTTGTTAGTTAAGTAGCTCTATATCTACTAGTTATGCTAATATCAACGACACAATCATATTGTTCACATTAACAAACGCGTGTCGTGTTGTTTATCTGGTAAATGATGTTGTTTCATGCACAAGTGGGAGAAATTGTGACAACCCGTAATTTTCCAAACGTACTTTTATACGAGATTATCCATGTTTTTCATTTACGAACCTTTCCGAGCTTATTTGACTCAAAAACTTGAAGTTATCTCACCAAACGTGGAATTTGTACACAACGCGTACTGGCACAACCAACGATTCGATTTGATTATTGTATTATTTTTGAGAAACGAGGCATAAGAATAGTCATTTTTATTGGAAATATTATTCTGAGCGCGATAGCGTAATTCTCGTGTCTTGAATCCGCGGTTTACTAGCCTAAATGAGCCCCGAGTCTCATTTCGTGAAAGATAGCAGAAATTATGATGTTAGTCCCTGGACTAAAGTCCCACCGCCAACCCCTAAGATTCCTAGGGTTTCATAACCAGCCCCTAGGGTTTACCAAACCCTTAGCCTAGCCTATATAAACCTTGTTATAACCATTCTAGGGTTATGATCCCTCTCATTTTCCGGCAGCCCCCCTGTTCCGGCCACCCCTTCTCCGGCTACCACAACAACCACCAACGCAGCCATCATCACCCATCTCTTTTCCCTCTCTCTCGATAACTTAAAGATTTTTCCGGCGACACAAGTTTATAGCTATAACGTGTGTAGATCTAGAGGAAGGTTCGAGTTGGTAGCTGGGGGTTGCTTAGATAGTTTTGGTTTTGTCTAGGGTTTGCCCATGAGACTTGCAGCCGTGGTTCACCACCACCAACCACCACAACCGCGCTGTCACCACCCCTCTTCATCTCACTCTCTCTTTGTTCGAGTGGTATAGTAAAACCACTCCCCGTGTTGTCGATTTTATTACTAATTATAACTATTTTGGTCTAAGTTTTTGTGGATTATAATAATGGATTTGATATGTTTTAAAAGCTGAATTCGTGTGTTAAGATTTGATTTAAAATGGTGTTGTTTGATTTCTGTGGTCACGGGTCGAGTATATAACCCGAGTATGGTTCTCAGTTTGATGCTTGGATTTGCTTATTTCTCTAGTTTTGAGCACTTGGAATTGGACTTGCTTTTTGATAAGTCAGTTGTTGATATTTCTGGTTTTGCTTGCGTTTTGGATTGTTTAAAGTTGGTTATATACATTCTTGTCTGCGAGATAAAGGTTGAGTGTTGTTTGAGTTGAGCTTGTTTGGTGTTGAGTTAAATTTAAACCGTGAGGGTGTATTGTGTTTGGTCTAACATCAAGGCACCTGGGGTGCTCGGTTAGTGTTGTAGTTGCGATAATATTGGATTTGGTATTTTTGTTGAGTTTCGGTCTTGGTCAGCAAGTGCACTAGGGTGCCTTTGTTTGATTTATGTAACAACTTAATTGTTGTTTCTTTGCCAAGTTGGGAGTGTTGGGTTGAAAATGGGCCGAAGCCCATGCTACATTGGGTACAGTTTGTGTTAACCCACTTGGGGTTTGTTAGTTCGTTAATGAGTTCACAAGTAAATATAATTAAAAGTATGTTATTCGTAAGTTGTGGGGTAAAAATATACCCATTTGACAAAAAGATGTGACTTATTTATGGTTCAATTGGTACTTTTTGGTTACTTGGAAAATTAATACTCGGTTACTTGATTTGTGACATGACATTATTGGATTCGTATTGGATTAACATATTACTTGGACATATATCGATCTCGAATTATTGGACAATGGACATTTTGAACTTGTTGGACTTGAAACTAATACAATATATTAGACTCAAGATGAATTCAATATATTTGATTCGCAACAATTATACAATAAGGCAATAATGTCTAATATTCAATGAACACATTTTATTAATTTTCTATTAAATTGTTTTGAGAAAATTGAATTTTATTATAAACGTAAATTGGCTTTTCTAAACTATTATAGATTATGGGGAAAATACCGGAACTACCAATTGATCTATTTTATATTACCTAGTTATTTGTCGTTATTTTCTGGATTCCTTTGTTATCTTGAGTTCTAGTCAGTATTGTTCTCGACTATGTCGATGCCTTTTTCTCTTTGGCGTGAGTTGTATGTCGAGTCTATGTTTTCTTACCACCACACGAAACGTTGATACTAAGCTTTTGATAAGGATTGCAATTAAGTAATCCACGATAAATACGACACGTTGTCTTTTATAGACTTTATTACTGTGCAAGACGTGTTTTGAGATAATAGTATACGTATTAGGTTGTGCTGATCCTAGACCGTTGTGTACCGTTGTGCCTGTATATCTTGGAATCGTCGTGCCATATGTCTTGAGACTGTTGTGTTTTGCTTCTCGATGCCAGTCGTGTCAGTTGTGATCTTTGCATTGCTGTGGCTAAGGTGAGTTCATGACCCCTACTTTTAACGGTTTTATAACTATTTTGGGGGATAATACATGCTCGTTTTTTTTAACTAAACTCAATGACTGTTTATTTGGAACATGCGAATTGTTTACTTATGTTTTGACTGTTTGGCTAAAATATTTGATTTGGTTATTTGAAGGCATTATGTGATTGACTAATATGCTTGTGTGAAAACATTCAAAACTATTTTCAATGGACCTAACTGTTGTTTTTGATTTGCTATAACTTGTTGACTGGCTAAGGTTAGATATGCGATAGATGTTTGTCTTAGACCAGGGTAGCAAATAATCTAGTCCTAATTTGCTATAACATGGTGTCTGGCTAAGGTCGGATATACCTAGGGCCCTACTCCTACTATGATTATCAATATAAAAGAGGGCTTTTGTGACCTATCATATTGATACTTGATGATTGCGATTGTTGATGTTTGTGGAATTGTGATTTATATCTATCTTAGTCCAGTGTAGCAAATCAATTATCTTGGTGCACTGTTATACTTTTTCTTAAACCTATGAACTCACCAGCGTAAGCTGACCCTTTTAGCATGTATTTTCATGTTTAAGGTGATAGCTTATTTTTGGAGGCGCTTGGCAAGGGGCATAGTCATAGTCGACTCTGATATATTTATTTAGGACTGCTTTATTTATTTTATGGGCCTATTTCCGCACTACTTTTGAATATTGTAAATTTAACACTTTTTGTTAATCAATTTTATTCTAAATGGTTGAGGTAAAACCGTTCTTTGTACCTTGTGTTGTCATACCAATTTAGTAGCACCCCAGTGTATTTTATGCTTCCGCTGGACCCTATTTTGGGGGTGTTACAGATTGGTATCAGAGCCTAGGTTATAGAGAACTGGGTTTATTTTCTAAAACCTTGACTATAACCACTTTTATGAAAACTTAACCCTATGACAGTCACGTGCATGCTTGCCAAGCTGATGCCTCGCGTATGATTTTGTTTGAGAATATAATTGATGAGACGAGTAATGATATATTAGATGAGATGTTCATGGTATATTTGACGAGTTGTTTGATGAGATGCTTGATTATATATTCGTTGAGATGTGTGCCTGACTATTGGATATTTTATGTTCGCCTATTCTAGCTGTTCACTATAAGCATTTCCATATGCTTATGCACGCACCGTACTTGTCGCGGAGTTACGCTATTGAATGTTGAGTTTGTACACTTGTCGTGGTTTTGGGAATGATTTTGGATGTAAAGGACATACTACTAGTATAACTAGGCTGAGTATTCCAAAATTCATTGAACCTTTGTTGAATATAGACTGATAACCTATATTCAACCATGGACAGTGGGACATAGCCTGATCACCTATGTCCGACTCAGAGGTGAATTTTGCAATACTGGGAGTAGTTATAATGGAATTATGTTCGGTTGGGTTTTAATTTTGGAAATGGTACAGTTTTGCGCATGTACACGAACATGGAATATTTACTTCCACACACACGACACATTGGCATCACAACACCACATGAACCGGTATGCCCTTAGCACCGCTATACGTCTCCGTTATATGGAATTTCTGTTTGTCACCGTCTGGCCGTAGTTTGCATCGGGTCGGGTTAGACCCGATTGGCACCGTTTGAATCTGAGTTGCTTATTTATAACTCATCAAGAGCGTAATAAGCCCGTCTGAGCTTATTGGAGCGTTTGGATTTGATTTTTGGCTACGATTAGATTTGATATTGGCTATGTTTGGATTGGTTTTAATTCTGATTGAATTTGGATTGTTTGATTTTTTGATTTTGGACTTCATTTCGGATTTGGAATTGTTATTCCACCTTGTTTTGTTGTGGTCTTGTTACAGTCGTCTCTACCCTAAGCCTTGTGCTCAATCGATGTGGTTCAATCGAAATTGTTCAATCAATGTTGTACCTCCCGCTTTAAGTACTATGTACATTACTAAGTTAACCGACTGATTGCTAGTAGCAATCAACATTCTCCCTCTGAGTTTTACTCTGAACTCGCTAAACTCTCCATTTGGCAGAGATTTCATGCCCAGTAGAAATTTTAAGACCTTAAGGAGTAACCTGAACCGCGTTTCTTGGGACAATAACCTAATCCTTCTCTCGTCCCTTGGGAATACAGTTATATTTGCTAACCTCTTATGGGATAATAAACTGTTTTGCCATTAATTTACAAACTGTATTTGATTTTTCTACCGACCATTTTGCGGTCATCCTACAAAATGTTTTACTGCTATTTCACGAAAATCAAAATTTTGATCTTATTACCATTTTATAAATGGCGAACTGCTTTCCTGTTACCCCGTAAACTGTTCTACAAATCGTTTAGCAAAACGATTTCATAAAACGTTTTATTACGATGTTATGAATCAAACTAAAAATCAAAAGGTTGACTTTGCTAAAATTTTATAAACGATGAATTGGTTTTCCTATTATCCTATAAGCTGTTTCACAAATCATTTCACAAATCATGTTGTACGTCGATTTGCTGTTTTTGCTACTATATCATAAGCTAGACCTCAGGAGCGAATCCCGCACCTCTACCCGATTAATCAAGTGTGGCAATGGTTGGGATAGACACCTCCCGTTGGACAAATTCTCTTATAACGATACCCACGACTCCATTATTTCAACGGCACCGTACGAGGCACTTTATGGTCGCAAGTGCCGATCGCTGACTGTTTGGGTGGAAGTTGGGGATACCCAACTTATTTACCCTGAACTTGTTCATGAGACTACCGGGAAGATCGTTCAGATCAGAACCGAGTTGCAAGCTGCTCACAAATCGTCCAAAGAGTATGTCGACAAATGACGTAAACCTCTTGAATTCCCATTTAAAGCCTAGATTATGTTTAAAGATTGACCATGAGAAGGTGTGATACGTTTAGTAAACGTGAAAAGATTAATCCTCGCTATATTGATTCTTTTGTAATCCTTGCTAGAGTTGAACCAGTAGCACACAGGCTCAAGCTACCGTCTGGACTCCGTAGTGTTCGCAACGTTTTTATGTGCAATGTGAAGAAATGACTTGCCGATGAGGAAGTTGCTATTTCTCCGGGAGAGATCCAGATTGATGAATGTTTAAACCTTATTGAGAAACCTATCGAAATCATGGACCGTGAAGTCAGACGACTTTAGTAAAGTTGTATTCCTATTGTCAAAGATCGGTGAACTCTAAGAGAGGTCCTGAGTTCACGTGGGAACGTATGGATGAGATTAGGCGTAAGTATTCTCATCTCTTTTCAACCGTAACCCGTAATTTTCCACGTCAACATTTATTTTCAAACTCCAATTTAAGACTTTGAGATTTTACAAGAACACTTTTTACGTATAACTATTTGGTTAAATAAACATAAAACTAGGAACAACCCTCTTGAGTACTATGAAATTAGACTATATTTAGTCCACAACATTCCAACACCTTGCTCCTACTCCGGTTCAAAATTTTAAACCCTAAAACAATTTCCTTTTCTTTATTTACTTACTATTGTTAATTTAACAAACGCTATTCGCAATTTAAATAAACACCCGATACACCCAAAACTCCTAAAAATTACTTTTAAAACATTTTTATACTTCCTAAATTATTACCAAAGTTCCAAAAATATTTCCTTACGCCTAATGTAATTTCTTTATTCCTTACGTTTAAATGCATATAACTTACGTTAATCACCAAATCAATAACCAATACATATTTTTAATACCCAATACATACAATATATACACTTTGGTACAAAATTTATATAATTCTTCCATATTTTAGACATTGTGCCGCCCCTTTGTTACCAATAATTTTGAAGACAATTTTTCTACTATATTAATTACTAGACCAATCTCCATGAAACAAGGAGTTGTAAAATAGAGTTTTGACCAAGTCTTGCCCCCTCTCCCTTAGCCATTTGGCCAACACACCAAGACTAGCCACCATTGTGTTTTTGACCCATTTATTGCACCTTGGACTTTCCTTCCCTCTATATATGAGACCTTAAGCACATTTGCATGCCACTAGCACATGTAGAGAAAAACAAACATCACCCCCATCCTCTCTTACAATTCGACACACACTTAGAGCAAGAAGGAAGAAGAGAACTTGTTGGGTTAAGATCAAGTATCGCTAGGATATTCTAGTAAGGGTCTTGGAAACACTAATCTTGGGTTAATCAAGTATATTGCCTTCTCATCACATTAATCTTCTTAAGTAAGTAAAATTTATATTGATAAGTTTCATACTCTTCATATCATGATGCTAGTTCAAGTTACACATACTTATTTATCACTTTGTACATGTTAACCCAAAACCTTATAACCACAATAATTTCTAAACTAATGGCTATGTCCTAAACAAATTTTCATCATGAATAAAGTAGTTGGTTATAAATTTCAACAAGAAAGTGAAGATAAAAACACCATATATATAAACTAGTAAACTTGTGATCTTAACTAGTCTTGATGGTCATTTACGTTCATGAGAAATTGAACCTTTTCATATTGCTAGTTTTATTGTTAAATCACTATTGACATGTTGAGAAATTGGAGGAAGAGCTAGGATTAGTTTTGGAGTTGTTGATTAAGCGGTTTTGATAACTAGAAGGCTAGGAGAAGTGTTTTGACACTTTTAAAAAGGAAGCTGTTCCATTCGACCCTCCAATGAAAACCCAGTAGCTTGGTGACAAGTTTAGGCTAGAAATATTGAAAATAGACTTTATAATGAAAACGTAGCCGCTTGAATGAGTTAAAACGGGCTTATAACGAAGAAGATACGTTAGTTTTAAGTTGGATGTCGAAAAATAATTTTCTGAAACAAATATAGATGCTGTTGGGAATTTTCGAGTGGCAAAAACTGATTTTAAAAGTTAACTGGACTAGCCGAGACACTAAAAACATGTTAGTATACTTAAACACAAACCCCGGGATATATAAGACTTAAGAAACAGAGCTACGACGAGAAAATTATGGCCTAAAGAAGTTATGACGACATATAACTCTTGACAGCTTATTATTTTGGGCTATTAGAAAGCTGATGGAAGATTTTAAAGTGAATTTTGGACACTTTAGAGTAGGTTTTGGCTAAAATAACGTAAACGAAAATGGTAGAACATTATGTATACTTGTTAGGCGCGTTAGAGGTTCTCAAAATACTCATTAACAAGACGAACATTGTTTAGTTATGAGATTAACAAGATACGTTTTCTAAAAAGGGTGATTTCGCTTAATAAATGGACACATTGACGCAACTACATTTTTGACGATAAATATTGGAACAAACATGTACAAGTGATAAAATAGCGTATGAACTTGCATGCATGACCTTTTGCCGATCCTTAGACATATGAATCATTTAGGTTGCGGTTAAAGCGTCCATACCTCGATTTTTGTGTGCTTTCCTTTTGTTATCATATCGGTTGTTCCAGGTGAGTTCATGGCCCCTACTTTTAATTGTTTTATAACTGTTTTGGGGGAGAATACATGCTCGTTTATATTTAAACTCCGTGTTCGTTTTACTTGAAACGTGAATTTTTTTCCCAAACATTACTAATTGGTTGAAACCCTTGATTTGTTACTCGCAAGTATTATGTGTTTACCTGTTACACACTTGATTATTTTCTTATGGACACAAGTGCATTAAACTATTAAATATTGCCTATGTTATGAACCGTTAAGCACGAATATTGTGAATAGATCTATTAGAATTGAACTCCCCGTCCGGGTGGTGTTCCCCACTTGACTGGCATGTCAAACGGACGCATAATCATTTGTGAAACCTTGGATGTCCTATGTGGACATCTAACATAAAATTTGGGTGTCCAGGTGGTTTCCCCACTTGACAGTTATGTCAAACGTACGCTAAAACTAGAAATCTTAAGGCTTCAGTGTCATGAACATAATACGACAATAACTCTTTCTATATTTGGAATATATTGGTCTTTGAAATCTTGTGGTCCATATATTACTTTTGTTTACTTAAACCTATGAACTCACCAACCTCGTGTTGACCCGTTTTAGCATGTATTTTCAGGTTCTTAAAGTGTTAGCTCACATTTGGCGGCAGTTGGCATGGCATGGCATGGCTATAGGATCAAGACACTCTGATATTCATTTGAGTACCGCTTTACTTATTTTATGGGCCTATTTCCGCACTAAAATTTAATAATGTAAATTTAATACTTTTGTTAATGAATTTTATTCTAAATGATTGTGGTGAAAACCGTTCTTTGTACTTGTGTTGTGATACCAATTGAGTAGCATCCCAACGACATCATCTTCCGCTGCGACCCGATTTTGGGGGTGTTACAATTTGATATGTTTTAAAACCTGAATTTGTGTGGTAAGATTTGATTTAAAATGGTGTTGTTTGATTTCTGTGGTCACGGGTCGAGTATATAACCCGAGTATGGTTCTCGGTTTGATGCTTGGATTTGCTTATTTCTCTAGTTTTGAGCACTTGGAATTGGACTTGCTTTTTGATAAGTCAGTTGTTGATATTTCTGGTTTTGCTTGCGTTTTGGATTGTTTAAAGTTGGTTATACACATTCTTGTCTGCGAGATAAAGGTTGAGTGTTGTTTGAGTTGAGCTTTTTTGGTGTTGAGTTAAATTTAAACCGTGAGGGTGTATTGTGTTCGGTCTAACATCAAGGCTCTTGGGTGCTCGGTTAGTGTTTGATGTGTCAAACATGTTGCAAGTTTTAAAAATTTATAAACACAATTTATCCAATTCTCTAATTAACACATACGAGTAAGTATACTCGTCCGTGATAGTAAAGGTGGGTAAGTCGAGATCGTCCCAAGGGAGTTGGTATTAGAACTTAGTAAAACAAGTTTTTACAAAAAGGGTTGTCAATCCAATTTGGTATAAATTCAAATGCAAGTAAAATCCAATCAATCAAAAACATATACTTGTGTGTAATCCCTTAACTAATTTTATAGAGTAATCTACAAAATTTGGTGTAACCTGTAGTGATGCACAACTTTATATCAATGATTCACAATCAATGGTTTATCTCTTGAAAATCATTTCTAAGAATTCAATCTCCTAGTTAATTCCTTTCGGCCTTTTTTAACTATTACGACAATTCTATTAACTCTTTGTTGTTTGAAAAGCATTTCTTATCTTATGAATTCCTACGAATCCTTTCGGCCCTTTCTCGTGATGAAATCGTTTCCAAATCCATTTTAATGAGTTAATATGGTGCTTGTCACACACCATAGCCCATACTAATTCGTGCACTAACGTTTTGGAATAAAAACATAAAGAAAATCCTTTCGGCCCTTTTTATTCTTTAAAATTGTTTTTACTAGCTAATTAAGCAAGATTAAATTGTATTTCAACAAACTTATAAAACAAGATATATTTTCATGCATCACTGTAAAATAAGAATACTCTAACAATTGTCACATCATACACACAAGTATACCAAAAATCACTCCATATCAAATGTAATCAAACATAAGTAACAAACCATACTTTCATTCAACTTTAAGCAAAAGTAGTTCATAGTAATTTAAACAAGAGATACCTAGTTTTGGAATTACAAGAACTAGAATTGTGGAACTATAGCAACCACACTCCTCCAATCGCCAATTACTACACGTAATCAACTCCACACTCGAACCACACTATTGAGACTTTAACTTAAAGTTCCTGGATGTTTTTCACAGCAATTACAAGCTTTCGGACAATGATAATAAGTTAGTAAGGACTTGGTGTAAGCCTTTACTAGGTTTGGGGTGTCACCCTTTGTAAACTAGCCTTGTGTCCTATATATAAGTGAAAGAACAGTTATCCAACAAGTAAAAATGTCCCTTATCAGTTTAATAATTAGGAAATGATAAGCCACCATGATTATGGGGCTTAAATTCGTCATTAAATGGAACTTTGTAATAGCATCTTCCTCCAACCGATCGGTTCTAGGCCCATCCGATAGGTTGGAACTCTCGGTAAATCCCAACTTTCCCCATCCGAATCGGATGCGGGCTCCATCCGATCGGATGGAGGCTTCTGGCTCACACAACTTTGATTTTTTCTTGTCTTTTCTTGTTGCGAGCTTTATCCTTTGTTGTGGCATTAATTTCTTCCACAGAACTCGATCTTTTCTTGATATTTGAACATAGAAATCTTGACATTATCAAATCCTTGAGTTCTTGTGTGGTTTCTCTCTCGTTTCCATCTCGGGAATCTTCCAATGTGCATAATCACTTCAATTCTTCTTTTTTTCGTCATCTTTTCCTGCACTTGGCTACATTCACTTGCATATACACTTTTTTCACGATTAAGTAACAAATACACACAAATATAACAAAATATGATGCACAAAACTAATGATAACACAACTAAAAACATGCTCATTCTGAGCGTTATCAAATTCCCCCACACTTGAGTTTTGCTCACCCTCGAGCAAGTCTAGCATTTAGAAAAATGATATCAATGGTATCTTCATCATGATTCTAAAAATCCAACAACCATCCCAAAGGAACAATTGCTATTTTTAATTTAAATGTAAAAAATTCTTGAAACATAAACAAGTTATTTTGAGCTTGATAACATAACTAAGAACCTTATGGATAATTGTAAATTCACTCAACACTCTAAGGGTAGATTGATTGGTAAATGACTCATACTCAGTCATGATTCATGTTTCTTACCATAAGCTTGTACAAGTATCAAAACAACAAAATAAAACATCAAAAAGGTCTTTTATTCGGGTTTAAGGTTAAAGGTTACCTGGCTAATGTACAAATATTTTATACAAGAACATAATAGTTCGCTGGAAACAAATTTTTGACTAGCTAAGCAACGGATGGTCACTAGATTGTATTTTGGTTCGCTGGCAACGTTACTTACATAACGGATGGTCACCAAAATACTCCCTAGCTCGCTAGCAACGTTTTTCAACTATTCAAAAACCCGGATGGTCACTACAACATCCATGCACTACATATCAAAACAAAGCCATCACTTAATCCGGATGCTCGAAAGCTAACAACGAATAAAGTAATTGGTAAAAGGTAGAATTATGACATGGAAATTATTTATGATTGGTTTCTACAAAATGAAAAATAAGAATCAAGTCCAAATTCCGTTCCCAACTCTTTATACCACAACATGATCACTTCTCAAACTTCTTCGATTGTTATTCCGCATCTCATACTCACTTCTTTCTTCCTTCATAGCTCATTGGCTAATTTATATTCATACACTATAGCTCATTGGCTATTTACTTCTCTTTTCTCTTTTCACATTTTTTTTTGTTTTTGTTTTTCACTACCACTTCTTTTTTGTCACCCCCACACTTTGTATGAGCACACGCTACAAAAAATACAAATAAGAGTAGCGACCTCCTTCTTCATTGAAACAACACATACACATATCAAAGTGTGGCCAACACATAATCATCAAAAAATAAATAGTTTTGAACTTCAAATGAACTTGATTCGGGTAAGGCTAAGGTGTAAGGTGTAAAATATTTTTTTTATATTTTTCTGGACTTAATCAAAAGAAAAGATAGGCTCAGAAGGTGTAACTACGGGTATCTAGCGTAAGATATTAACGCTAACAAATGGGTTCCAAATACTAGGATAACTAACCGATGAGGTTAGCAAAAATATTTCTGTAAACGGATGGCCATTTGGTGTAAATCCTAATTTGCCTCTTATCATTTGAATTATTTTATCACTCGAAAGTAATTTTAACCGTAATGCGTAACAAGTACAAGTTCTAGAATCAACATAATCACCGGTACACTCATAAAGAAATATATAGCATAAGAAATGCTTTATACAAAAAGGCTAAAATCCTCACAATTTAAGGTGGGTTATAACATGTACTAGTAACTGTTATCGATTCCAAAAATGAAATAGCTCTCGTAACTTGATTAAATTCCAATTTTTTTTTCAAATAGCATCATTTTTACCAATTAATCAAACTATATATATAATGTGAGAAAACAACTAGAAAATCAAGGGCGAACTAATTCTAGTTACTCGAATCCAAAACTCTACTAAACAAAAAAAAAAAAAAAAAAAAAAAAAAAAAAAAAAAAAAAAAAAAACAATTTTTCCTATTTTCTTCCCTCCCCCACATTTAAGTTTTGCATTGTCCTCAATGTAATAAAAATGAGCTTCAAAGTAAAGGAAATGGGAAAAATTTAGTTAAAAAGGTACTACCAGGGAAAATACGTTGTCGATATGAATAATGCCTAAACACGTTATTAATATTTTTCGATATCTCTACGTTTTGATAATCAAAAAATTTAAAATCATTAAACGAAAGATTATGACGTAAACAAGTATTTAGTTGTAAATATCTATTTTGACAACTCAATCACTTAAGGTATGAATAAACAAATGCTTAATGCATTATATGATCAAAGGAACTTTTTCTTAATCACTAAACTTTTTATAAAATGTCACAAACATTTTATATTTTTAGAAAAACATTTTTGGTATTAAATAAATATGTTTAATCTATTATAAATATATGAATTCAAATTTTCAACCAAAAATGGCAAAAATGTTCCAGAAAAACCTTCCCCACAAAAAGACAAATCTGAGCAACGTTCGGATTTGGGCGGCCCCCTTAATTCACTAGGCGGTCCCCTTAAAATTAAGGGGACCGGCCACCTACTTAAGGGGACCGCCCCGCTCCTCTAGGTCCTCAGATTTGCCTATAAATACTGGTTCATCTCTGGACTTTTTCCTCACCTTTTGCACCCCAAACCTTCTGTTCTAAATCTCTTCTCATCTTTCTAAATCCTTTCTAAAATCCTTTGATCATATATTCTTAACCATTGATTTCTAAGCGATCCAAGCTTCCACCATCAAAGTGCAAAAGAAGAATACTCCTTCAACTAGAGAAGAAGTATTGTAGTTCAACTCATATTATTTTATAGTTGTGTAAAGTGTTTGATAAAGTGTTGTATAGTTGTGATAAGTAGATCTAAGTGTAAGTAAGTAGTTGTGTTGTAAAGAAGTAGTGTAGAAGTTGTGAAGCCGTCGTGAAGAAGTCGTGAAGTAGCCGTGAAGAAGTTGTGAAGCCGGTGTGAAGAAGTTATGAAGAAGTTGTGAATAAGTTGTGTAGAAGTTGTGAGATTGGTTCTAGCTACGATTAGAACTCGACATTTAGCTTTGTGTCGTTAAACCGGTGTAAGCGAAAGTTGTGTAAGGTTTCTCCGCCATAAGGGAGTTTGTTGACATAGTGAAGTGAACTCTCGAGTAGGTGACTCGAGGAGTGGAGTAGGGCAAGGAAGGTGTCCTTGTAGCCGAACCACTATAAATCTCCGTGTTGTGGTTTGATCTTTCCATCCCTATCTTTCATTTCA
The DNA here is from genome assembly GCA_021014915.2 of Artemisia tridentata subsp. tridentata. Classification (NCBI taxonomy): domain Eukaryota; kingdom Viridiplantae; phylum Streptophyta; class Magnoliopsida; order Asterales; family Asteraceae; genus Artemisia; species Artemisia tridentata. The sequence continues at coordinate 145,245,982 of CP139504.1, read as the reverse complement.
TTTCATTTACTTTACTTGCATTGTTTATCTATATTTGTTTATATTTGTTCATATTGATCAAGAGTTGAATTCAAAAAGTAAACCAAAACTTTTCATAAATTAAAAAGACGTAAAACTATTCAACCTCTCCTTCTAGTTTTCCACAATTGGTATCAGAAGCCACGTCAAACAAGATTTTTAAAATAAACTGTATTTTAAAACTTGAAACGATCTATGGAATCTGAAAAATATTTAGAAGGGCAATCTATGCAAAGACCACCACTATTTGAAAGTGATGGATTTCTTTATTGGAAAAATCGATTCGAAACTTATGTGAAATCAAAAGATCTAGATCTTTGGCATGTTATTACTAATGGTGATTTTTTAGCTTTTCAAAATAACCCAGAAACTAAAAAGGATGAGATAGTACATTTTGAAAAACTAAATGATGATTTAAAAAGAAAACTTGCTAAAAATAATGAAGAAAAAATGGTTATTTATAATGCGTTACCGCGTAAAGAATACGAAAGAATCTTTATGTGTGAAACCGCAAAAGAAATTTGGAACTCTTTACTAATAACTCTCCAAGGTAATAGTCAAGTCAAAGATAATAAAATAGATCTTCTTGTTCAACAATATGAACAATTTACGATTCCGGAAGAGGAATCAATTGATAATGCTTTTGCGAAGTTTAACACTATCATCACAAGTTTAAAAGCACTTGATGAGAGTTTTTCTAGTAAGAATTTTGTTAGGAAATTTCTTGGGGCTCTTCATCCAAAATGGCGGGCTAAAGTTACGGCGATTGAAGAATCGAAGAACTTGTCAACTCTTCAACTTGACGAGTTGATCGGTAACTTGAAAGTCTACGAAGCAATAATAAAGAAAGACTCCGAGATGGTCAAAGGAAGAAGAGAGCAAAGCAAGTCAATTGCGTTGAAAGCTAGGAAATAATCTAGTGACGAGGATAGCTCAACCTCCGAAAGCGATGACGAAGAATATGCCATGGCCGTGAGAGACTTCAAGAAATTCTTCAAAAGACGAGGAAGATTCGTTAGACAACCACATGACGAAAGAAAGGCATTCCAAAGAAATAAAGATGACAAAACTAGCAAGAGCGAGAGGAAGTGCTTTAAATGCGGTGATCCAAATCATCTCATCGGAAGATGTCCAATGATGTCAAAGGAACAAAATCAAAAGGCGTTCGTTGGAGGAGCATGGAGTGATAGTGACGAAGATGAGAAAGAAACCACAAAGGAGGAGAAGTGTCTTATGGCTAAGACATCAAGTGAGGTACATTCCGAAACCAAATACTTTAGTGATGAATATTTATCATTAGACGAAAAAGACTTAGATAGTGAATATAATAGGTTATGCAAACTAGGTCAAAAAGTAATGACTAAAAACAAATCACTAAAACGCATAAATAACCAATTAGAAAATGAAATACTTGAATTAAAAAATAAACTACACAACTTAGAAAAAGGCAAAGAAGCTTTTGCAGAATGTAAAACATGTCTAGAGACTAAAAATGAAAACGAAAAACTTAAGGAAGAAATTTGTAAACTTGACAAATTCGAAAATAGTAGTAATTCACTTAGGAAAATAATAAGTATTCAAAGAGTATCAGGAGATAAAACCGGCTTAAGATTTAATTCAACTGAGGTTTCAACTAGTGAAACTAAAAATGTAAAGTTTGAATGTGAAACTAATAAGCAAAAATCTTTAAAGTCAAAACCTAAATATATACTTATGAAAGATAGAAAAATACCCATAGCTAGTAATGAGGAAGTAAAATTTTTCTACAAACCATCTTTAAAAACCGAAGTAGAATATTCTAAACCAAAATTAAGGTAAAAAACACCTCCTCCTAGAAGACCACTTAGTCCTCACCCTCGGCCTAAAACTCCTCAACCTAGAAGAAAACAAAATAGACCAAACCGCCAAAATAATAGTCACCCAATGTGGAATTATTCAAGTCCACCAAGTTTCAATCCTTGGGGAATACTTCCACCATATATGCATCCTAGTCAATTGCAAACCATGTTTGGTTCAAACAACTATGGACCAATTAGACCATGGGGACCAAGTGGCTAGATTGTCAACTCATCGGGAAAGTCGGTATCTCATTCATGATTGGCTTCTATAAGTCAATATATACGCTTTGAAGTGCTTGAAGATCACACATTGAAGACTAAAAGGTACGTCTCTTTTTCATGCTCACCACTATATGCTTAGATTAATGAACTAGCTTATTGCATGCCCCCGTTAGTCTTAAATGCTTAGTTTAGTTAATACTTATGTGTTTGTTAGTGAGTTTTTCTTCTTATATATATATATCTAAACATATATATACATATATTCATACTTATATATACTTATATTACTATAAATATATATATATATATATATATATATATATATATATATATATATATATAATATATATATATATATATATATATACACATATCCTTTCACAACCTAGATACGTAATTTGTTGACTATCTAGAACTAAAAGAAATTGTTCGTCCTCGAACCTTTTCTTCCCCCTTTGCTCTCTTGGACTATAACGTTCAACATGAAAATCTTCTATGTTCACTCTCACAAGACTCATGGTGATGAAGAGAAGTGAATTGAGTGGATCAACATAGAAGTAGAATTCGAACCTTCGCGCAAAGAAAACTATGGATGAAACAAACTCCCAACGCCATCAGCACTCATCTCCGTCTTTACCTCATTATCTCTCGACACCATTCAACATCCCACTTTTACACATAATATATATATATATATATATATATAATATATAATATATATATATATATATATATATATATATATATATATATATATATATATATATATATATATTACACACATTCCCTCTTATTCCTCAAACTCACTGTCGACTTAACGCCTTGATAATTTTATCCAAAATTCTCAAGATATTTTTTTTAACGAAATGTTAATAAAATGTGTCAAGTATTCCCTCCTCGTGCCTATTCAACCCAACGTATTTTTGATATATTATAAATCTATCTATATACATATAAAAATTTTGCCGTCAGAAACAAAACTCAAAAAATTCAAAATTTTGGTAGGCGGCCCCCTTAAAATTAAGGGGACCTGCTTGTTATCGAGGGCGGCCCCCTTAATGTTTAAGGGGACCGGCCATCTGCTGCTACCAAATCAATTTTCCTTCTTGAAAATTTAGTCAAAAATCCCATTTCTCAAACACCTCTTTCCTCCCTACTTGCTGTGAACGAACCATATTACCCCAAAACCATCAAAACCACTCACCAAATCACCAATTCGGGCTTAATTCACAAGGGGCAAACACTTATATCTCGATTAGCAACATATATTGTAAGTTTTCCAATACACATTTCGTCTAATTTCATCCAATTTTGAGTCTAATCACAATTAGGTATTTTATTTAAATTTTTCAAATTTGAATTTTTGTTGAAATTAAGTCTAGGATTCTTATAACCAAATGCTCCCCATAGGATTGGAGTGCTTAATGAACCTAGAATCTAAGTAATCAAAAACCCTCATGCTAAAATTTTGAAAAATCAAACACTCTCAGTCAAAATTTGTTATACATTGTTGAATTATGCCATAAACACTTGTTAAAACTAGCCACATTATGTTATCACAACTCTTTAATCCTAAAAATATATTTTTCGAATCATGAAAAATGGTTTTATAAAACATAAGAGGGTGTTTGGATTAAGTCATAAAATTGTCAAAATTAAGTCAAAATAAATTTTACAACAAATTGACAAGTTTATAAACATGCAACTAGAAATTTTGAGTCATCAAGATACATAATTCATATGTATATTGAGATATTAGTAGTTATTTTTTAGTAAAGGGAGCATTTGGCATAACAAATTGAAAAGTATTTTTGAGTCAAAATCTACATTTTCATCTCTTTAATAAGTTGCTTAACATAAATACTCGTAAGAAATAGCTAGACATACAATCTAATGTTCGTCTAGCCACATTTCAAAGTAGCTTATATTGTATAAAGGAGCGTTTGGATATTTTTGGTTCTTTATCATAATATCTATATAACTACTCCTAAACATCATAAATAAAATACATTTTAAGCGAGTTAAAAATTAAAACTAAGGAACATCGCAAACTACTTCTTAGGATTAAATTTTTAGAGTCAAAGTATGTTTGCGTTCCACATAAGTAGTATATGTGACATATGCACATTTTTTTTCATTTTCTTATTTTCGTGTGGTTATCTTGTGTAGGTAAAAATGCCTAAAGCCACGGTTGGTGATGTTTCGAAAACCAAACAATACATTCCAAAAGTTTCCGCTACTCCCGGCATATCTCCCACCATTGCATGTTTCTATCTTCCCATTGAAAATAGAAACATTCATGAGGGAAGAGTTGTCGATCCATCCTTCTATCAATCCGACAATATCGAACGAATGTTCTCAAATGTTCGTCTCGATTGTCTCTTCGAAATAAATGAACCAATCATTCCTCGCTTCGTTCTTGACTTCTATAGCCAAGTGACGGTGCAAACCGATCAATATGGCTATATTCTTATCTCCTTTATGATCCAAAACGAATTTATCACTCTCACTCTTGCTCAGTTTGGTCAAATCCTCCAAATTCCCTTCAACGGTCAAGCCGTTTTCTCAAATGAATGGGATCTCTCATCTCTTGAGAAAAATCGGCCTCAGGATGGTCCATACTATTCTGAGATTCCAATTCCTGACGACATTCGTCGACTACTCGAGCTAGAACGTGGTACGACTAGCCGAAGAATCAAGTCGAAAAATGTCGACATTCATGCAAACCAAGTCCTTCTCAAAGAACTAATCCTCGACATGAAGCATTGGGAAGAACTCATTCGCGAGAATGCGTTTGGTACCGGCAGACACCGTGACCACCTCACGACTAGCATCGCTCACATGTTGTATTGTGTTGTTGCGGAAGAACAATACAATTTGGCTTATTTCTTTGTCCATCGTATCATCTCCGCCAAAAATACTCCACATGCCAATCTTCCTTATGGTATGTTCCTCACTAGACTTTATCGTTTTGTTATGGAACATTACCCTCATCTTGAGAGTGATATCGATCAATTCGTTCGTCCCGTCTTGCGTCCTCTCACTCGTAGCCAACTTCGTCGATCTCGAAGTGACAAGGGCAAATCTCGTCGCCCTAATCTCTTCGCACCTCGTAGTTCCACATCTCATCGGAGAGATGATGATGAGGAGGAGGAAGGCACCGCACATGTTAGTACTCCATCTCCCACGACGTTCGTGGACAATCTCTCGGAACTTAATTATTCCGATTATCAAGTTCCTCTTCCTTCCGAACAAACCGATCAAACCCTATTTGAACGACAAACCTCTTTGCTCAACACTACTCAACAGATGCATCAAGAGGTTCGAGGTGGTTTCAAGTCAATAGGAAAAGCTTTCAGGAAGATTCTCGGAAAGAAGAGATAGAGATGTGGATGTTGGCTTATTTGAACAATAATGTTATTAGACAATATTTTTTTTACTATTATATGTACTTGACAATTATCTTATTAGTTTCTTGTATTTTGAAGTATGTTAGGATTTTAACCATCCTCATGTTAGAAATTTGTTAATATGCTTATATTGCCATGCTTGCTATTTAATGATTATTGACATATATGCTTTATAATATGCTTATATTATTTTAACTGTATGCATGGTTATTTAATATGTTTATGCTACTATTTAATCATTCTTGGTATACATGGTTCAAATGGAGCTTGCTGGAAATACACCTTAAAAATTGACCCATTTCTGGAAACTTTTCAAATTTGGTCGCCTGGGAAAATACCAGATGGGCGGCCCCCTTAATTGTACTAGGCGGTCCCCTTAATTTTAAGGGGGCCGGCCTACAATTAAGGGGACCAGCCATCTGGAGAGTAAAATTCACTGTTTTCTTTTGCATCTTGTGACCCTTTTATCTAGCCCCAGCTACCATTTCTCTTAATGACCCAACTGATTTTGGAATATTACTACAAAACCTCAAAAACTTACCCTCCAAAACCAACCACATTTTCATATTATAAATTCCCTCCAAATGATAATTCCTCATTTCATCAACCTTCACCTCCATCAAACACCATCCTAATCCACCATGCTATCACCAAAATCCTCCATCTCTAAGACCTCTAAGAAACAAAAGATTGTCATCATACCACCTAAACAACTCTTCATTGATCTTACTCAAGAAGACAACACCACTCCATCACCACCACCTAAATGCTCATCTCCTAATGCACCTAATGCACCATCCAAAACACCTTCCACCCATGGTACATCTTCTTCTTACATTCCCTCAACCTCATCCATCAATGACTACATAAACTCCCACCTATCATCACAACCATCAAGAGCATCACCACCACCTCCCACTCAAGAACCTCCATCCACCAAGCTTACCATTTCCCTATCACCCATCACACCTCTTGATGCTCATTTCTCATCCTCACCAATTCCACCACCATTCTTTCCCATACCTTGGGCTTTACTTGAAGCCCATGGGGATAATTTCCTTTGTTGCATCCACAACCGAACCATCATCTTTGGTCTCAGAGATGAAATGCAATACATGTTTTCATGTATTGAGCATATGTTAACCAACCCACCTCCACCACCACCTCTACCATCTTCACCTATTTCACCACCACCTCCTCCAGTTTCTCCTAATTAAGCATATGAAATGCTTAACCAACAATAACTTTTCCATCATTTTGTTGCAAGCTCTATGACGAATTATGTACTCCTTGGATGATTATGTAGTTTTATTATTTGCATTATTTGTTAAATGTTGTATGTCTTTCCTATGATGTATTCTAATTGGTTGTGTATTTATACACAACATCTTTAATTAATGAATGTCTTTCTTCTATATGCTTGCTTATTTTTGCTATATATATACTTATGCTTATAATATTTTTCTTGCAAGCATTCCATAGCTCGACTCCTTGGTACCCTCAAACGAGGGGGAGTACACATAAAGGGGGAGTTCTCGTTCCGACAAATTTCATTTCTAAAACTTGTTGGCATAACCTTTTTGATTCTACAAAAAGGGGGAGAAGTAGATATAAACTCACTAAATACTTGTCTAAAAATAAAAATTTCAATTTAATGAGTTTAGATTTTGTAATCATCAAAAAGGGGGAGATTGTTGATATAAATAATGCCTAAACACGTTATTAATATTTTTCGATATCTCTACGTTTTGATAATCACAAAATGTAAAATCATTAAACGAAAGATTATGATGTAAACAAGTATTTAGTTGTAAATATCTATTTTGACAACTCGATCACTTAAGGTATGAATAAACAAATGCTTAATGCATTATATGATCAAAGGAACTTTTTCTTAATCACTAAACTTTTTATAAAATGTCACAAACATTTTATATTTTTAGAAAAACATTTTTGGTATTAAATAAATATGTTTAATCTATTATAAATATATGAATTCAAATTTTCAACCAAAAATGGCAAAAATGTTCCAGAAAAACCTTCCCCACAAAAAGACAAATTTGAGCAACGTTCGGATTTGGGTGGCCCCCTTAATTCACTAGGCGGTCCCCTTAAAATTAAGGGGACCGACCACCTATTTAAGGGGACCGCCCCGCTCCTCTAGGTTCTCAGATTTGCCTATAAATACTGGTTCATCTCTGGACTTTTTCCTCACCTTTTGCACCCCAAACCTTTTGTTCTAAATCTCTTCTCATCTTTCTAAATCCTTTCTAAAATCCTTTGATCATATATTCTTAAGCATTGGTTTCTAAGTGATCTAAGCTTCCACCATCAAAGTGTGAAAGAAGAATACTCCTTCAACTAGAGAAGAAGTTTTGTAGTTCAACTCATATTATTTTGTAGTTTTGTAAAGTGTTTGATAAAGTGTTGTATAGTTGTGATAAGTAGATCTAAGTGTAAGTAAGTAGTTGTGTTGTAAAGAAGTAGTGTAGAAGTTGTGAAGCCGTCATGAAGAAGTCGTGAAGTAGCCGTGAAGAAGTTGTGAAGCCGGTGTGAAGAAGTTGTGAAGAAGTTGTGAATAAGTTGTGTAGAAGTTGTGAGATTGGTTCTAGCTACCATTAGAACTCGACATTTAGCTTTGTGTCGTTAAACCGGTGTAAGCGAAAGTTGTGTAAGGTTTCTCCGCCATAAGGGAGTTTGTTGACATAGTGAAGTGAACTCTCGAGTAGGTGACTCGAGGAGTGGAGTAGGGCAAGGAAGGTGTCCTTGTAGCCGAACCACTATAAATCTCCGTGTTGTGGTTTGATCTTTCCATCCCTATCTTTCATTTCATTTCATTTACTTTACTTGCATTGTTTATCTATATTTGTTTATATTTGTTCATATTGATCAAGAGTTGAATTCACATAAGATCGAATCGAAGTTTTAAAAAGTAAACAAAAACTTTTCATAAATTAAAAAGACGTAAAACTATTCAACCTCCCCTTCTAGTTTTCAACATACGCATACGCATATTTGATCATAAGTAAGCAAATGAGTTCTTCCAACTCCAAAAATTGATCAACAATAAGCTTCCGGTAATTCTCCCCCTGCAAAAACTGTAAAAACATACGAAACAAAACAAACAAACCAAATACCAAACAAATAAAAGTAAAAATAAAATAAACATAATTAATTAATCCTAAGAAAATTGAGTTAAGATAATAGAAACATAAATTGTTCGACCAATAATTGTTTTTGAAACATAACCATCATAACCAAATCCCCGATGATCAATCATCATCCATGTCATCAATAGCATGAATTTTCTCATCTTCACTCTCTTCATCCTCCTCGTCGTTTGCTTCCTCATAATTCTCATCTTCATAAAAAACTATATTAACTTTCTGCCTTTTCTTTCCAACACCCGATGATGATCCACCCACATCATAACTCGAACCTCCAACATTTGGAACTCTACCATAAACCGGCACTAGTTCAGGAAAAGGTGCGTACCTAGGATATGGGTAAGGATATTGGCCAGGATATGGGTCATACTGAAATGGGTAGGGTGGAACGTTTGGTGGGTTGTAGGGAGGTACCTCATAGTTGGCTTCTCGTGCCACATGTTGGAGCATCGGCATTGAATAATCAAAATTGTAATTATTCCTCATCATCATAGAATCTCTCCACACGTCCCTATGCTCTATCTCGTTTAACTCCTTGTTCCAATCCCCCCATCCCGAGTCAAAACTACTCGGTGCATGAACATTCCTTATTGGTGGTGGTGGTTGATATGGAGGTTGTTGGTAAGGTTGTTGTGGTGCAACCATCGTTGGTTCTGTCCAAGCTCCCAACGTCTTTCTTCTCCTACCTAATGCTTTACCAAAACCTATAGCATCCCACGTTTCACTCTCAGTTGGCTTCGAACATTTCACCAATTCCTCATTCTCAAAATATCCCAAATTTCTCACCATAGCAGTCACATAGTGACCTCCACAAATTTCACTATTATCTTTGATCCTCGGTGCTCTTCTTGAAAGATATTCGGCTATAATCCAAGCCGCATTCCCGTTCTTGTCTTCCTCCAACAATTTCATCAACCATAAGTCGGGTTGATTGCATTTGTCTCGGCTACCCGTTCTGTGCAAAACCCCTCAAGCTATCAATTTTTGTAAAATTTTCATCAAAGGGTTTCTCAACCTAGACGAGTTCCTTCTATTACACCTTGGATCTCCAACTCTATTCCAATACTCCGCTATACCATCATAATCATTGTGGTATCGTGCTAACCCCACAAAATGAAGTTCAAATAATCTATGCTCCACTTCATCTTGCTCGTACAATCCTAAAGCAACCGCAAACTCCGGCAAAGTATAGGCATGCTCATTCCCGCAAAGCCTAAACCAAATACCTGTATCCCTCACAATATCAACAACCTTCCTTTCAAAATAGAATGTGGCGAAAAACTCCAAACACCACTCACGATAAACATTTTCATAAATGCTAAAAGCTCTCTCCCACGACAAATCTTCAAAACTATCTCCATCATCCTCATACACATACGACATCCTCATCATATTTTTCAACTAAACCTCATACTCATAATCCGAAAACAAATCCCAATAAACTAACCTTGGCTTAGCAATCTTTCTACCCTGTAGCTTTGAAAGACGCTCCTGAAAAGCGTGCTTTTCTTCCTTTCAAAGCTTACTAAACTTCAATTTCTCATTACTTTTCGGATTAAGAGTATATGTGACCTTACTCTTCGCATTCCTTTGAACGTACTTCGTCACAATTGGATTTACCCCAACACGTGATGAACTTGAACTACCTGCAACACAACTTTGTAGAAAACACAATTATTTGTTAGTATAAGAGCATAAGAACCAAGGCTGCATGATTTACAAGTCAAAAAAATCGTTTTCAAAATTTTGTTTTTTCATTTACCGAGCCCTCCATCCGATCGGTATTGGCTCCAACCGAATCGGATGGAGTAAATTACCCTGCCTAACCGATCGGTTCTGCCCCACAACCGAATCGGTTGGGGCTTACTGTAAATTTTTTTTTCTTTCGACTCCGATCAACTCCTATCAATTCCTACTCCTTCCTATCCTGCATTTGATCAATTATAGTGGTTTCTACATATCCCATTCATCCTTATAACAATCCATAACATATTCATATGATTCCTCAATCCATCCTAGAACATAAGAACACTACCAAATCAATACGCCTCAATTTGTGCTCTAATCCACAATGTACCATCTTAGCATCACTAATTAACAGCTAAATAACATCTGGGAATCAACAATTGCAACCTAAATCGATTCAAATTTTTGACCCAATTCAATCCAAAAATTCAATGAACCAATTCTTCCTCAAAACTTAATCAATTAATCTAATTCTTTTTGCAATCTATTCCTCTATCATTTACCCATCTCTTCCAGAAAAATTACATCTTAATTCGAACTCTATAAAAAATACCCAAATTTTGACCTAATTTAATAATTCCGAATTAAAACCTAATTAACACAAATTAATGATGTTACTTACTTGTTTAGGTGCCATGGATGATCCTTTAACACTCCTGCAACTCTTAATTACCTTCTAATGGTCAAAATTTTGGAACCCAAGTTTGGTGGATTGTGTGTGTGTGTGTCTTTTTTATGATTTTTGAAATTCTGAGTTTATATATATCACTCCATCCGATCAGTATTTGACCCAACTGATTCGGATTAAGTTTTTGCAAAAATTTCACTTTTTCTTTTGTCAACACTTTGTGATACTTGTGAGAACAAGTGGAAGTGTTTTTACTCTTCAAAAATGCTTTTTTGTATGTAAAAATAGTCCACCACACTTAATCTACCAACTTGTTGTCCAAGTCTATCTCTACTAACTCTAAAACAAAACTAACTCTAAAAATCTAAACTAAAAACATAACTTCATAATCATAACTTAATGGAAAAACAACAAAAAACCAAGAGTCTTAACTTAAACATAAACTTAAATTTAAACTTAAATGCAACTTTAAAAATACTAGAAATGCATAAAAATTAAAAAGAAAACAAACAAATAACTAGTACAAGCTTTGTGCTTTTATTCTTCAAACTTTTTCAATTGAATCTTTCATCCTTGGAAATACTCGTGCCTCAAGATATCTTCATTTTGAAACTTCTCGGACAATTTCCGGCTTGTTGTTTTCGTTTTAAATTTCCTTGCAAAGTTTCTTCCGTCCGGGCAAACTACATCAAACTTCACATGCCAATCTACGTCTCCTTCTTCCTTCTTGTAAACACTAGAACCATCGGGTTCCCATTCCAAATTCTTGAGTTGGACCGGTAACGATCCAATAAAATCTGTCAACTTGTTAAACACAAAAACATTTTTAAACGGATTATAGAAAGCCTCCATTGCTAGAGCTCTTTCCATTTCATCTTCAATGTCAAAGTAAATCAGAGCAACCGGCCCATATTTAGGCCTCCCTTCTTCATCTCTACCCACTTCAAAACAACCCAAGTGGTCTTCCTCATCTTCTTCTTCATGAACTTCCTTAACAATCTTTCCTCTAGGCTTAGGATAATACGTATGCTTCAAGATCCCATCATTAATAGTCATAGTACCTCGACCCATATCTATAATAGCTCCACATGTTCTCAAAAACGGTCTACCTAACAACAATGGTAACTCCTTATCCACGAGAATGTTAAGCACTAGAAAATCGGCCAAAAAGGCTTGATACCCTATTTGGACTCTAACATTCTTTACTTCTCCCATTTCCTTTGCTCGTGAATTATCGACCATAGTGATATTATATAGATTAGGTTGACGGTTACTAAGTCCTAATCTCTTATACAATGGATACGGCATTACATTCACACTTGACCCTGTGTTGGCCAACGCATACATCGCATCTGTCCCATTCACCTTAATCGGCAACACAAAATTTCCCGGATCGCTCATCTTCTTAGGCAACCCATTCTCAACTATTCTCTCTCTTTCAACCTCATCAAAATTCTAGTCTTCTAACCTAGTCCTTGCCATAATTACTGCATCCAACTTCTTACGATAGGTCATGTAATTATTCGACACATCAATTACCGGCTTCTCTACCATAAGCTCATTAAACTTCATCTCCAAGTTTTCCAAAATTGCTTCCTTTTGCTCTTTAGTTAATGGTTTAACAATTTGTGGTGATTTGGGTGGTGAATTAGATGATGAAGAACTTTCATTCTTAAGGGTGGAGGGTTGGGTAAGTTTGTTAAGTGGTGTTTTCTTTCTATTCGCTTTTCCCATTTTAACAATCTCTCCCTTTCCTTCCTTCTCTTCTACCATATCATCCACATCAATCCTCATCTCTCCAAGTGCAAAATCAATCCTACACTTAGTTTTAACCATAAAATCTCTACCAAACACAACTTCCGGTTCATCAGCATTCCCATATTCCAAAACAACAAAATCAACTTTGAAAATGTGACCATGAATATTGACACGCACATCTCTCACCATCTTTCTTCCATAATCCTCATAGTCAAGTCGAACGAAACCAAGTTTACCAAGCATATCTTCCGTAATATAGTTATCACCATACTTAATATTAAGCTGAGCATCCCAAGCTTTTATACATTCTACACCACAAGGTGTAGAGTACCTCATGAACGGTGCATCAAACTCCTTAGGTGGTGCTCTTGTGAACACAACAACTCTCTTCTCCTTAGGTAAACTGTAACACCCCAACCCGGCAAGGGTAGAAGTGTCACGAAAATGGTGACATATCAAAGGCAAGCATAACATACGACTTACATAATATAAATGGTTCACAATATTACAAAGGAAAATATACCAAATCTACGTAGTCATACATAAATGAATACTAAAACTAAGGTATCGTCTTCAAAAGCTAAACTCTCATTCCAAAGCAACCCAAGCTCCTGGCTTCCTACTAAAACCTGCCGCAGGAAAAGAAATGCGGCTGAGCTTAAAAAGCCCAGTGAACAGATATATAATAAACGGAAACCAAAATCAAATGGAAATGAACAGACATATCATAATGAATGAGATATAGGAAAAGGAAATAAAGAGTAAGGTTTAGGACAGTCATCCACCACGAGCCCAGAAACAGATCATATCATATCATAACAGTGTAACCATAAATCTTCATAATCATATAGAGGGGAGACCTCTCAGATAATCAGATAATATGAGGGGTGTCCTCATTCTTCAAATGGAGTAGCTAGCTCCCAGACATATGTGAAAGGCGTGTATTGCACACAGCACCAGTCACCAGACAAATCATATCATAGCATATACAGTTAAATCCACTAAACAGAACAGATCTAGGATTGCAATCCATACGCCCCCCAGAAACATATATAATCCATAATCAAAGTAATGCGCATATCATAATCAGAATGGGGACGGTGTGAGGAATCACTCACCCACACATGAGTCATGCCAGTGGTGCATCACAGACACGGCCAGGTTACCTTCCTGGCTAGGTAACAGAAAAGTGGCTCGGGTATCAAACTAAGAGTCATATCATATCATATCAGATGTGTCAGATCATAAGGTTCATCATAATAGGTTCATAACAGAGGGTTCATATCAAAGGTGCAGAAATAGTATCAAGGTCCAAGTATCAGAAGTTCAAATATCAGAAGGTCAAAATCCCAGGTCAATATCCAGAAGGGGTCAATGTATCCGATGGTCAAATCTTCAAAAGGTTCAAAATCAAAAGTACTTTTCAAAAAGGTTTTCTCTTAAGGTTCATTTAAAAATAATCCTTCAAAAATAGTTTTCAAAAATGGTCTTTCAAATAGTTTTCATAAAACGAAACTTCAAATAGTTTTCTTAAAGTCAATATATCATGCTTGAAAAACCCTTTCAAAATACTTTACTTAAAACATTTCCATCTCATATCAAAAAGGTCTTCATATCATAGGTTCAAAATCAGAGACCAAAGGTCGAAGCAAAGGTGTCATAGCAAGGGGTCGTAACAGAGTATCCAATCAGAGGTTTAACGGATCAGAAAAGAATCATAGGAAACCTTATAGAGAAGGTCAGAATATCTGTACCTTATTCCAAAGCAAAGCACAAACCAAAATGAATAAGATGCAAAGGATCAGGTCCTCTCCTTCTTCACACCTAGAGGGGTAGAACATAATTACAAACCTTTCCATTTTAAGTATTACAGATGATCGTATTCATAGTTTAGGATTCATAATGTATTTTACAAAGTTTTAGTGTTCATATAGTAGTTTTCATAATTTAGGGTTCATTTGGTAATTAGCATGAGTTTAGGGTATAATATGAAAATATCATCAAGTTACAGATTTTACAAGTCATGACCTTTGGTTTTAGCCAAATATCCATTTACACCCTTTAGGTTACACAATACACATCACACCCTTTAGTTTACAATTTTTACCCTTTTATAACTTCGCACAGTTTTATATACGAAATTGTTAGGTTTTCTATAAATCATAAACCATACAAAAACTCAGTAATAAAATACCCAAAAATTTCCAGAGATGTCCACATGTCTTAAGTATTTTATCAAATTTTTCCAGATTTTATTATGTAGTATAGGTACGTATTAAAATTCACTTAAACCAACTCGTCCAGATTTCTGAGTAATTTTACTATACGAAAAGTTATCAATTAGGAACCCTTTAAGAAAAATTCATAAAAATCTATAAAAAATTCCAGGAAGTAGTATACATATTATAGATTACCCATTTCAAAGGACGCATCCTAATTCGTTATGGTTCGAAAATGATAAATGAAAAACCCGGACTGTTTTTCCAGACTTTACAAATCCGATCAGACATGCGATTTCCCAAAAATCAAAAAGTAGCCTTCCCGGCCTCTAAAAATTTCAAACTAAATTTTCCCAGGTAGCCAATTCAATGAACTTAGTTTTAGACTCCAGAAACATGAAAATATATGTTCGTATGACCAAGTTACAGCCGGTTAAAGTCGGTTAAAGATTCACCTCAGAAGCAGTTTTTATTACTACATGTAATTACTTCGGGTTTTATTCATCCATGCACTTATTATTCATACCAAACGACTTTGGGTGAGTTCAAAACACATTATGGTCGATCCATATCAGTTCATTACATATTTAAATCGAAACAAACACAACCTAAACAGTCCATTCGATCCAAGATTAAGTTTTTAGGGTTTTTAGGGTTTTTATGATTTTATGTGACAAGTTTTTGATTTATAATTCGAATAGAACATATATATGCGAATGAATGATGGAACAAGTGATACTATACCCTTGTAGACCACGAAGAACACGAACTCAATGGATCAAAACACCACACGAAAGCCCTTTTCTCCTCTCCTCTATTGGATCGATCGGCAAGGGTACACAACAAGAGGATTAGGGTTTTTGATGCTACAAATCAATTCACAAGGACTTAAGACAATGAAGATATGATACCTTAAGATGATTAACACAACAATGGAGCAAAATCACCCTTCTTTTTGGCCTCTTGGAGTCTCGACAGCAGCCACAATTAGGGACAGCAGAGTTGTTGTTGTTTAGGGTTTCTTTTGATGGTTTTGATGATAACCGGTACATAAGGTAATCAAAAATGAAGTATGGGCTGCTGAAAGGTGTTGGGTCGTGGTTTTGGAGGAGGGAAAAGAGGATTGGATCGGCCTATAAGCCCAAACACTCAACACATATGCCAAGTTTCATTTTTTTCCTCGTTTCATAAACACGACTTACACGTGACCAATTTATTTAGAACCACATAATTATAACTCGTTGGGTTTTTGGTTCAAATGACTAAGTAACGCTTATAAATATTATTGGTAGCTCGTAAAATTATTTTATGGTGCCTCATAATTATTCCATGTCATGTTTGTTTCGTTTTCATATGTTTTGTGATTTATTTGCGAGTTGTATATGTTTTAATTAAATTTCAAATTATGAGGGCATTTTGGTCTTTTAATACGTTTTAGATTTTCGGGTTTTACAACTCTTTCCCTCTAACAGAAAAATTTCGTCCTCGAAATTTGCAAAGAATCAGAAGTGAAAGGATCGAAAACAAAATAAGAACGTACTAGATCAGAATGCTGATAACTAGCCCGTATTAATTCCTCGGTTTCCCAGGTAGCTTCCCGCTCTGGGTGGTTCTTCCAAAGAATCTTTGCGAACGGAGATGAAACGGAACAGAAGACACAACGGACAGCGAACGGAAATGTAAGAGACTTGTTCCTTATGACTCTTCATTGCTGATTCAAAAGTAACTTCAGTTCCCAGAAATGACATATCATACGGAATTCAGATTTGCAAGGATCATATTCAAACATGACGAATGGTTATCATATTCTCTCAGAAGAGATACACGGATACGCAAGATTGTGACGGATATGCCGTCCATAGCATTCGATTAGACAAATCAGATGAGATCGTACAGAACATAAGTCATAGGTGATATCAAATGGAAGAAACTTATAGCAGGACTTAAGATTCTTATCGGAATTACAAAGGTCAACAACCGCGTACCGAGAATCCAAACGTATCAAGTCGTATAACGGCGAAACAGATTAAGCGTATAGGTGGAACGAACCTAAATCTTACAAATGCGAAAATTCTCACATCTCTAATCAAAATTCTAAGGTTTCTAAAGTACTCCTCGAAATATCCTATGAACACAATGAGGGTACGTCATATGACGTAAGTATTATCACGTTCGCGAACCGTCATAATACCAGCATCATATGAGTATACCATCATGATGGTCATACTTTATCTCAAGTCGCGAACAGAACTACTTATCTTAACCACCTATCAGTCTTTCTATCTCCTCAGGTTGGTCCAGAATAAACATCACTACGGATTCTAAATCGGAGGAATTTGAACGTACAAATAGCGTAACGAAATGCGTACACCTCAAAATGAAACTCGTCGACGAGACGCTAGGTCTTCCACAATTTATCATCCTTCTCATAACGAAACCATCGTCCAAACAAATGCATAACGAACACAGAACGGAATTTCTAATAGGGTAAGGCTCATTCAAAAGATTCTATCGAAAGGTAACGGAAACTTAAGTGGTCTAAGAGGAAAATGAATCATATCTTCCATATCTTCATCCTTTACAACAATCAAATCTTCCAGTTCAAACATTTACTATAAAATTTCATCCATTCAATTTCATGATCTCGAATCTTTTCAAATTCCAAGTAGTCGCTCTTTTGTCTAATCATACGATCATAGGGTGGAAAGAAAATCATATACTTGAGTCTGGTTCCTCAAGTCTTCGACACTTCTTCTGGACACTTCGGTGCGGTAGCGTGAATCTCCGACGTGATCACCGTGCATTCCTCCATTGGCGAGTCTGCTTCAGCTCTCAATTCATCTTAGTACAACTAAAATGACTAGAGAACTAAGGTTGCGTGTCTCGTACAGGTTTTCTAGCATGATTCAAAATTTACCAACTCAAACTGCTGTGGACTTCCTGGTTATGTGCTGAAAGTTCATCCTCTAAGGTTTGGTCGTCTTGATGCCCAGCTGAAATCTCCACGTGCTGCTTGAGGTATCATCGGGTCTCATCTCAGTCTGTCTTCTCCTCGCCTGCTTCTCTCTTGGTAACGTCTGTCACGAACCTCTTCTGCACATCTTCTACAAGGTTTCTAACTCTGACAATGGTCTTCAGTCTTGGTCCTTTTCGTGGAAACTCTTTAGTCATCGGATACCTGGTGGTGTTGTCTGCTATAATCTCTGATCGTCAAGTCAATCTATTCTTCTAGAACAAAGGGTCGGTTCACTTCGTACTAAAAATGGTCAACGTGTACCTCGTTCGTCTCTGAGCACAAACATACTGTCATACTATGACAATTGTCCGAATACTTGCGAAAACATGAATCTTCTAGCCAATACAATTGACATCATTCAAAACTCATAGTGGTCACACGGGTACTAAAGCAACTTCAGGAAATCTTCTTAGGGAGAAACTTCGTATCACAAATCTTTCTCTTCACAAATCAAATTGTAACGCTTCGCGGAACTTAATTTCAACTATTCAACTTCCTTCTCAGATGTTCTTGTGGTTGCTTCTCCCGTCTTTCAAACTCAAATGAGGTCGTCTGCTACGGAGTTTCAAAAATAGAACAAATCAAATATTGATACGCGGAAATAGAATAATGATTACGGTTACATTCACGATGGTCGGTGTGCCGCCGCACACTCCTCTCTTTCTTCCTCATAACCCAACAGGAGCATTCAAGAGATCACTGAAGTGAACAAACTCATATCCCATCAGTTCCTACAATCTCTTAACTTCTTCAATAACGTGGTTTCGCCAATTCAGATTAGTTCAATGCAAACTTTACTTCCCAAACGGATCTCAAAAGGTTCATCAGAAGCACCAGAAATTCGTACAACAAACTTTCAAATGCCGGAGCTTTCTAAGAGTGGATACTAACAGGCGTTAGGAGAAAATTAGGAATCAAAGAGATCGGAGTATGTGCTTCATAGCAACAATAATTTTAACAGATTCAAATGATTGAGAATATCATACCAAAATATGGTGAAGCAGATTGTTAAAGGGTTGCATTTCAAATATTGTAGTCCATGATAGCTTTACAAAAACCATCAATCCATAATCAGGAGACCTCAAAGTCAAATACATCCAAAGGGAAACGGATTCTCAGAGCGAATGTGGTTGTCAAATCATACGGATAGTTTACATATCAAATTTAGGTACATGGATCATCAAAGTGTAGGATGGGAGAGTATTAGAATATATCAAGGTCAAATATGTCAAATTGAAGGTTAGAATCGTGAACAGTTCAAAGGATTGGAATCTTGTTTAGCTTATAACATACGAATGGTAGGGTGTGCACCGATAGCAATACGAACATCGTTTAACTGTCAGAGTTGAGATGTATGGAAAATCAGCTATTAGCATCAGCATGCTTAGATAAAAATTTCGTACTAGACAAATATCAACATCAAATCCTTCTAAGGAAAAGTTGGTTAACATACAACGTTCATCATTCAAATGACGGAAGGTAAGACTTCCTCGTCTTCTGCGACAAACGTTCTTATAAGGCATGACTAAAGGCAAAAGCAAGATTCAGAGTGATGCGGAAGCAATTTCTACTCACATGGATGTCCTAGACTACCCATTCCTCACCGGTTATGATTATATTTCCTATGGGAAAATTCTACGCAACTTCGCAAAGGTTATCCTACGAGCGCCTACAGTGGAAACTTAGGGGTCCTAACTTACACAGGCCAAGGGTAGATGTACTACAAGTCGTAAACCTGTCTCTGACACCATAATTGTAACACCCCAACCCGGCAAGGGTAGAAGTGTCACGAAAATGGTGACATATCAAAGGCAAGCATAACATACGACTTACATAATATAAATGGTTCACAATATTACAAAGGAAAATATACCAAATCTACGTAGTCATACATAAATGAATACTAAAACTAAGGTATCGTCTTCAAAAGCTAAACTCTCATTCCAAAGCAACCCAAGCTCCTGGCTTCCTACTAAAACCTGCCGCAGGAAAAGAAATGCGGCTGAGCTTAAAAAGCCCAGTGAACAGATATATAATAAACGGAAACCAAAATCAAATGGAAATGAACAGACATATCATAATGAATGAGATATAGGAAAAGGAAATAAAGAGTAAGGTTTAGGACAGTCATCCACCACGAGCCCAGAAACAGATCATATCATATCATAACAGTGTAACCATAAATCTTCATAATCATATAGAGGGGAGACCTCTCAGATAATCAGATAATATGAGGGGTGTCCTCATTCTTCAAATGGAGTAGCTAGCTCCCAGACATATGTGAAAGGCGTGTATTGCACACAGCACCAGTCACCAGACAAATCATATCATAGCATATACAGTTAAATCCACTAAACAGAACAGATCTAGGATTGCAATCCATACGCCCCCCAGAAACATATATAATCCATAATCAAAGTAATGCGCATATCATAATCAGAATGGGGACGGTGTGAGGAATCACTCACCCACACATGAGTCATGCCAGTGGTGCATCACAGACACGGCCAGGTTACCTTCCTGGCTAGGTAACAGAAAAGTGGCTCGGGTATCAAACTAAGAGTCATATCATATCATATCAGATGTGTCAGATCATAAGGTTCATCATAATAGGTTCATAACAGAGGGTTCATATCAAAGGTGCAGAAATAGTATCAAGGTCCAAGTATCAGAAGTTCAAATATCAGAAGGTCAAAATCCCAGGTCAATATCCAGAAGGGGTCAATGTATCCGATGGTCAAATCTTCAAAAGGTTCAAAATCAAAAGTACTTTTCAAAAATGTTTTCTCTTAAGGTTCATTTAAAAATAATCCTTCAAAAATAGTTTTCAAAAATGGTCTTTCAAATAGTTTTCATAAAACGAAACTTCAAATAGTTTTCTTAAAGTCAATATATCATGCTTGAAAAACCCTTTCAAAATACTTTACTTAAAACATTTCCATCTCATATCAAAAAGGTCTTCATATCATAGGTTCAAAATCAGAGACCAAAGGTCGAAGCAAAGGTGTCATAGCAAGGGGTCGTAACAGAGTATCCAATCAGAGGTTTAACGGATCAGAAAAGAATCATAGGAAACCTTATAGAGAAGGTCAGAATATCTGTACCTTATTCCAAAGCAAAGCACAAACCAAAATGAATAAGATGCAAAGGATCAGGTCCTCTCCTTCTTCACACCTAGAGGGGTAGAACATAATTACAAACCTTTCCATTTTAAGTATTACAGATGATCGTATTCATAGTTTAGGATTCATAATGTATTTTACAAAGTTTTAGTGTTCATATAGTAGTTTTCATAATTTAGGGTTCATTTGGTAATTAGCATGAGTTTAGGGTATAATATGAAAATATCATCAAGTTACAGATTTTACAAGTCATGACCTTTGGTTTTAGCCAAATATCCATTTACACCCTTTAGGTTACACAATACACATCACACCCTTTAGTTTACAATTTTTACCCTTTTATAACTTCGCACAGTTTTATATACGAAATTGTTAGGTTTTCTATAAATCATAAACCATACAAAAACTCAGTAATAAAATACCCAAAAATTTCCAGAGATGTCCACATGTCTTAAGTATTTTATCAAATTTTTCCAGATTTTATTATGTAGTATAGGTACGTATTAAAATTCACTTAAACCAACTCGTCCAGATTTCTGAGTAATTTTACTATACGAAAAGTTATCAATTAGGAACCCTTTAAGAAAAATTCATAAAAATCTATAAAAAATTCCAGGAAGTAGTATACATATTATAGATTACCCAGTTAAAAGGACGCATCCTAATTCGTTATGGTTCGAAAATGATAAATGAAAAACCCGGACTGTTTTTCCAGACTTTACAAATCCGATCAGACATGCGATTTCCCAAAAATCAAAAAGTATCCTTCCCGGCCTCTAAAAATTTCAAACTAAATTTTCCCAGGTAGCCAATTCAATGAACTTAGTTTTAGACTCCAGAAACATGAAAATATATGTTCGTATGACCAAGTTACAGCCGGTTAAAGTCGGTTAAAGATTCACCTCAGAAGCAGTTTTTATTACTACATGTAATTACTTCGGGTTTTATTCATCCATGCACTTATTATTCATACCAAACGACTTTGGGTGAGTTCAAAACACATTATGGTCGATCCATATCAGTTCATTACATATTTAAATCGAAACAAACACAACCTAAACAGTCCATTCGATCCAAGATTAAGTTTTTAGGGTTTTTAGGGTTTTTATGATTTTATGTGACAAGTTTTTGATTTATAATTCGAATAGAACATATATATGCGAATGAATGATGGAACAAGTGATACTATACCCTTGTAGACCACGAAGAACACGAACTCAATGGATCAAAACACCACACGAAAGCCCTTTTCTCCTCTCCTCTATTGGATCGATCGGCAAGGGTACACAACAAGAGGATTAGGGTTTTTGATGCTACAAATCAATTCACAAGGACTTAAGACAATGAAGATATGATACCTTAAGATGATTAACACAACAATGGAGCAAAATCACCCTTCTTTTTGGCCTCTTGGAGTCTCGACAGCAGCCACAATTAGGGACAGCAGAGTTGTTGTTGTTTAGGGTTTCTTTTGATGGTTTTGATGATAACCGGTACATAAGGTAATCAAAAATGAAGTATGGGCTGCTGAAAGGTGTTGGGTCGTGGTTTTGGAGGAGGGAAAAGAGGATTGGATCGGCCTATAAGCCCAAACACTCAACACATATGCCAAGTTTCATTTTTTTCCTCGTTTCATAAACACGACTTACACGTGACCAATTTATTTAGAACCACATAATTATAACTCGTTGGGTTTTTGGTTCAAATGACTAAGTAACGCTTATAAATATTATTGGTAGCTCGTAAAATTATTTTATGGTGCCTCATAATTATTCCATGTCATGTTTGTTTCGTTTTCATATGTTTTGTGATTTATTTGCGAGTTGTATATGTTTTAATTAAATTTCAAATTATGAGGGCATTTTGGTCTTTTAATACGTTTTAGATTTTCGGGTTTTACATAAACAAACCCGGTTTTCTCCAACTTCTTCTTTCTTTTCAACATCAACCTTAGATTCTTCCAAAATATTTTCCAAACGCTCCAATGAATCACCCGAGTCCTTGAACATCTCTTCCAAGTTTCTCAAGTACTCCGACACGTTGCTTAAACTCTCCATTTCACTAAAGCAATTAACAACTATAACATAACCAAAAACATGAAAATCCAAACTATTAGCATTAGGGTTAGTCATAATCGAAACATATCAAAAATGAATTCAAATCAAGCAAACAAACAAGTTCAAACTCTCAAAACATCAAAACAACAAAAAAATTAAAAATTTTAAAAATCTTTTCAGAGGCATCCATCCGATCGGTTTTACACTCCATCCGATTGGATGGTTGAATCATAAAAATCAATTTTGCCCAACCGAATCGGATGCGGGCTACATCCGATCGGTTGGATCAAAAAACATTTTTTTTTAAAAACTAAATTGAAACTTTAATATAAAAACTAATTCCTGAAAGAAAAAAAACTAATTTTCTAAAAAATGAAAGATAAAACTTAATTATAACTTTAACTACCAATTAACTAATTAATAATTATTATTAACTAACAAAATTAATAAAGACTCTTAAACTACTTAATCGTTAAACATAAAATTAACTACATTAACTACTAAATTAAAAGCATTAAAAACATATCATTAAACATATAATTAAACATCTAATCAATTATAACTGTTACTATACTTCAAAAATCATTAATCTATCATTAAAAAGCCTAAATAACACTTAAACATAAAATCCAAAAAAATTTACCGAGGGCTCCAACTGATCGGATGGAGATCCATCCGATTCGGTTGGTCCCGAAACTTTTTTTTTTTTTTTTTTTTTTTTTTTTTTTTTTTTTTTTTTTTTTTTTCTTCCACGAACTTTTAATTTAAAAACTTATAAAACTACCAAACCAAGTCAAATAACTAAGTCCCAGGCAGCGGCGCAAAAAAAGTTGATGTGTCAAACGTGTTGCAAGTTTTAAAAATTTATAAACACGATTTATCCAATTCTCTAATTAACACATACGAGCAAGTATACTCGTCCGTGATAGTAAAGGTGGGTAAGTCGAGATCGTCCCAAGGGAGTTGGTATTAGAACTTAGTAAAACAAGTTTTTACAAAAAGGGTTGTCAATCCAATTTGGTATAAATTCAAAAGCAAGTAAAATCCAATCAATCAAAAACATATACTTGTGTGTAATTCCTTAACTAATTGTATAGAGTAATCTACAAAGTTTGGTGTAACTTGTAGTGATGCACAACTTTATATGAATGATTCACAATCAATGGTTTATCTCTTGAAAATCATTTCTAAGAATTCAATCTCCTAGTTAATTCCTTTCGGCCTTTTTAACTATTATGACGTATTTCTTATCTTATGAATTCCTACGAATCCTTTCGGCCCTTTCTCGTGATGAAATCGTTTCCAAATCCATTTTAATGAGTTAATATGGTGCTTGTCACACACCATAGCCCATACTAATTCGTGCACTAACGTTTTGGAATAAAAACATAAAGAAAATCCTTTCGGCCCTTTTTATTCTTTAAAATTGTTTTTACCAACTAATTAAGCAAGATTAGATTGTATTTCAACAAACTCATAAAACAAGATATGTTTTCATGCATCACTGTAAAATAAGAATACTCTAACAATTGTCACATCATACACAAAAGTATACCAAAAATCACTCCATATCAAACGTAATCAAACACAAGTAACAAACCATATTTTCATTCAACTTTAAGCAAAAGTAGTTCATAGTAATTTAAACAAGAGATACCTAGTTTTGGAATTACAAGAACTAGAATTTACGTAAGTTACAAGGGATCGCAAATCCAAAGTTTGTCTATGAAGAGCGGATCTAATTGTATTAGTGTCTCTAATTGATTTCTTATGTGTAATACTAATCGATAGGGCCTCTGCTACAAGATCTCATACATTGGAACCCTTGGTTATGGACCCGAATTCATTAGTATGGAACATTTTATTTTCCAAGTGAATATTGCATTAGAAAGGGATACAAAGTCATTTCCGAAGATTGAAAGAGAGGCAATCCCAGTTCGATACTGGTCTTGTTTCACTTCTTCGAGTTAATGACGGATGGCCCGCTAGGGACTGCTTGGCTTGTTAGCGAGAAAGCGCATAAAAGAATGCCATTTATCGATCGATAAAAGAGGCTCAAGTACATTAGTCCGTAACTGCCATTTTGACTAGGTGGATTTTTCCTTCTAGTTGACTTCTTTCTGCGGGATACCCTTATGCAGAGGGAAACCAGGTTCAATAGCCGGATAGAGTAAGAAAACAACTAAATAGAAATGAGTACTTGCTACGGGTGAAGGAGTAAAGAGTTTCAAGAAAAAATATCCTTAATGCGACTGCGGGAAGGTTGTTCCTGCTACATTTTGACGGGGAAAAATGAAGGAATTGAGTCCTTTCACATTATCACGGAAAAAGGGGATTGCCTATTAGTCAATTGTGACTGGAAAAAGACCCGGAACCCCATACCTTCTCATTCACTTAAGGCCGTGTAGTGGTCGACCTAAAAAGTAGTATTCCTGTCATGCCTATTATCCAGTGCTAGAAGCTTCGCCAGAAAAAAGCAAGACGAGGTCGCTCTGCTTCGTAGACAAGGCTCGTTCAACGATCCCAAAAATTGATCAAGATTTTTGGCTCATCTCTAGTCTCTTTCCAGCCTTTGCGATTTCATATACTATTCCCGTATGCCATATCTCTTCCTTCCTTCTCAATGCCCGGGCATCCATCCAATGCATTCTTTTCGATCTTGTACCCACGGAGTGGTACACTGAACACCAACCCAATCGAGACGAAAAAAATAAAGAATAACAACTACATCAACAACCTTGATTTCTGACGTGAACGGCCGCTTCACAGAGATGCATAGAGGAACAGAACGAAGTTTATATATCCCTTTTCCACTCAACCCAGAAACAAGACCGAGCGTTGTTCCGGTTCATGGAACTATAGCAACCACACTCCTCCAATCGCCTATTACTACACGTAAACAACTCAACACTCGAACCACACTATTGAGACTTTAACTCAAAGTTCCTGGACGTTTTTCAAAGCAATTACAAGCTTTCGGGCAATGATAATAAGTTAGTAAGGACTTGGTGTAAGCCTTTACTAGGTTTGGGGTGTCACCCTTTGTAAACTAGCCTTATGTCCTATATATAAGTGAAAGAACACTTATCCAACAAGTAAAAACGTCCCTTATCAGTTTAATAAGCAGGAAATGATAAGCCACCATGATTATGCGGCTTAAATTCATCATTAAATGGAACTTTGTAATAGCATCTTCCTCCAACCGATCGGTTCTAGGCCCATCCGATCGGTTGGAACTCTCGGTAAATCCCAACTTTCCCCATCCGAATCGGATGCGGGCTCCATCCGATCGGATGGAGGCTTCTGGCTCACACAACTTTGATTTTTTCTTGTCTTTTCTTGTCGCGAGCTTTATCCTTTGTTGTGGCATTAATTTCTTCCATAGAACTTGATCTTTTCTTGATATTTGAACATAGAAATCTTGACATTAACAAATCCTTGAGTTCTTGTGTGGTTTCTCTCTCGTTTCCATCTCGGGAATCTTCCAATGTGCATAATCACTTCAATTCTTCATCTTTTCGTCATCTTTTCCAGCACTTGGCTACATTCACTTGCATATACACTTTTTTCATGATTAAGTAACAAATACACACAAATATAACCAAATATGATGCACAAAACTAATGATAACACAACTAAAATCATGCTCATTCTGAGCGTTATCAGTGTTGTAGTTGCGATAATATTGGATTTGGTATTTTGTTGAGTTTGGGTCTTGGTCAGCAAGTGCACTAGGGTGCGTTTGTTTGATTTATGTAACAACTTAATTGTTGTTTCTTTGCCAAGTTGGGAGTGTTGGGTTGAAAATGGGCCGAAGCCCATGCTACATTGGGTACAGTTTGTGTTAACCCACTTAGGGTTTGTTAGTTCGTTAATGAGTTCACAAGTAAATATAATTAAAAGTGTGTTAGTCGTAAGTTGTGGGGTAAAAATATACCCATTAGACAAAAAGATGTGACTTATTTATGGTTCAATTGGTACGTTTTGGTTACTTGGAAAATTAATACTCGGTTACTTGATTTGTGACATGACATTATTGGATTCATATCGGATTAACATTTTACTTGGACATATATCGATCTCGAATTATTGGACAATGGACATTTTGAACTTATTGGACTTGAAACGAATACAATATATTAGACTCAAGATGAATTTAATATATTTTATTCGCAACAATTATACAATAAGGCAATAATGTCTAATATTCAATGAACTATTATGAATAATTATGTAATTATATGTGTGGCTATCCATATACCTTAACCTCCCTAACCTCTCATCTTTTGTATTCCCTCACTAATTGATGTACTAAATACTTTGATTGTAAGAACCCTATAAATAGAGGTTCATTTGTGGTTTGTGATATATCAATGAAAATGCATTCCACAATCTCTCTATTCTTCTAGCTTTACTTCTTGTCAATCATCATTATTTTGTAACACGTTATCAGCACGACAGTCTCAAAGTGCAATCCTTGATTTTGACCGGTATGTCTTGATAATACGGTATGCATTATGTGTTCTAATATTTTGATCAAAAGAACTAATGGACATCTGTGTAAATTTCTGTTGGTTTAATATAGACAAGTAAACATACATATCTAATCATGCAGATTTTGACGATACACCTCATACTCTGTAAACTTGTTTACTTAATGTTTTATTTTGTCCAATGTAACGTTTGAATATGTGATCAAAATGTTCCTACGTAATAATCTAAATGCTTTCTTTGTTTGCTATAGTATTTATCCCAATAGTTAAACAAAAACATAATATGACTAGATGTATTGAATCATGTAAATCTAATTCACACACTATATAAATGTTATCTACGTGCTAGGATCAATAATACCACTTTCTGTTATATGTACTCTTTTGCCTATCATGATCGTATTTCATTTCATTGTTTTCTCTCTATATATTGTTAACATATTGATTATTAAATCTTGTTAATAAATTTAGTTAATATCATATTCCGTAAGCATGTGGATGGTATATCTAACTGTTTAGTTTATATATTGTTAATATTATACATCATTAGATTTGTGTACTTGATACCTAAACAAATAAATTCTAACTTATACTGCTTTGCACTTAATACGGATAATCGTTAGACATTACCTTTACAGTACTACTTCGCTCTTATATGCTCTTAATATCCTTTACTTAGTTTTAATAAACTGTATGCCATGTGTAAAATCCTTTTGCTAGTCCCTCGTGAATATTCTGTTTTCCTTCTTGTAAGTTGTGCTAACACATGAGTTATTTTGAAAACTGAGTAAATGTTAACTTGTATATATATTTGATAATATAGCTAGCCATGTCGAATCTTGCAAAACTTGAATTTTTGGCTTTGGACATAAGTGGACAAAACTATTTGTCTTGGGTTCTCGATGCCGAGATATACCTTGCTGCTAATGGTCTTGGTGACACAATCCAAGCGGGAAAGGCAACAACTGTTGAACAAAAGGCTAAGGCAATGATATTCTTACGCCATCACCTCCATGAGAATTTAAAATATGAATATCTCACTGTTAAGGACCCACTTTTCCTTTGGAATCATTTGAAGGACATATATGAACATAAAAAAACAGTGATTTTACCAAGAGCCCGCTATGACTGGGTTCATTTAAAGTTCCAGGATTTCAAAACAGTGAGTGAATATAATTCTGCTATGTTTAAAATTACCTCCCAATTAACTTTGTGTGGAGAAAAGATCACTGATGAAGAAATGCTTGAAAAAACATTCTCTACATTTCATGCCTCTAATTTACTATTGCAACAACTGTACCACGAAAGAGGCTTTAATATGTATTGTGATTTGATCTCGTGTTTACTTGTCGCGGAACAAAACAATGAATTATTGATGAAAAACCATGAGTCACGTCCAACTGGATCCACTCCACTTTCGGAAGCAAATATGGTAAATGGAGGTCGCGGTCGTGGATCTGACCGTGGACGAGGACGTGGCCATGGACGCGGCCGTGGTCGTGGACGTGGCCATGGGCGTGGTTTTTGTTGAGGTAATTATCATGGTTTTCAGTTCGGAAATACAAGTGGTCACAAAAAGTGGCAAGATAAAGGTAAGATGATAAAAAATGATGGAGGTGAAAAAACAAAAGGTACCATCGAAAGTGTATGTTATCGTTGTGGCGGTACTAATCATTGGGCCCGTGCATGTCGCACACCCAGACATTTGGTTGACCTCTACCAACAATCCCAAAAGAACAAAGGAAAAGGGGTCGAAGTTAACTTTGCATCTGATGAAGGGAAAATTGATAGCCTTGATATCGATAGCCTCGGTATTGACAACATTGGTGTTCCAAAAGACCCAAATGATAACACTCATTTGGATGTCAGTGATTTCCTCATAAATGAGTGATCCATAAAGCCAATAATAAGAGTATCAATAAAGCCAAGAATAAAACGTCTTCACGTTGATGATGATCTTGTTTTGTTTATTTTCTTTCAAGTTTACCTATGTTGTCCTATGAGACATACTTTATCTATGATTATTCACTTGGCTTAATAAAACATGTTATTTCCTTTTAATTATTTCGTTAAACATTTTACTTATAATATGTGTTTTATTTTGAAGAATCTGGATCGTGTAGCACAACTTATTATTGATGATGAAGACATATGTCTAGTGGATAGTGCAACCACACACACGATACTCAAAAAGGAGAAATATTTCTCACACTTAAAGATACAAGAATCAAATGTGAGTACTATCTCGGGTAGTGCAAAGCTAATAAAAGGTTATGGAGAAGCAAATATATTATTACCCAAAGGCACAATGTTTAAAATTGACAATGCACTATTTTCCCCCAAGTCTCAAAGGAATTTATTAAGTTTTAAAGATATTCGTCGAAATGGATATCATATTGAGACTACAAATGAAGGACATGATGAGTACCTTCATATTACGAATGTGATCTTAGGTAAAAAGAAAGTGTTAGAAAAATTACCTGCATTTTCATCCTGGTTATATTACACTAAGATTAATATTGTTGAAACAAATGTGGTCATAACTAAAAAAATTTATTGACCGAGAAAAATTTATCGTTTGGCATGATCGGCTTGGCCATCCCGGATCATTAATGATGCGAAAGATACTAGAAAATTCAAAAGGACACCCATTAAAGGACCATAAGGTTCTTGAAACTAAAGACATTAGATGTGTTGCCTGCTCAAAAGGAAAATTAATCACACGCCCATCACCAGCTAAGGTAGGGAATGAATCCCTTAATTTTCTGGAAAGAATCCAAGGGGATATATGTGGGCCCATACATCCACCTTGTGGACCATTTAGATACTTTATGGTTTTAATCGATGCATCGACTCGATGGTCACATGTGTGCTTATTGTCAAGTCGCAATATGGCGTTTGCAAGATTACTTGCTCAATTAATAAGACTGAGAGCACATTTTCCAGATTATCCTATAAAAACAATACGTTTGGACAATGCTGGTGAGTTTACATCCCAAACATTTAATGACTATTGTATGTCTATTGGGATAAGTGTAGAACATTCAGTAGCTCATGCTCATACACAAAATGGGCTCGCTGAGTCTTTTATCAAGCGGATTCAGATGATCGTAAGGCCCATGATTATGAAAGCAAAACTACCAGTTTCTGCTTGGGGCCACGCTGTTCTACATGCAGCAACACTAATTCGTATCAGGCCAATGAGTCACCATACTTACTCCCCATTACAGTTGGTTTTTGGTCAGGAACCAAATATTTCCCATCTAAGAATTTTCGGTTGTGCAGTATATGTCCCAATTGCTCCACCACAACGCACAAAAATGGGACCTCAAAGGAGAATGGGAATATATGTTGGGTATGATTCACCATCTATAATTAGATATTTAAAGTCATCAACGGGGGATTTGTTTACGGCTCGATTTGCTGATTGTCATTTCGATGAGTCAGTATTCCCAACATTAGGGGGAGAAAAGAAACAGCTGGGAAATGAAATAAGTTGGAAAGAATTATCATTATCTCATCTTGATCCTCGAACAAAAGAATGTGAACAAGAAGTTCAAAAGATAATTCATTTACAAGGGTTAGCAAATCAATTACCAGACGCGTTTACTGACCTTAAAAGGGTAACCAAGTCACATATACCAGCTGTTAATGCTCCTGTTAAAATTGATGTTCCTAAAGAACATTCAGAAATTGCTAATGAGTCTAAGGCACGCCTAAAGCGTGGTAGACCAGTCGGTTCCAAAGATAAAAATCCTCGAAAGAAAAAGGGAGCATATAATTAAGATGGTCAAGTCGAGGTTAAAGAAACATCAGAAGGGTCCTCTATAAGGACATTTGACATGACGGTTCAAGATGAACCTCGGGTACCTGAAAATGAAGAGATCTCAATAAATTATATCATGTCTAGAAAGGTATGGAACCGAAATGAAATCGACGTCGATGATGCTTTTTCATATAATGTAGCGCTAGAAGTTATGGAAAATGATGAGGATCAAGAACCAAAGTCAGTTCCGGAATGCAAAAATAGAAATGATTGGCCAAAATGGAAAGACGCAATTGAGGCAGAATTAAAATCTCTTGAAAAACAAGAAGTTTTCGGATCGGTAGTCCGTACACCTGAAGGTGTAAAACCCGTTGGGTATAAATGGGTCTTTGTGCAAAAACAAAATGAAAGAAATGAAATTACGTGTTACAAAGCACGCTTGGTGGCACATGGATTTTCACAAAGACCGGGTATAGATTATGAAGAAACATATTCTCCTGTGGTGGATGCAACTACGTTTCGTTATCTAATCAGTCTGGTAATACAAGAAGGACTCGATTTGCGTCTAATGGATGTTGTGATAGCCTATTTATACGGCTCACTTGATGCAGAAATCTTCATGAAGCTTCCAGACGGGTTTAAGCTACCTGAATCATGTAAAACAAGTTCTCGAGAACAATATGCAATCAAACTGAATAAATCTTTGTATGGGTTGAAGCAGTCTGGGCGAATGTGGTACAATCGCCTTAGTGAATATTTGTTAAAGGAAGGATAGAGAAATGATTCTATTTGCCCATGTATTTTTATAAAAAGGTCTGAATCTGAATATGTCATAATTGCTGTATATGTTGATGATCTGAATATCATTGGAACTCCAGGGGAGCTTCCAAAGGCAGTTGAGTGCCTCAAGAAAGAATTTGAAATGAAAGATCTTGGAAAAACAAAGTTTTGTCTTGGATTACAAATTGAACATCTAAAGAATGGAATCCTTGTCCACCAAAATGCATACATAGAGAAGTTACTAAAAAGATTTTATATGGAAAAATTCCATTCATTGAGCACCCCAATGGTTGTAAGGACCTTAGATGTTGAAAAGGACCCCTTTCGACCTCCAAATGACGACGAAGAAATTCTTGGTCCCGAAGTACCTTATTTAAGTGCCATTGGGGCATTGTTATTTCTTGCGAGTCATACACGACCCGATATATCATTTTCACTAAACCTATTGGCAAGATATAGCTCGTGTCCAACAAGGAGACATTGGAATGGGGTAAAACAAATATTTCGCTACTTTCAAGGTACAAAAGACATGGGCTTATATTATACTAACTCATCCGAAAGAAATCTAGTTGGTTTTGCAGATGCAGGATATTCGTCTGATCCCGATACCGGTCGGTCCCAAACTGGATATGTTTTCACAAGTTCCAGTACTGCCATTTCATGGCGTTCCGGGAAGCAAACAATGAGTGCCACTTCATCGAATCATGCAGAGATCTTGGCCATTCATGAAGCAAGTCGGGAATGTGTATGGTTAAGAAATATGATACAACATATTCGTAAATCATGTGGTATTTCTTCAAGCCAGGAAGCTCCAACAATCGTGCATGAAGATAATGCAGCATGCATTGCTCAGCTTAAAGACGGATACATCAAAGGTGACAGGACCAAGCATATTCTACGAAAGTTCTTTTTCGCTCATGACTTACAAAAGAGCGGCGACATTATTGTTCAAAAGATCCGTTCAAGCGAGAATTTAGCAGGCTTGTTTACCAAGGCACTTCCCACTGCAACATTTAAGAAGTTGGTTCACGGCATTGGAATGCGAAGACTCAATGAACTTCAGTGATCTAATCATCAGAGGGAGAACATACGGGCTTCACTCTTTTTCCCTTAGCTATGGTTTTTTCCCACCGGGTTTTTCCAAGCAAGGTTTTTAACGAGGCAGCAGATCTAATCGTATGACAACTAATGATGGATAGCCAAGAGGGAGTATTATGTATAATTATGTAATTATATGTGTGGCTATCCGTATACCTTAACCTCCCTAAACTCTCATCTTTTGTATTCCCTCACTAATTGTTGTACTAAATACTTTGATTGAAGAACCCTATAAATAGAGGTTCATTTGTGGTTTGTGATATATCAATGAAAGTTCATTCCACAATCTCTCTATTCTTCTAGCTTTACTTCTTGTCAATCATCATTATTTTATAACATGAACACCTTTTATTAATTTTCTATTAAATTGTTTTGAGAAAATTGACTTTTATTATAAACGCAAATTGGCTTTTCTAAACTATTTGAGTTTATGGGGAAAATACCAGAACTACCAATTGATCTATTTTATATTACCAAGTTATTTTTCGTTATTTTCTGGATTCCCTTGTTATCTTGAGTTCTAGTCAACATTGTTCTCGACTATGTCGATGTCTTTTTCTCTTTGGCGTGAGTTGTATGTCGAGTCTATGTTCTCTTACCACCACATGAAACTTTGATACTAAGCTTTTGATAAGTATTGAAATCGAGTAATCCACGAAAACTACGACATGTTGTCTTTTATAGAATTTATTACTGTGCGAGACGTATGTTGAGATAACCGTATACGTATTAGGTTCTGCCGATCCTAGACCGTTGTGTACTGTTGTACATGTATATCTTGGAACCGTCGTGCCATATGTCTTGAGACTGTTGTGTTTTGCTTCTCGATGCCAGTCGTGTTAGTTGTGATCTTTTCATTGTTGTGGCTAAGGTGAGTTCATGGCCCCTACTTTTACCGCTTTTATAACTATTTTGGGAGAGAATACATGCTCGTTTTTTTTAACTAAACTCAATGACTATTTATTTGGAATTTGTGAATTGTTTACTTATGTTTTGACTGTTTGGCTGAAATATTTGATTTGGTTATTTGAAGGCATTATGTGATTGACTGATATGCTTGTGAGAAAACATTCAAAACTACTTTGAATGGACCTAACTGTTGTTTTTTATTTGCTATAACTTGTTGACTGACTAAGGTTAGATATGCGGCAGATGTTTGTCTTAGACCAGGGTAGCAAATAATCTAGTCCTAATTTGCTATAACATGGTGCCTGGCTAAGGTCGGATATACCTAGGGCCCTACTCCTACTGTGATTATCAATATGAAAGAGGGCTTTTGTGACCTATCATATTGATACTTGATGCTTGTGATTGTTTATGTTTGTGGAATTGTGATTTATATCTATCTTAGTCCAGTGTAGCAAATCACTTATCTTGGTCCACTGTTATACTTTTTCTTAAACCTATGAACTCACCAGCGTAAGCTGACCCTTTTAGCATGTATTTTCAGGTTTAAGGTGATAGCTTATTTCTGGAGGCGCTTGGCAAGGGGCATGGTGATAGTCGACTCTGATATATTTATTTGTGACCGCTTTATTTATTATATGGGCCTATTTCCGCACTACTTTTCAATAATGTAAATTTAACACTTTTTGTTAATCAATTTTATTCTAAACGGTTGAGGTAAAACCGTTCTTTGTACCTTGTGTTGTGATACAAATTGAGTAGCACCCCAGTGTATTGTATGCTTCCGCTGGACCCTATTTTTGGGGTGTTATAGAAATCTTTAATGTGTGCAAGGTACAACACATAGGAATATGATTTAAAGGATTCTTTTGACTGCATGGTAAGAGACTAACGTTCTAATGTGACTTATTCACATCTAATCCAAGAAACACTTGGTGTTGCAATTTAAGTTATGTGAGAGCTTAGCTAGATTGCAACAACATGGTAAATATACTTATTACATGAGACCGTATCTGGAAAATTTGCTGTTTCTAAATTAGCTACCTATTAGAACAAGTGTCAATATGATAATAAGACTACTTCAAACTAAATATTTATGTATTATTGAAATGGCATAAATAAATGAAGTAATCTAATACTACTTCAATTTGAATATTTATGTAATTTTGGAATGATATAAAATAAGAGAAGTAATAAATTAACTTGAAATTACTATTGAAACCAAGAGATGGTGTTCATAATTACTTTAGTTAAACATGTTTATGTTTCATTGTAAAGATATAAACATGAAGTCTTTTAATTGCTACAAGACTTATAGTAAAGTAAGACGTTAACTTGTTATGTTTTTTAATTAAGACATATGCAAAAAGACATTGAATTGATCATTGATTTATAACGTATAGTGGGATTATAATAGTTTATGTTTTCTTGTTGAGACATGGACATATAGTGACTTGGTCAAAAAGTACTTATGTTATATAGCATGCAATTGTCTTAAAAATTCTATTATACCATTAAGTTGACTTAGTTGGTGAATAGATAAGCCAAATGAAATATATTTATCTTACATATTGTAAGATTGTCTTACATTATTAATCCTAATAAAATATCAAATGTTTATGGTATGTTCAGTTAGGAAAATCAAACTCTTGTTATATTGTTTGATTAAATATAACTATGACTACTTTTCTTTCAAAAGTTA
Organism: Artemisia tridentata subsp. tridentata; assembly: GCA_021014915.2. Taxonomy (NCBI): domain Eukaryota; kingdom Viridiplantae; phylum Streptophyta; class Magnoliopsida; order Asterales; family Asteraceae; genus Artemisia; species Artemisia tridentata. The sequence goes on along the minus strand of CP139504.1, from coordinate 145,210,036 downwards.
TCAAGGTTAGAAAATTGAGTATGGATTGGATATACTCAATAAGACTCCAATCTAGAAGATTAATAAGACACCATTTTGTTATGGAATGTAATTAATCACATTAAGTCTTAAATGAAGTTTTGAATTTGTTAAACTACTTATGAGTAGGTTATTAACAAACTAAATGTCAGGAAGTGTCAATATGTATTTGTAATGTCCTAAAAAGAGAACATTGTATTGTTGCTTTATTTGCTAAGTATTTATAGATAGTCTATAAATTACAAAAAGCAAGTGGGAGTTTTTATCTTGAAAAGATAAAATTACAAGATACACAATCTTCTAAAACGCACTAGTGAAAATCATGATGAGGCTAAACATATAAACGATAAACCTTAAGATGATGGAATTCTCATTCATAGATCCGCAAGGATATCTCAGATATTTGATTAATATGCTGAGGATTATATTATGATGCATTACCAAATATTGAATTGGGTAAATTACTCATACTATAAGTGTTAAAGATGCTTTCCATAAAGATAATCAATTTTTGGAAAGTTGGTTTATCTTAATTCTTAATAGTTAGACTAGAGAATGAAGATGAGTTTCTTCAAAGATAAGGTAACCCTAGTGGTTTAAACCTTTGTGTAGAAATCATATGGACAATATTGTACACATATTTTAATGCATGTCTTATGACAAGATTATTAATCATACTTAAGAAAATAACTATGATTGATTATTCTTTTTTTAGCACATTAAATATATTAAGATGATAATTGTCATACCTATTTTCATTAATATGAAAAATGACAATGGAATATCAAAACTCTTTCTTGAGTGATTACTTGAGCGAGGACGGTAAGTAATCGAAATGATTTTTGAACTCATAATAATCTTTGGAAGTGTACAAAGTGCAATAATTCATGAATAAATTAATGCATGCATCTAGGAGATAATTCTTATGTTTAAATATTAAAATCAAGTTTTGAATTGATAATTAAATAAGATAATTCCTAAGTATTCCTGAAAGCTAGTGGGAGTATTATGTTTATTTTCTTGAATCATATATATTGTATAACATATAGGAAGTAACATTCCATATAAGTTAAATGTTAAGACTTAATTTGGAATGAAACTTCACATAAAAGATTTAGGAAGTAAAACATATAACCTTGGAATATATGTTTATTATTATAAACATATGCGGTAAATAAATCTAATAGAACATGATATATCATTTAGAAAATTTAAATGGATACGAATCTTTTGGAAAGATAGAATTTGAACAAAATCTAAGTATGACTCGAAGATTTTTCATGAACATCATGTTACATAAATGAATTGTTATAAGATGTTATGATAATGTTGATATCTAATTGAAAGTTAATGGATAACTAGTGTATTGAATATTCTAATGGAATATGTTTGGATATAGAATTACATCCTCAGCCTGGAACAGCTTACAGATTCTACAGATGAACAATTTGTCAATTGTTGTGAAAATTGTCATAGCCAACAAACTTGAAAGTTTGGAAGGCATCAAACATTACACAGTAGATATTAAAGGTTACGGAATTTTAAAGAGCATATTGTCGTTTATTTACAATGATGCTGGTTTAATTGAGATGACACTCAATACTAGTCATGGTAGGATTTCATCCTTGGCCATGTGAACTAGTTGTGCTCACTAAGAGCATAGTTGCATTATATATTAAAAGAATAAGAATATTTTAAACTTTAAAAATGTTTGAAAGTTTGATAATCATAAATTGGTGATTGAGGTTGTCACACACTTTATGAAATATTATGTGGCATTATCAAACTATTTAAATGTACACATACAAGAACTTAACCAGTTGAATTCTTGAAATAAGTATTCTCAAAATTCTGATAGATCAAAGTTGGTTGATTTATGTCTTGTCAACAAGTATGATTGTCATAGCTTGAGACATAATTCATCAACTAGAATTTTCATGCATTGATCTATTTAGTATTTGGATAAAGGATGTTAAGTGTTTATTATTTGTAATGAATTTAAGTACTTTGTACATTTATTTTCATTAATAATAAATTATGTCTTATATTTGCATGTTTAATCGATAAATAATTTATTTATTATAAATCGTCCGTTGTCAATTAATGATATGGGAATATCATTGAATTAAGAAAAATATGAGTTTTGGTATAATATACTTGAAAGTATATTGATGCGTTGACATGCCAAATTCACATGATATTCAATGAATTGAATATAGGACTTGTCCCAAACTACATGATGTTACTTTATGGATGTTGTTATTAAGTAAATCATGAATAGTTATCCTCAGACTTGAGATACCAGATAACTGTTATGAATGTAGTGCATTCTGTGGAACAATTTAACACTATACGTAACTGGTAGTCATAAGGATTATTTTCAGAATTGTTACAAAATTCATAGGTTATGCTTGTAGTCAAGATAAAATTTGTTCCTTCAAATTTATTTTGGAGTTTAATACTGTTGGGCCCCTCGTAGGGTTGACAAGATGTTTGCGTGGCCACGCCCAAGATCTTCCCTGAATATGTTTAGAAGATTTGGTAATCTTGCTTAATCACAAACAACGAGAAACAGAATTGTTGAATAAAGAATGACTTAAATCCATATCTTTATTTAACGTTGTGACACCCCCATCCGAGAACGGGTTAAATGTCACATTTATGGCGTCAAACAGAATATACGCAAGCGGAAGACTTTAATAATCCAATGTTTACAAAGGTATTCTAAGGAAAAGATAAAATACTAAATCTGAACATTACAACTTCCATACGAAAATACAAACTAAGTCCAAAAGAAAAGCTCTAAATGCATCTCTAATCCATGGGAAGCTATCAAGGTGCTGTCCACTAGGAGCTCCTAAGCACTCTTCACTCAAAACCCAGCTTCCAACCTAAAACCTGCCGCAGGAAAAGAAATGCGGCTGAGCTTCAAAAGCCCAATGAACAGATATATACAAATGGATAACTAAAGCAAAAGAATAACTGAAATGAAATCATAAGGATCTGCTGGATAAAATGATATAAGTCACAATAAGTAGTAAAATGAACGGATAAGTGAAACGGAACCACGAGAACCTGCTGAACAAGATATCAATATGGGATATATGATAATGGAATCAAAGCATAACAAGGAATATGTAACAGATAACAATCATAACAAGGAAATGCCCAAGTAACAAACATATATCATATCATAGCAAATTGTACATAGGAGCTGCCGACTCCAATAGTACTAGTGTGAAATGGGGTGTATGGCACACACACAATCTATTCACCAAATAACTGAACTAAACAAAGTACCTAGGATGCATCCATACGCTCTCTGCAAAACAGATATACATATACAAGTTCGAGACTATGCATACGTATGTTAATATAATAATAATAAATATGACGGCCATGGTTGCTATATAGCATAAGTGGGAACGCTGTGGACTAAAACCCACCTCCACAGATAGTGTCAATACCATTGGTGCATCAATGGCAAGGCCATGGACTCCCCATGACTGGCTACAAATATGGGCAATAGAATGAAACAGATGATACAAATAAAGCATAAAGGATAATTATCAATTATCCAACAAGATAATACCAACTGAATGAATCATATCAATAGAATAGCAAATGCATACTAATCAAATGTAGATCATAAATCAGAATAGCTAAATGGTAAATGAAATAGAGTACAAATCATTAGAAATCTTTAAGGAAAAGATAGAGTACAAATAGGTTAAGTAATTGTGAAAATCATTTAAACACTATTTTCATGAACGTATTCTTTTAAAAGCAGTTTTCATAAAAGTCATTAAACCTTCATATAAAAGTGGCATCGCCTCGGTTTCATATCAATCATTTTAAAGCAGTTTTTCTCAAAACATTATCATGATATACTTAAGAAAGGTTTTTCACACGAAGTTATACTATTAAATGGGTTACAAAGTATCAAAGGATTCTAATATGGATATTGAAGTCATAAGAGAGAACGGATGAATCAAACCATATCAAACAAAATAACCAAATGAACATCAAATGAATCATAACTCAGAATAGCAAATATCAAGGAATAAAAAGTCATGAGATACCTTTACTGAAAAAGGGCAGAATATATGTACCTTAGCAAGTAACGAAAGGAAATGAACACAGGGACGGAGATCACTCCTTCTTCAGAGAATCTACATGAATTATAGATCAATTATTATTTATCAGTTCATTTATTATATTTATTCAGGGTTTCCTTCCATTCTTAGTATCATTCCATTTTTAGTAACTTACCACTTTTAGTAACTTCCCGTTAATTGGTCAAATTAGGGTTTCAAAATGATAATCAGTTAAGTTTAGGGTTTAAAAGCACTTAAAATTAATATATAACAAAGTTAGGGTTTAAGTATAATAAAGAGTTTATTAGGGTTTATATCGTATTTAATTTACATTGATGACCAATTTAGAGTTTAACCAAAATCAATTAAATATAGGGTTAGGTCGAAAGTAGGTTAACACATGTTTAAGAGTATCCGTATTAATGTTACAAATGTTATTTAGGTCAAAACACATTGAATGGGGTTAGGTTACACTAAATTCTTAACTTATAATATAGTTCAGATTTTTTCTTATTCTGGTCCTGATATTTATGAATTTTACACCATATTTAAGAGTCTACTGGGAATCTCAAATATTTATCATAGATACCTATACATGTTGGGCATTTACTGTAATTTTCTTAGATTTTATTTCAAAGTGATAGTACCATTTCAAAAATCGTTTTCCCAAACCTGACCAAAAAGATAACTGCACAGACACCCAGAAAGTTTGCATTTGCTTACCCCATTAGAACCCTTCAAAAAAATCTATAAAAATTCCAGTAAGTCCTATACATCCTAAATATTCTACCTGTAAAAGGAGACCTCTTAATTGCTCACTATTTGGAAAGTAAGATTCAAAAACACGAGCTGAATTTTGATATTCCTAAACTCAGGATTGACCCATGATCCCATAAATTCATAAACACGACCAATACGACTCCAAATCACTCCAAACCAATTGGGAAACTTAAATATGACATTAAACTAAGTTTACATGCAAAAATAAAAAATTAAACACTTATGGAACTCGATCTATAACACACACATATTCGACCTACAAGCTGTCCCGTTTTTAGAATCCATTTTAGACCACTATAACACATGTTTTAATCATACAAACATCACACAAGCCCTAATAATTCATGAAACATGTATCTAACATCTTCTTAACATATTCATAAGATCACACAAACATAAACCCTATCAAAACCCTAGTATAATTTTGGTAAAAACTCATATACATCGAATTCAATTAATTACCAAAACATATTAACCCTAAAACCATTTTAATCCGATTTTGATCCATATGTTTTTCTGTTTAATTACATGTGTATAAGAGTCGAATTATGGCAGAAAACAAAGGATTAGATGATACCTTAAAAGCCAAAATTAATGAACAAAGGAACCGAGAAAACACCACAATTAAACACACGAGAACTACCCAATCAAAACCACCTTGAATCTTCTTCTTCCTTGAGTTTTTGGAGAGCAAAATAATGGAGAAAAATTGAGTAAGGTTCGGTGGAGGAGGGGGAAGGGATAGAACCAAATATGGGAAATTGGGGGATTAATATTCGGTATTTTATTTATTTTAGGCAAAGGAGACCAAATCTTCCTATTTTTACTAAATATTTTATGTGTTTCTCTTGTTCTAATCTTTAAAATTCGATCCAAGAAGTGTCAAAAATATGTGTACCAAAATTTTAATTAAATTAGGTTATAATAGTTTTATTTTGTATATAATTAATAATGTATAGTTTTAGGATTAATATTTATTTAAATGTATAACCTATAGTTTTTAAATATTAAAATTTATATTCAAACTTAGGTTATAATTCAAATTATCAAATAAAAATGTGAATCAAATTTTTAGGGTTTTACAAACGTGGTGTTAGTGACAAAAGGATAATAATAATGATGAATCATTAAAGGTTTTTCTAGGAGACCTACTCGAGTTGTACTAGAGGTATCGAAGTGTTGCTAGACGCTAACAGATGTGATTACACTATTAAAATATGTCCAAGTGTGAGCTACTGGTTTTATGGACATTATTTTAGTAGTCGTATGTTAGGATCGAACTCGAGATCACGGGATTGCACACTTTACGTATGAGAGTTAAAGTTTAATAATTAAATGTAAAAGGTTATGTTTAATTATTAATTACACAAAACGTCTAACGACCGTTAGTACTTAACGAATAATGACTAACGATCATTAACCAATAAAAGGAAAGAATTATGTGTGAATATTTGGTATGTCACTAGTACAAAAACGACCTATGGTCACACATGGTCGATTTGGAACAACCACACATTCAAATATTTGTGTGGCTGAAGGTAGGTAAATTGACAACATTTACGAATTAGTCACACATGAGCATTTCGAATGTGTGACCATAAGAACTCTATTGCCACACAATCGACCCTTATGTGACTAAACGTAACTGGTGATTTTGTTCCAGATCATTTAGTCACATATGCATTTGGAATGTGTGACAAATACAAGTAACCTTGATGCCATATATGGTCACACTAAACTTATAGTCACATTTGCTTCTAATAGTATGACCAAATGCCATATACGGTCACACAAAACAGTTTGTCACACATTATTTAAGTGTAGCCAAAATCCAGTACATATAGTCACACTAAACAGTTTGTCACACATTATTTAAGTGTAGCCAAAACATGATTTGTGTGACTAAATGTTAACAAAGGCCACACAAAAACCAAATTAATGTGGCAAGTGGATGATCAATAGTCACACAAAATACACATTCCTTCACTTTAAATAGCATATGGTCACACTTATTAACACTTTTGGTCACTTGATGGTTAGTTGTATGTGACTAAATACACTCCCAAAAACATGCTTTGTGTATGTGGCTAAATTATATACTCAAGTTTGTCACACATTATTTAAATGTGACTGCTAGTTTTTGTTGAAAATTTAGCCACATGAATTTAAAATATGTGACAACTAGTCACGATATGCATTTAAAAATGTCAAATATATGTCACACACTTAAACAGTGTGACCAAATGTCATATATGGTCACACTAAAATAGTCTGTGTGTTAAATTTATATGTAATATTTTACATGTCCTGCACTTATTTTCTCCCAAAATTAAATTTCCCTCTTAACTTTTCACAACCTCAGCCTAAATTTTTCCGCAAAATGAAATTGCCCGCTTAAATTTTTCCCCAAAATCAAATTCACCCTCCACCCATCTTTTTATCTTTTCTTTTTTATCAAATCTCATATATTTTTTCTATGATCTCACATATGTTTTTTCCCGAAAATCATATATTTTTATCAAATCTCATATATTTTTTCCCCAAAATCAGATCTCACCCCTCTCCACCCCCACCCTTCACCGCCTCACACGCCGCCTCCCGACTGACCACCACCTCCACAGCCGCCTCACGTTTGCCACTTGAATAATGTTTTTTCTTATCCGATTTACCTTACAGGTTAGCAAAAGAAAAAGAAGGTTGGTGTGCAGACCCACATTTGCCACCTTGTGCAGCGTATGATGGTATAACTAAAAAGACAAGAAATGGAGTAAGCGAGATTTCCCATGGACCAAAGAGTTGGAGGTATGTGGTACAACAATCTTTAGCACTTCACATATAGCTGATTTTATTTTTGATAATTAGAAGTCACAACTTGGATCCATTTACTTCTGAACGAGTTGATTTAGGTAATGTAATATATGTAGTGGGCCAAATGGGTAAAACTGTAAAATGAAAAGTTAATGTAAAGGGAAACTGGCTAAATAGGTGGAATGAGTCGAAAGTGGCCAAAATTGTACTTATAAGGCACAAATCACCTTAATCATTTTCTTTGAACATATAGATTATTGTTGTTGGAATAAGATTTTTGTAAGCAAAGAAAAGTTTTGGTCAACAGGAGATCTGTACCTACCTGACTGGCCCTTCTAGACTCACACGAAATGAATTACCCGTTTTTTACTCGAATGCATTTTGACCCGTTATCCAGTCCGCTTTCCTTCTGTTTTGCAACCTCTAGTGATAATTTTTCCATTTGTTCTGATCAGGCTAATAACAAGAGGGTGTTTGGTAATCACTCATTTCGACCTAACCAAAGAGAGGTGATCAATGCGACAATGAGTGGGAAGGACGTTTTTGTTTTAATGCCAACTGGAGGTGGAAAAAGCTTGACCTATCAGGTACTGTATTCTGATGTTAGTTAATGTAAGGAGCTTAGTACACGCTAATAAGTACTAAGATTTGGGACATTTTTTGTATTCTTACCTGTTACCTGCTGTACTAGTAGTCAGATTACCTGAGGTATCACTGTATTAGGATTTTGACAAAATTAAAAACATGTTATTCATCGTATTAAGATACACATGTATGTTCTCATCAACTATCTAATTAACCTGTCGGTGTAAAATAAGAAACAAATACGATCTGCTTCGTACATTTCTAAATTTTTCTGAACTTTTTTTTTTAAATAATTCAATATTTATTTAGAGGTGTTGCTAATTGAGTTCCCATAATTATTGGATATTTTTAGTCTAGGATTGGTGTTCTTTCTTTTGAACAATGTGTAATGCTTTGATGTGTCTTACACAATGCTTCTATTGCAGCTCCCTGCTCTTATCTGTTCTGGCATAACATTGGTTATCTCGCCCCTTGTTTCATTGATTCAAGATCAAATCATGCACCTCTTACAGGTACGCATTTGTATTTCTCGCGCGTTAACATCTATTAAGTTTCCTTTATATGCATTCCAAAAGTATAAATGACCAGTTAAATTAGAAGTACTGTAATATCTTTTTGGTTTGCATTACAGGCAAATATTTCTGCTACTTACTTAAGTGCGAATATGGAGTGGACTGATCAACAAGATATTTTAAGAGAGATATGTTCAGGGAACTGTAGTTACAAGCTACTATATGTCACCCTAGAGAAAGTGGCAAAGTAAGTGTTTGTTATCTTTCACTTAACAACTAGTCTTTATAATAAAGCATGCATTATGTTTCGCAGTATGATTATGAATTATCTCATATACTATAATAGTTTCTTGAAAATATAATGTAGGAATGTGATAAGCACTCACTTTTGTGTGAGTGTTTTATGTTATTGCTGGATTAAATTACAATGACAATAGATTTTTAGGCATGGATGCACATAGTGTATGAATGCGAAATTGCGATTTAATAATTTATGGCAATTTGGTAAGTATTTAATATTCCGCTGCTAAGATGCTCTAAACGGGAGTTACTAAAAAAGACCATGACTTACTAAATTATAGTCTGTTTTGCATCTGGAAACAGGTTCATTCTAGGATTATACCTAATAATACACTTGTAAAATAGGCACATAACCAATAGACGAAAAGCAAGTGTTGTTGTCCACTGTCCATTCTATGAAAATATCAGCATAAAGTCACTTGCTTATGAATCTTTGTTTCTTTCTTTTAGTGCTAAACTCGTTGATCAAGCACTTGCCTCTGGGAGAATTTACGAAGATGAAGGTTTCAATTACATCAAGGAATCATTTGCCACCAACACCTTGCATCTTATTGGATTGTTGAGTGATGGTGGTGTTCACTCACGTCTTGATCAGTTGTAGGTATTTATGATTCAGCGATGTAAATTTTCGCGAAAGTATTTACTTACTTTTCCTTGTCTGATTATCATGTGTTTTATTCGGTTTTAGTTGTTGCTTAACGGAGCTAGTGAGCGTGGTGCCAAGAAGAACCGTGTTCACGTGCTTACTGATGGTCGTGATGTTTTGGATGGTTCAAGTGTCGGTTTTGCTGAAACACTTGAAGCAGAACTTGCAAGTCTCCGCAGCAAGGGCATTGATGCTCAGGTTACTTCTGGTGGAGGACGTATGTATGTCACCATGGATCGTTACGAGGTACACCTATCTACCTCAGTTCCATCTTTGGTGGGAAAATGTAACTGCACATATCTGCACAATTTTTAATTCTTACTGCTTATATTATAGAGTAATATGAAATTACGTTATCTAGGATTGGTATCATTTTGTTATAAATGACCAATTGGAATCTCATTTTGTGAATTCAGGAACACGACCAACTTAGGGCTGTGCTATTGACATTATTGGCGGAGTTGCCATCAGACTCTCCCATATTACTGCTTGGAACATCCTCGGTTCAGCTTAACGAGCTGGAAGGGGACACATCTTCTGTTTTTCTGTCTCGCAACATGTATGTACTTATTAACATTATAACTTGGTATAGTAAGCATGATATCGTTTGCAATCTTAGGAGTGGCCTTAGGCGTGAGTATAGTTTATGGATTTTTATCTCTTGGAGTTACAGCTGATATGGCCTCTTTTCGGAAGTGTATGGGTTGTCTGGGATTAGAAGTTATGCTCAGATGATATTTGTTCAGAATTATTATTTTATGAACCTTTTTTTTCCCTGATTTTAGCTTTGCTCATTGTGTTCATTATCATGCCTCATCCGTTATGTAACGGGAAACCTTATGAGATAGATTTGATAGAAGTTCTAATTATCTTTTATGTCATCTTTGTATATATCTTCCCTCTTATGTCATCATCATATTCATGAGTTGGTAGTTTTGGTTTATTTGTGTCTGGGATCTTCTAGTTTTAATTGTTTAAACTGGTGTTTTTTTAACAGGGATCATGGTGACATGTCATCGAAGAAGTATCGACATGATAAACGTGTGTATCTAGGGGTGCTTAAATTTGTTCCTCATGCTGTCTACAAGCTTCTAGAAAACATGCCCATGCCATGGGAACAGGTACTGTAATTTTATTTTGTTGGCATGGACTGTAATCCTTCTTTATTAATATCGCGAGTTGCTTTTTAATCTACCTATATCTGATGGTTTTAATCATTTTTTTGCCATGTTCTCGGCATCAAGGTATCGAGTCAATTTGTCCAACCCATACATAGTCTCATGGTTATCTCTTACATTAATCTCTTTTAGGCCTTGTTTTCTTTTTATTGGCATTTTGTTTGAACACCTGAACTCTTTTTCACCAGATAACCGAGGAGTTTGAAGAATTTCCAGTACAGAGTCGTGGTTTTGGCATTCTTGATGTTGGTTACAGATCACAGGTAAAATTAATAACATCATTGCTTGATTTGAACACATGTATTCCTGGCTGAGAGTATTTCTCACGCCTAGTGTCTTTTTTCTACACAGACTTACAGATGGGTTAAATGGAAATGGGTCAAATGGAGTCGTGACAAAGCAGCTGATGACATTGCTGCTAATCTTTACTCAGTAAAGTGATTTTATAGGCCGTTCTGCATCTTAAACAAAGCAGCTGATGACATTGCTTCTAATCTTTACTCAGTAAAGTGAGTCTTCGATGCAAGTTGCGATTTCAGAGATTTGTTTTGTGCTGTTAGATATTATAGTATGAGCAGATGGATCATTTTTAATACTTTTAGTGTATTAGTTACAACTGTTAGTTATAAGTTAGTACTGTTGGTTCATATAGTTAGTACTGCTGTTAGATATTATTGTATTTGAATTTGTTTTGATATATATTTGAATTTGTTTTGATATATATTGATTTCTTAAATGTGACTAAAAGATGTATATAGTCACATTTATTAACACGTTTGGTCTCTGTTTGTTTAATTCGTTGTGTGACTAAATATTACAAAAGGCCACACAAAAAAAATTCATGTGGCAATTGGATGATCAATAGTCACACAAAACACACATTTCTTCACTTTAAACACCATATGATCACACTTATTCACACTTTTGGCCACTTTATGATTTATTGTATGTGACTAAATACCCAAAAGAAAAATGCTTTGTGTGACTAAATGTAACAAAAGGCCACACAAAAATAAAATTCATGTGGCCATTGGATGATCAATAGTCACACAAAACACACATTTCTTCACTTTAAACACCATATGGTCACACTTATTCACACTTTTGGCCACTTTATAATTTATTGTATGTGACTAAATACCCAAAAGAAAAATGCTTTGTGTGACTGTTCTAGCTAGAAATCCTACTTTATCATACACTTCTTTGTAATATACGAATGGCAGCAAGAACAATAAGAAGAAGAGAACAATAGATGGGAATATTAGAAAGATAGAATAAGATAAGGAGGGAAGATGTGGTGGCAGTGGAGATGAAACCTGGAAATGGTGTATATTAGATTAGAGAGAAATGAAGGAAAATACACACACACTCTCTCACAGCACACATGCTAAATGAGAGAGTTGTGGCTTATGTATGTTGGCAGCCATCCAAAGACATTGGATGGGCTTTACATTTGGACCATGTGTGGGCTAAAGTATTGCACTACACTTATAACATAAGATACTATCAATACTAATGCCTTTAGCCCACATTACTTAATACATATTATACATGATACTAAAGTTCTAAGCTATAAATGACCATCACTTCCAAACTAGCATAAAATCAATGCTAACAATCTCCCCCTAAGGGATGGTCATTTCAATGACGCTCCGGTGATTGGTCTTTTGCTTTTGATGTCTTGAACTTTGAGTGTCGATGTAGAATAGACTTGATTCAATGTTCCTTCATGCTCTGTGATCTTCAAAGTATTGACTTTGAATGTTCTTGCCTTGATCTACTTCTTCTGATCAGATGCGTCGACGTTGTAGATGATGATGGTAAATGGACTTTCGTCAGTACCTGCATAAGACAGTTAGCAATAAATCGTCCAGCGGCCATCATGTCATGAGGCAAGATCTAAAGATCTCATTAAGACTCATACAACTTGTATTCTTTTGATGAACACAAGTGTATTGCATAGGAAGTGTTCCTAAGAGATCTTTGATGAATCTCATGTCTCTAGACTCAATTATGTGCATTTTGGTTTTAGTCATCGGAGGCATGGAGCAGAGTGCCACCTTTTCAATATCAACACTTCTCGGAATGAGAGGCCGATAGATTATGTAGTGTTCTCCGTGAGAAATGAAACAAATATCTTTTAAGAGATATCTGAGTGGATAGGAGGGGTGGTGCAATGCATCACTGGGTCCATGACGTCTTGTCTTCAATACCAGTATCACCTTAGTGAATACCGATAGCAGATGTATTGACCCGGTTTCTGACCTAAGTTTTCATGGAGGGCTATTTCTTTTCACCCTTACAAAAACTTTTCTTTTTCATTCTTCAACCCCTTCTTTCTCCTTTCTCATTATACTCCTTTTTTCCAATCTTTCCTAAGGAATTCTAATGCTAAGCTATTGGAATAGTCCTTGGGAAGATCCCTCCGGCTCTGGCGGATCATAGGACATAACCTAACCATAATCACCTTATAACACCATGATTATCCTAGATTTGTTGATCGCATGCCATAAAACCATTAGTGAAAATCTCTCAAAGTGTTTATGAATAAACACATTTTGTTAATACTTCGAGAGTTTTGCATTTTCTGAAATACTCCCCCTTCACATGTGCATATGAGATTTAAGAAAGAATTGCACATGATGGGTAGAGTTCGCACTTTTTGAACTGATCGATTTTCAATTAATATGACCATTGCGAGACACATTTACATCACTAGTTAGACTAGCATGAAGTTATTACCCGTCCCGGTCATATCAAAAGATCATCTCTCGAATTGGTACATTCTACTCAGACAAGTCTTTTGCGAGACACGTTTACATCAATGGATAACCATCTTGAAATTATTACCCGTCCCGGACTAGTCTTTTCGATTACTGACATTTAGCTTTCGTCAATTCGAGTGTTCATGCTGAGTCTTTTGGAGAGCTCTTTTTGAGATTCCTTTTTGATCACATTTTAATCACGTCTTCTCCCCCTCAAAAATAGCATGCAGTGATATTTTTTATATCAACTGATTAAAATGTAACTTTTTGGAGAGATAGACGGATTTGAGCATGAAATTGGAACATTTTTGTTTTTCTACTCCCCCTTAAACAAAGCATATGGTTAAACATTTTAGTTTAAAAGCAGTTTTAAGGGTTTAGGAGGGAGTTCTCTTGAGCACTTTATGAAAGATTTGGAAAAATCTTATTGAAAAATCATAAAGAAAATGTGCTTAAAATGGAGAAGATTTTGAAAATCTTTGAAGATATGTTAGGAGAATATCTTCATTTGTTTTTAGGATAAGTGTTTGAAAAAGAAATTGGTTTTGCACAACACTTTCCTTTATTTGAAGAAACGGGTTATGCACTGACATGTGTGCATAAGCCATTACGTTGAAGCTCAGGTTGTAAGCTGAAATACTTACAAGCCATTTAAGAAAAAAGTTTGAGAAAACGACATGTTTTGAAAACATTTAAAGAACTCTCACTCAAGCATCTGTACATGCCCGTATCATTGTTGAATGATATTTCTAAGTACGTACAGAATATTGATTATACGAGAGACATGTTGGAGAAGAATATTTTTGGATTTTTGTGATTTTATATTGTTTTTGTATTTTTTGAAAATTTTCCATTTTTGTATATTCTTTTTGATGTTTTCAAAAAATGTATATGCACAAAGAATGATTAAGTATGAACAAGTAAAAGTGAAGTTAAGAGTGGATGTAGACCAGGATTTCCAAATGCGATGTTGGCATAAAGGTCTTCTCTTTCATATTCAGTGAGTGAAATCTCAACACTTTCACGAGTATCTGCAATCACAGAATCCACAAAAGAAGAATATGCACAAATAATAGTGTTAGAAGAACATGAATCATCACATTGAGGGTGTCCACTATCGACGGTTGTAGTGGTTTCTACATCCTTATCCTGATGATTTTCACTATTACTTGTTGTGGTGCAGCTATCAAGAATATTTCCTGTGGGAATCTATCTAAGACCAACTGTTTTAAAAACTTTTCCCGTGGGAATCCACCTAGGGCTAGATCTAGGAGTTGTTTCCTTTTCAGATGCAGCGGAAGTCTCATTTTGAGAAACACTACGTCCTGTAGAGATCCACCTAGTTGGTTTCTTAGCCTTTTGCTTCTTATCAACGGGCTTGTTTCTTTTTGGTGTCTTAGTGGATTGTGCTTTAGCACTTGCATTTGATTTCTTGATATACTGTGCAACACATGCATCATGATTAGCTGAAAAGACACATTTTTGACATGTAGGACAGACAAATTCAACATTTTTGTTTAAAATGGCAACCTTAACTTTGTCACTACAGTCATTTGAAGCTTGTTTCTGGTTCGAAGAGGAATTTGAGTTCATAGTGTTCGATTCTACGTGAATAACATTTTCTTTTTCGCAACTACTCTTAGATGCAAGCCAATCCCTAGTCTTTAGTTGAATGATCCTAGGTAGTGGTTTACAACTACTAGCAGTGCTTTGTAATGTTGTAGAATTCATCACTATAGGTTTTGTACCTAAAATTCCGTCTTGTCGAACCTGTGCCTTTTGCCTAGCTTTTTCTAGGTATTGATTGTGGACCATGTCGTTTGAATCAACAGATTCTTTAACAGTTTTTATGGTCACATTCGTTGAGCTATTCCTAGGGGCACACACATTGGGATTTAGCTTGTTGTCTTTTGAATCTGTATTAGCATTCCTAGACTCTTTTGGATTATCTTTTGCACATTTGTCTAACGCCCTATATGTTTGAGAAGTAGAAGCAGACGCATTAGTGGGACTAATCCTATCAAGGTCAGGCGCTATTACATTCGATGTTTTTGTTTTGACAACAGCTTTCCCTTTTTGTTTCTCACTAGGCAAGGGGGTTAATGGTGCAATACCCTTTGGTTCCTCACCCTTCCCTGGTTGACTTGCAAGCTGAGACTTCAAAAACTGAATTTGTTCTTGCATTTGTTTGTAAGAACGCTCATACGACAATTTGTCATACTTGCATTCTTCCTTTTTTGTATCAAGTTGTTTAAAATATGTGCAATTTTGTTTTTCAAGTTTCAAAAGCGCCTTTTCATATTTTTCAACAATTTGAGAAATCTCAGCTCGAAGTGTTTTATCATCCTCAACAGAATATGTTTGGTATATAATGGACATGATATCGGTCGATAGAGCTTCAAAGGAGAGAGAGTCATTTTGATGTTCCAAAACCTTTATTCGTTCCAAGTATTCATTTGCTTCCTTCACTAAGGATTTGTGATCCTTAACGAATTCTGCAGACTCTTTTAAAAGATTATTTTCCACATTTTGAACAACCGCATAGATTGCAGAGATGTGTGGATTAATTTCCGATTCAAAAATCTCTTTAATTTCATCCTGAACACCTGAAAACCATTCAAATTTTTGACTGTTTGTTTTGGAAGCCACAATACTTTGAAGTGTTTCAATTCTCTGTTTAAGATCCACTAAATATAGTCTAGCTGCACTTGTATCATAAGTGTTTTTAGATGCCATTTGTTGAATGTTAGACAGATGAATTGAGACAGCTTTTTGTCTTGTGAAAACCACTGGTTTTTGAAAAAACAGAGGTGACTTCTTTTGAACAAGATGAACCCCAGCAAGTTTGTTAGCTTCATTATAGTCAATGGGTTTTATTTCTTTGTTCAATTGTCTCATTTTCATTCTACTCTCTTCTGAAAGCTCAATCGTTTCATCAGAATCATGAACCGAAGGAGGGTCATGGATAGCATTTATTAAATTACCATTAAAAAGCACATTCTGTTCTTGTTGAGCTTTCTTGAGAATATAAGGGTTTTCATAACCGATAGCCACCTTTTTTAATGTATGTAAAATCGGGTTTGGATCATTTATTAACAAGTTAACTGTTTGTGCAGAATGACCCGTTTTTACAAGCAAATCATCCAACTTTGCAATGGTTTCCTTTTTGTCATTGATCTCTTTAAGAAGATCCTTTTCAAGTTTTGAAAACCTTACATTCAACTCGTTCTTTTCTTTTTCAAGACTGGAATAAGTTGATTTTTGTTTTGAAAGCTGGTTGGTTAGTTCAGAAATTTCCTTGTTTAAAGATTTTATTTTATTGTTCAAATTGACATCTAGAGTGTCAAATTTGATTTGCAAACGTTTTTCTCTTAAAACAGAATCTCTTAAACTATTTTCAAGTTCTGACTGTCGATTGGTGTGAAAATCATAAGCTCGTGCATTCACCTTATAACTCTCAAGCTCAGTGGTCAATTTTTCATTCGCGGCTTTAACCTCGCGATTGATCTTTTTGACCTTTTCAATCTCTACTTGACAATTTTGAAGTAATGATTCAAATAGAGTACGGGTTTCCTCATCATTAGCATCATTTTGTGCAACTTGAACTTCATTAGGATCCATATATGAAGTTTCACAGTTAACATTGCTATTAACTTGCTCCCCCACATATGTATCGAAATTAGGTTCGAGAGGCACAGAATGTGGCTTTTCATGAGCAAACAATGATGGTACCTCATGGAGTGGTTCTGTGTCATAGGACGGAGGAGTTTCAGAATCACTGCATGATGATGTTTGTTGCAGATCAGGCATAGGATCGGAGACTCCTGTGACTTCTGTGGAATTATCATTGATTCTGGTTGAAAGCAAGAAGTCGGATTCCTCAGCAGTCAAAGGTATTCCCGAATGTTCCTTGTTGGCTAGCATCAGCATGTACTGGAGCTTTTCTACTTTCGTCATTGCAGGAACATTACCAATTCTGCCTATATCACTCCTTTGAATTTCAGATGAAGTCATGAAACAATAATCCTCATTCTGATTGACCCCATTCTGATTCACAAACGGATCTGCTTGATTTCCCATATACTGCCCTGCATATTGCATTTGATTCCCGATAACATCAACCATTTGACATTCTTGTCCCAAATATAACTGTGTATTGTCAGTGTACGGTGAATTCCAATGGTTGTTGTTATGTGGTTCGATGTTTAATGCCCTGTATACTGAAGCAAAACCATTTGCCAAAGCAGTTGTGATATCGTCTTGTTGATTTGCCATTGATGATGATTGTATGATAAAATGGATACAGGATCGTTGCAACAAAGTAGGAGAGATGTTTTCGTTGAAGGTTGAACTTGAACTTGGTTGATTATGTGAAGTCTTGTTGTGTTGTTGGTGATGGTTGAAGTTGAAACAGATTAAATAACGTTATGAAACGTGATTCAAGTATAATTAAGGCAAAGTCAAAAGTTTACTGATTCGACAAAAGTTATGTAAATTACAATTTAGATAAACTCGACAATTTCTATAGAAATTTCAATTTGACCAAAATTTATACAAATTATGGCTAAATATCAATTTAGATAGAAATATATCTAATTTATATAAATCAGTAATTTATATAAAATCTAACACTTTTATACAAAAGGTTAGATAACCGTTTGTCGAAGTATTTTACACTCTTATACAAGAGTAAAAATACCGAGTTCACTTTCGAGTTGACAAAATTACGTTCGAATCAAATCCTTAAAAGTTATTTAACTTTGAAGTCTTTTAAACACAATTGCGAGGGCCAAGAGTGTCAAATCCGAAAGATCTCATAAGGCAGCTGAAAGTACAAGGACTGAAGTTGCCAATTCTGAAAATTGCACCAAATGCGAGACAAAAGTGTGAATTGTGAGACCAAATGCGATAGTCTAGCACCAATTGCGAAAAAACTGGTCCAATTGCGAGATGAATTGCGAGAAGAACTGGCAAATGCGAAACCCCAATTGCGATATGCCAATTGCGAGACCAGAACCGAATTGCGATAGAAAGTAGCAATTGCGAGAGAGCAATTGCGATACAACAATTGCGAGACGCACCAATTCCGACAGAAACAGCAATTGCGAGACACGTCTGAATTGCGATAGAAAGTAGCAATTGCGAGAGATTAGTTTAATTCCGATAGATCTGAGCAATTCCGTGATTTTTCAACTTTTTGCCACTTTTGTTGACTTTTGAGTACAAAGCCCACGTGAAGTCTTATTTCAAGGGATATAGCTTACCACTTTTCACCAACTTACACACTTGCCTGACAATATTCACCAACTAAACCAATAATATCTTTGATGTTCCAAATAAAGTATTCACTTTAATTCCACAAACACATTAACAACTTCACCCTTTGTGATTATTCGATCAAACCACTTAGAACACAAACCAAAAGAGCAGCTTTATACCCAAAATCTAAGTGAGGAATAACCACAATATTTTTCCAACTAAGAACAAACACCACTTATTCTTTATTTTTTGTGTAGATCGAAGCTAAAAAAAACAAAAACTCTCGTTTTTTAGAGATAAAAAACGTGGCTTATATTTTCTTGTAATCACAAACCGAACACAAAAGCTTCCTACCTCGTTGACCGGTTGTTGATACCACTTGTTGTAGCTAGAAATCCTACTTTATCATACACTTCTTTGTAATATACGAATGGCAGCAAGAACAATAAGAAGAAGAGAACAATAGATGGGAATATTAGAAAGATAGAATAAGATAAGGAGGGAAGATATGGTGGCAGTGGAGATGAAACCTGGAAATGGTGTATATTAGATTAGAGAGAAATGAAGGAAAATACACACACACTCTCTCACAGCACACATGCTAAATGAGAGAGTTGTGGCTTATGTATGTTGGCAGCCATCCAAAGACATTGGATGGGCTTTACATTTGGACCATGTGTGGGCTAAAGTATTGCACTACACTTATAACATAAGATACTATCAATACTAATGCCTTTAGCCCACATTACTTAATACATATTATACATGATACTAAAGTTCTAAGCTACAAATGACCATCACTTCTGATGAACTTAAATAAGTACATTTTATTACTATCATTTATCCTATTAAATTGACTTGTTTTACTATATTATGTATGAGGATTGATACTTAATCGTTTACTTTTGTAATTCTCATGTAAAAACAAGCATTTGGTGAAACTTAGCGATTTTGGACTGATTATGGAGCAAAACATGCATAAAGTTAAGAGTCTACTGAAATGAACAAGATCAAGACTAATCTGCTCCAGATGCGCCGCATCTCACTCATGACATGCGCCGCATCTCTATCAAGATATCACCAGATTCGATCCAAGATACAAGAGGACATGCGCCGCATCCAATCATGGAGTTACGCCGCATCTTCTGGCGGTGTACGAATATTCCTGAATATTATAATCTTGGACCCCACGCGAAGTTAAGTACATGCGCCGCATCTACTCCTTAGATGCGCCGCATCTTCCCTCAGACAGAAACTATAAATACCCCAAGACCAGACGAATTTCGAGAGGAATATATAAGTTTCGAAGACCGAACAGGAAAAACCCTAGGACGAATTCAGTCAAGGAGGCAGCACAAGACACACCCAAATCAAAGATACAAGAGCTGTAAGAAGGTGCTGCATGTGTTTAATTCATTAAGTAGTTTTGTTTTATTGTGTTAGCAAACTTTAATTCATCAGGATTGGTGGCTTGTGTAATGTGACAACGAAAGATTGCACTCCCTTTAATACTTGCTTTCCCATCAATTAAAGTTTATATGTTGATGTCTTTGGTTACTACTTATTAGTGCATTGATAACCTCTGTGTTTATTAGTGGCTTGCGGGCATTTGACTGCGGGACATAATGTGGCTCCCACGGTTATTACTAAATTGATCACTTAGGAATAACTTTTAAACATAAGTAATCATTAAGGGTTTACTCGCCGATAAGAATAGGACCAACGAGAAAGGGTTAACTACATACACTTCATATAAGGCTATCAATAAAACAAGTGACAATCTACTTAATCATAAGGACAGCCCTCTTATTGTCTCAAGTATCTATCTGTGTACGTGTGTGCTACTTGCTGATTCGTGCCTATTGGTTTATTTTATTATTTAATTGCAAACAAACCGTGCCAGTCTCTCAGGCTGAAACCCCCTTGCGTTAGGATATTAAAATACTGATTAGAATAACGAGATAATACGTTCCACCCTTAGTGATCGACACTCTACTTACCATTATCTTCATACTGACCGGGTACACTGCTCGTTAAGTGTGTGTGTTATTGATAAGTCGGCTAAATATAAATTTAAAACTTGAGTAGGCATTAAAACTGCTAAACCGCAACGACACATCACGCGCATCAAGTTTTTGGCGCCGTTGCCGGGGAGTGAATTGTTATTATCTGTTAATTTGATTAGTATTTTAATTAGGTTTTTCTTTTTATTAGATTAATTGCATCATTGTACTATTTTGCATATTTGTTGTATTGTGTGTTATTTGTTTGCTTTTATTTTTGTGTGTTTATTTTTGTTTGTGTGTTTTTATTTTTGTTTTTATTTTTCGTATTTTTTCTGTTCTGCTATCGTTGTACTGTGCTAAATCAAACGATACGGCGCATCTGATCTCTCAGATACGGCGTATTGCGTTTAATTTTAAAAATACAACGCGTTTAATTAATTCGATACGACGCATCTTTTCCCCAAGATACGGCGTATCTGTTTTTAATAAGAAATTTTTCTAAGCGATAAAGTAATACGACGCATCTGCTTTTGCAGATACGGCGTATCTGTTTTTGATAAATTTTTTTTTTCTAAACGTTAACGCCATACGACGCATCTGCTTTCGTAGATACGGCGTATCTATTATTTTAATTAAAAACAGTTTGCGAATTATTAAACAGATATGGCGTATCGATCTTTGTCGATACGGCGCATCTTTCTGAATCAAAAATCGATATTTATTTTTAAACGTAACGAAAATACGGCGCATTAACTTTCGTTAATACGACGCATTTAATTTTAATTAGATAAGCTGATTTTTGATTAATTAATTCGATACGGCGCATTCAAAATTCTAAGCGGCGTATCTATTTTCTGAATAAAGTCTGATTAAATTTTAACGTATTAAGATACGGCGTATCCAATTTTTTGGATACGGCGCATCGTCTGCAGATATCAGCTAATTGTATTCATATATCCGTTTCTATATTCATTAATTTCTCTTCTAGCGAACAAATCCTACTGATGATTTTACCTTGGATGACAGATTTTGCTATGGAAGACATGTCAGTTGACGGATATCTTGCTAAGGAATGCTTGTTTTCAGATTCATTCAATGTACTCATGATCGATGCAGATTTATTCTCTTGGGAGACTCCTCTTGAAGCTGCTTTTAAGGAATTCATGCGTTTATGCAACATTGAAAAAGAGGTATTCTCTTATGATGTATTTGTGAGGTACACTGGAGAAGAATTGTCGCTCTTATGGCCTATCATTGAAGCCGAAGGATTGAACTGGACTACTATCGAAGAAGATGATGGGAAATTCTATCTTGCATACATGGATTCAAGCAACGAAAGCTGTGGTGGAGGCAATGCCCAAATCTCTTACATGCCTTATTCCGAACAGTACTGGGGATTGAATGAGAACTATCAGGATAATGACATGAATTATGCTTTGGGGGAGTTACTATTTCATGGGAGATTGGTAAGATTGATAGACCTCTCCCTCAATGATTGGCTAGAACTCAAATATGGTAGTCCGGAATTTGCCCCTGCAAATGAAGTCAAGGAGATTATGACTTCATGGTTGACTCGGAGTTTTAAGAAGCAATTTAACGAGTTCATGGAGATAAAAAAGAATATGATTGGAAAGGTTTGCTTTGACGTTAACCACGATCCTCACGATGTTGATTTTTCAGAATGGTTGGCTAGTAAGTTTAATAACCATAAGAGCATGGATCGTGCTACTAAGGATGCATTATGGGTATATTGGATGAGAGGAGAAGATGAAGAAGTAGAAAGCGATTACGGGTCGTCACTTCATGATTCAACAATCAATGAGGGCATTGAAGAACTTTTCAGGATTGACATTGATGTGTTCGATTATGAGACACCCTTGTGCAAGCAGTTCAAGGAATTTAACTACCTTCTTCAAGTCGACGATGATGTGCTTACTGGAGATCTACCAGGATTTAAGACTTATGACGATTTCAAAAACACCTGGTACTATGAATGGAATGACCAAGTACCATGGGTTTGGGATAAACCATGGGAATTTGCGCACATCAATCACACCTGTACACCCTTCGTTTTCAAGGACGGGAGTAGTGTTTGGCCGACCTGCGATTATAAAAGTGACGGAACCTGTAATGGGGGAAGTATAATTGGGATGAAACGGGTTGGAAACGATGTAACCTTTGAAGATTATGAGTGGTACGATAATGTTGAAGACTGCCCACAAAAATCGGAGGCTTTACAAGAAAAGGGCAGAATTGAACGCTTGAAGAGACTTAAGGGGACATCGGATACTACTTTCTGGGAATGGGTGCATAAACAGTTTGATGATTTCACGAAGCTTAGTCGACGGTTACAATATGATTTGGAAAGAGAATGGGAGGCGATTCAAGACGATTATAATAATAAGTCATTGATTGAAGAACTAGATGATTATTTGATTAAGGATCCTTACTTTAAGTTTGTTGATAAAGACGAGGAAGAATTCACCAAAAGAAAGTGTCAACTACTTGGGATTCCTTACAATGAGCCACCCATGATTATTTCTGAAAAATTTAAAATCATCAAATATTCTTTGGGTCCTGATGAAGAATATACTGCGGTGAAGACAAAGAGTTATACTAGATTAAGTCGAACGGAAGAAAACGTCGCAGAGATATACGGGAAAATCTTTCGGATGAAGGACGAAGGATGGACCGTGACAAGGACTTATTAAAGAGCTGAACGCGAGTCTAACTTGAAGACTCTGGAATAAAGACAAGTGCTTACCGGGAGACAACCCGGATTTATCTTTTAATTATTCTGTTTTCTGTGTCGAGTCAGTCAGGCCCGTACGAAGATACGGCGCATCTCAATTCTGAGATGCGACGCATCTCCTGCAATGGTCATATCCTATTTTATTTTTCTGCATTTTTATTTTCGACTTTAAAACTCTTTATCAGTTTATTTTTAATGCGGCGCATCCCTGGTTAAGGATGCGGCGCATCTTTATTCTGATCCGTATTTATTCCAGGCTCGATACGGCGTATCTTCCTCCATAAGATACGGCGCATCGACTGACCTGATGATTTTCAGTTTTAATTTTTAAGTTTTATTTTTCCTAACTACTAATGTATTATGCAAGTTGAACCTTTCTTATCTTAGGTGTGTTTTAAAGCATTGGTGGTATTATAGTTTCCTGGATTTCCTGTGGATACATCAAGTATGAAGCTTTAACGTTCTAATCCACAAGAAAGATGATTTTTGCTCTTATACTAATGGAGGATCATACCGAGCAAATCTCAGGGGAGTTTTTCTGTTCTAATTCTTTTATTTTCCAGTTTTTAACCTTTTATACAAACAACGAGGACGTTTTTTAACTTAAGTGGGGGGATTGGAGAATTAGAACACTTAACACTTACTTGTCCTAAACTTTTTCAAAAATTATGCTTAAAATGTGCTTAATATATCAAACTTAAAAAAAAATTTAGCATGTTTTTGTTTAAGATCTAAGTTGCATAGCTGCACACATGACGTTATTTTCAAAAATTGTGATTTTCCAAAATTCACAAATCTATGAGTGTGCCGGTGACTTGTAAACTTTAGAACTTGGCTTGTATACTATTCGAGACCACCATAATGAGTATTATTTTATATAATTGGAATGACTTGTCTAAATTGGTAAATTTCTAGGATTACACCCAAAATAGCCTATTATATGTTATGTGTTATTAACTAACTACACTGGTTAGTTAACCCCCGTATAAACCCTTTTGTTACTCTCATTTTTAGAGTAAGATACCCCTAGAAAAACACTCAGAGCCATTCCTTTCGTTTCTTACACCTATGTTTACAATGTTTCGTTACACCCTTACACCTTAGCCTACCCTGTAGATTAAATCCGTGGTTGGTTAATTGCTATAGGCAAAGTGTGTTTCCTTACATTACCTGTGTTCGCGTGCGTAATTCATTATCTATGGTTAGGTCGGGAAATTGCACAATGCAATTGGAGTGAAAGTAAATATTATATATTTTTGAGTTTATTTTTCGTGTGTTTACTACTTTCACTATTACCGTTATTTCTGAAAGTATGAAAAGTATGGAAAAATTATCCGGAAAGAAAGTTGTAGTGATGTGGTGAAATTTTACACATCTATGTTTATGTTTCAAGTTAAAAAAAAAAAAAAAAAAAAAAAAAAAAAAAAAAAAAAAAAAAAAACACGAAAAAATAAGAAAAGAAAAAGAAAGAAAGAAAAGTTGGAAGTTAATTTTAACCAACTTATGTAAAGTTATGTAAGTGGTCGATATCACCACTATTTGTTGTACTATATCTATGGATTGAATGGGAATTGGCAGTTATGGGAACGCCAATTAAGGTTTATTCTTTGATTAAGATCTTGTTGAGTATAATTCGTGTCTACCTAAAGCGTGTGTTTCAAGTGTTAAAGCGTGAGTTATTCGATGATATGAGTCTTATTCATGGGATGGTTGGGATAGTGATTAACCACACTTAGGATTTTAATTTATTTGTTTTGTTTATTTTCATTTTACACCAATTTATATCCCAAATGTTATCCATACCCTTTATTATTCTTTATCCAACCAAACCTTTGATTTATTGAGATTAGGGATTTGAGCAATCTTAAGTATCGTAGTCGTGGATTCGGCTATGTATTTATGATTTTGTCGCCCTTTTTGATATATTATTATTGGTGAAGTTTGGACCTATCTTTAGCCTATTCGAGTTAAGGATTTGAGCAATTGCAAGTATCGTGTTCGTGGATTCGATCATGTATTTGTGATTTTGTCGCCTTTTCTGGAATTTGAGATCGATAGTGAAAGAGAATAATTAACTCTTAAGCCTAAAAACCCTTTTTACCGCTTTAGACTTGTTATTCCTTAGCTTTAGTGGTGGAGATGTGTATACTTGCCAAGCTTATGATAGAATATTCGTCACGACTGGACAGTTAAACGATTAGATTTGCTTTTATCGACTTATTTTATTTTACTTCTAATTCGTTAAGTGTTTAGTTGTGTGATTATGAAATAAACGAATACATGCTTAAATATAAAAATAAATCCTAACATCTTTTAGGATACATTTTCATAAAAGAAATTCTAAGGTTTACTTGGGGACAAGTAAAGTTCAAGTGGGGGGATATTTGATAAACTCAAATAAGTACATTTTATTACTATCATTTATCCTATTAAATTGACTTGTTTTACTATATTATGTATGAGGATTGATACTTAATCGTTTACTTTTGTAATTCTTAGGTAAAAACAAGCATTTGGTGAAACTTAGCGATTTTGGACTGATTATGGAGCAAAACATGCATAAAGTTAAGAGTCTACTGAAATGAAGAAGATCAAGACTAATCTGCTCCAGATGCACCGCATCTCACTCATGACATGCGCCGCATCTCTATCAAGATATCACCAGATTCGATCCAAGATACAAGAGGACATGCGCCGCATCCAATCATGGAGTTACGCCGCATCTTCTGGCGGTGTACGAATATTCCTGAATATTATAATCTTGGACCCCACGCGAAGTTAAGTACATGCGCCGCATCTACTCCTTAGATGCGCCGCATCTTCCCTCAGACAGAAACTATAAATACCCCAAGACCAGACGAATTTCGAGAGGAATATATAAGTTTCGAAGACCGAACAGGAAAAACCCTAGGACGAATTCAGTCAAGGAGGCAGCACAAGACACACCCAAATCAAAGATACAAGAGCTGTAAGAAGGTGCTGCATGTGTTTAATTCATTAAGTAGTTTTGTTTTATTGTGTTAGCAAACTTTAATTCATCAGGATTGGTGGCTTGTGTAATGTGACAACGAAAGATTGCACTCCCTTTAATACTTGCTTTCCCATCAATTAAAGTTTATATGTTGATGTCTTTGGTTACTACTTATTAGTGCATTGATAACCTCTGTGTTTATTAGTGGCTTGCGGGCATTTGACTGCGGGACATAATGTGGCTCCCACGGTTATTACTAAATTGATCACTTAGGAATAACTTTTAAACATAAGTAATCATTAAGGGTTTACTCGCCGATAAGAATAGGACCAACGAGAAAGGGTTAACTACATACACTTCATATAAGGCTATCAATAAAACAAGTGACAATCTACTTAATCATAAGGACAGCCCTCTTATTGTCTCAAGTATCTATCTGTGTACGTGTGTGCTACTTGCTGATTCGTGCCTATTGGTTTATTTTATTATTTAATTGCAAACAAACCGTGCCAGTCTCTCAGGCTGAAACCCCCTTGCGTTAGGATATTAAAATACTGATTAGAATAACGAGATAATACGTTTCACCCTTAGTGATCGACACTCTACTTACCATTATCTTCATACTGACCGGGTACACTGCTCGTTAAGTGTGTGTGTTATTGATAAGTCGGCTAAATATAAATTTAAAACTTGAGTAGGCATTAAAACTGCTAAACCGCAACGACACATCACGCGCATCAACTTCCAAACTAGCATAAAATCAATGCTAACAGTGACTAAATGTAACAAAAGGCCACACAAAAATAAAATTCATGTGGCCATTGGATGATCAATAGTCACACAAAACACACATTTCTTCACTTTAAACACCATATGGTCACACTTATTCACACTTTTGGCCACTTTATGATTTATTGTATGTGACTAAATACCCAAAAGAAAAATGCTTTGTGTGACTAAATGTAACAAAAGGCCACACAAAAATAAAATTCATGTGGCCATTGGATGATCAATAGTCACACAAAACACACATTTCTTCACTTTAAACACCATATGGTCACACTTATTCACACTTTTGGCCACTTTATAATTTATTGTATGTGACTAAATTCCCAAAAGAAAAATGCTTTGGGTGACAAAATGTAACAAAAGGCCACACAAACATACAATTCATGTGGCCATTGGATGATCAATAGTCACACAAACCACACATTTCTTCACTTTAAAGAACATATGGTCACACTTATTCACATTTTTGGCCACTTTATGATTAATTGTATGTAACTAAATACCCAAAAGAAACATGATTTGTGTGACTAAATGGTACAAAAGGCCACACAAAAACCAAATTTATGTGGCAATTGGATGATCTATAGTCACACAAACCATACATTTTTTCACTTTCAACACCATATGGTCACACTTATTAACACTTTTGGCCACTTTATGGTTAATTGTATGTGACTAAATATACAAAAATAAAATGCTTCGTGTGACTATAAGAGTTTTTGGTCACACAAAGCTGATTAATCCAACTAAAATTGTACCTATTTAGTCACACATTTTAACGTTTTGGTTACTCTTTTGTAAGTGAGACTAAAAAGAACCAAAACATGTGACCGTAGGTACCCTATGGTCACACCACCTTTAGTCACACACACGAAAAAAACCATGTGTGACTATATGTATATCGTCACACATATTTGGTGTAACCAATTCCACTTTTTGTTCTAGTGTGTCAAGAAGGTTCCGAAATACCCCTTTGGGGTGTTAGCCGATCGGTTATGGGAGGGGAAACCCAACCCATAACTTAACTTAAGCTCCAAGTTTATATTCCTATATAAACAAACTTAGGGATCATTATTTGTTACTCTTGTACACATAGTTTATCCCTAAACTTGTTTTCTTCTTTTCTTTTTGTTTGGCCAATCGACAAACACCCTTCATAGGGTCGATTGGTTTGATTTTCCAAACCAAAACGTTTTGTGTTCTTAAACTAGCATTTTACTTTAATTCGTTAATAGTACGTGTGTACAAGAACGTGATTCAATCACACTATTGATTGAATCTTGGATTGAATTACAAAACGGTAAGGGGTAATTCCAATAATCCACATAAACCCTAATTAGGGTTCATAAAGTTGATTACTTGGAATTAGATTCTTGTTTGGCTAGAATCTTAAGGTATGCATACTTTTACGTTTGGTTAATTAATTTATACATTATATGTTCCTACTCGCTTCCGCATGTATACTTGATGTTTATGTTATTCAATTATGATTGTCATGTATTAAAATTCCAACAGACTCTAAACTGAGCTATGCAGGTAAAAAATATATAAGCTATTGAAATTTATTTGTGCTCTTTTTTTTATCTTCTGTTGTTAATAGGCCCATATTGAAGGAACACAAGGATTGCTGTTTAAATCTTCCTGGCGAAATGAATAAGTTGTGAAAGCTAAAGGCTCAAATAACAGAGTTTAAAGGAATTATGATTGATAAGGTATATAAATGCACGTCCGGTTCATGACGGCGTTAATGTCATAACTTTTGGATGTATGTACTTTGTTTGGACACACAATATTTCTTTAAGTGATTCGACATTTTTGTTACTCGAATGATATATATGAGTTACTGTATTTTTATTTAATGCTCTCATAATACCAGCCACAATGTTCTACTACATCAAAGGTTAGATAACATGTGCTATTGCACTAAGTTATTAATGTTGCAACATTTTAAATCATCATATCAGTGTCTTTTTGACTTTTGAATTGAATGTCTGATCTTGGGTTGCATGTTTGCCTCCATGAACTTTGTACATGTAGACCTTTTCGAATCATATTTAGATTATACAAAGGAGCAAGATCTTTAATTGTTCAGGACCTTCTGATGTAGACCTTTTATCACTCTTTTCTTTGTGTTGTTTGTATATTTTTTTGAGATACTTTGTGCATAATTTTATAAGCAAAACTAGGGCCATGTACATCTTAAATTATTGTTCATCTAAGTGCTCTATTTTTTCAAAACCCATATATACAACGACAAAAAAACCTGCGAGGCCGCAACGCGGCCGGCCGGCGCCATTCTCGTTTTATATTATCATAGACTGTAAACATGTCTCAGCACCCACATAAACTACATGATGTTTTTTTTTATTAGTGGGACAAAGTAACATAACCAAGGAGTGCTTTGCTGCGTTGGTGAATGCCGATAGGTTGCTGGCAAATTAAATCCATGTCTTTACGCTTGTGGCGATCTGGCCTCACATGTCATTGTGGCAATGACTTATCCACAACTATCAGCTAGGTAGCTAGATGACAACGATTATCAAGAATATTTACGTACTCAATCGATTTTGTACATATGCAAACACATGCGACGATGCGACATGCATATGCTTGACAAATGTGAGGCCAAGAGTTTTAAGAGCTCAACTTACGTACTATACAACAACAATACCCAATATTGTGAAAGCAGATACTAAAAATATACAACAACAATACCCAATATTGTGAAAGCAGATACTAAAAACTCACCTTGCTATATATCATTGATAATAGATGAGGTTTTTCGTGTTCAAGTTATCTGAAAATGACGAGTCTTTTCCCTGACTACTTTTTAAGATGTGTCTCTGGTGAGGTTTGGACTTGACAATTTGTTAAGCTACTTTATTCGGTGGTAGTTAATAGAGAACTCACCAATCAAACATTCTTTAAATGATATCAAGGTTATATATAAAACTAGGGTTTGTGAGTTTAACTCATAATGTGATGTAGACAAGTGTTTTTGAGCTTAAGTCATAACTTAAACAACTATGTGGGCGAGTATTTGTCGTTCCGAAGGAAAACAAACTTCTAAAAACTACAACGGATTTATGGTTGAACATTGTAAACAACTTAAAGCCTGTGAAGAAAAGGCACTTCCAGAATCAAAAGTTATTCTTGATAAGATTTCACTTATTTAGAATATCAGTTATCGAATCCGTTTTAAGAATCCTACCACTAGTCCACTACCAACAAAATAGTTGGATTCACATTTTGGAAAGTGGATGTCCATTCATTATTTGCATGTGAAGTCAAAGAAGCGGGCTCTGTATTTGTTGTTCTAATTTTATGTTTTCATTGATACTTATGAAAAAAAATTCATGTGGCAATAAGAGTCATTTTAGTTCACTTTTACATATCATAATTTCTTATGGGCATTACTGCTTTTCATTAACGGATCTGATAGCTAAACTGAAACTATAGAAACCTAGGAAAGTTTTAAAGTTTATGTTAATTCAACACATAGTTTTTGTATTTTATAGAGGTTATATATATTGTACATAACGCAAATTATTTAAGGCATAAGGAAGGTTTCATGGTACTGAGGTTTAATGCGAGTCGCTTGTTGGTTATTTGTATATGTTCTGTCTGCGAAGTGCGAATTCAACCTGCTCAAAATTGCTCATGGTGATCCTATGAAAGTGAAGGCTTCTTATGGATGTTTAGGATGGTGTTATGTTTTTTTGTATTCTGTGGATATATAGGTTCTTATAGTAAGCTTGTATAGTATAGGTTAGTATAATTCATAGTCTCTCTATGTGGCTATGTGATATGTCCATGAGTTATATTTTTTCATGTCAATATATTTTATTTTTTTACCAAAAAGAAAAGAAAACAATAGTAACTAACTTTAGAGATACCAGATACTGAATATCGGAGACGATGCCACAGTACAGGGAAAACACGAAAAATATATTCTGTCGTAAACTTGTAATAGATTTATACAGAGCAACGACAAAGAACTGAAGAAGCAACAACACCAAAATCTGTTGAACTGTGCTGATTTCTTTTGCGTTGATCTATGTGTATTCGGTCGATAATGTGTTCTACGTACGTCGAAGGAATAATTTTAACAATTTCTACTAATTAAATTTTGAAGCAAGTTCCCTCACAATCTTTAATACATTTGGCAATGTAAAATGATTTTCTACAAGGTTTTTATTGCTCTCACATCATGACAAGAATAGAATATTTTTTATGTTAAAATTTTAATTTATAAATTTTCAGTAATATACTAGATGTATACCAGCGCAAAGCGACGGTGTATAGCGGCAAAAAATTATACTTGCGAAATAGTGATTTTGGTTCGACCCCTGATGCAAAGTGTGTGTTTTTTGAAATACAAAACATGTGTTTTTCAAAATTAATATAGTGCGTGTTTTTAAAAAGTTGTCAAGTTTAGAATTGTTGAAGCTTAAGGTGTATAAAAGGATAGGGATGAGTTCAAATAAAACACTACCTTAAACAAAAAATTGTAGGATAACTTGTGAGTCGTTGGATGTCAAGATCAACTGTTCAAAATAAAAATGACATATTTGTAAATTATAGGACTTTCAAATGGCTGCATAAAGAACACAAATTAAGAGTACGGGGCATTAAAGTCTTTTAAACCTCATCTTCAACGATTCGCACTCCGTCCTTAATCTCATTTCAAACCTCTTGTTTAATAACAAAATCTGATATATCAATTTAATGTTCAATTTTATTAGAGTACTATTTTTCTTGCTCATCGTTTTAGCTAATAACAAATCCTTTAGATCCATTTTGATTTTCTTTTGAGTTTGCAATCATTATTCTAATCGACAACAATGTTAAATAAGGCAAAGATTTTTCATTTTCGAATTTCGTATTCTTTATATGAATTTCGTTTTTCATTTTTAAATCTAGTTTTTAAGATGCATGATGATGCATGTAATACCTGAAATTCAGATAACCTATAAAATGACTAAATTACCCCTGAAACCATAAAACTTAATAATATAACTTATAAAATTCTGAAACAATTCCAAACTTCTGAAAACGAACTACATATCAAGTAATTCAATTTCTGGGACAACATTACATTACTTTGAATGTACAAAAATTAAAAAATCATATATACACATATACATGGTCCGAAAATTAATTAAATAAACTTTATATATATTTGTAAAATCATTTTAATTAGATAATTACAAAATAAATATGGGAATTGTACACCAAATCAAAGTGTGATTTTAAGCCAACTTATGGGCCGAAAATTCTGAGTATATCCCCCCTCCTAATCACTACTACACAAAAGGCCATATAGATCACTTCATATAGATCGGTTACCTTAAAAACCGATCTATAAAAGAAAAAAAAGGGGAAATATCATATATAGATCGGTTTTTTGGTTAATAACCGATCTATTTAGTTTCAAAATTTAATAGATCGGTTATTAACAAAACAACCGATCTATATATGGCTGAGTTTTTTTTAAGTGATTCAACACTTTTGTATTATATAGATCGGTTATAGATAAATAACCGATCTATTTAATAAAAATTCACCACAAAAGTTTTAGCGGGATAAAAGTTTTCATTTGCCGCTTCACCAAAATTTTAGACACACACATTTCCCTCAACTTTCCCCCACAATCATGTACTCTCACAAAAAAAAACCCTAAACATTTCTCCCAAAATTTCACAGCCATTCTTATCCAGATCTACTAGATCTACTCGTCAGGTATGAATCTTTAATTCTTCATGATTCTTCTTTGTGCATATGAGGCCTTTTTTTTATTTAAATGGTATGGATTGTTAATGTTGAATATCAACTAGTGACTTGTGATCATTTGAGGATGAAAGTTTGTTGTCTGCTAATCAATTGTTGTTTAAAATTATAGGTACGATGTCAAGCCAAACAACGCTATTCTTGCTGAAGAAAAGCATTTGCCCATGTAAGTGCTACTTCCGTTAATCCATCAGGTTAACAAATTTGTTACTAAATTATAGATGCTCTTTGGCTTAACATTGTCAAATTTAACTTATTCCATCGTAATTGTAAATATTATTTATTGGGTATGGGTATATGGCGTATAGATCAGGGATAGAATTTTTATGTAAACCCTTACCCATTACTTGTAATGATTTAGTAAGGGGGTGTTTGTTTAAGCTAATACAAACACTCCCACGAGCTTCTTCCTTATAAGTCGTAAGCTGCTTATTATAAATAAGCCTAATTTTAAAAAAATAAGCCTAGCAAACACCATCTAATCTATGATCCTGAAAAGGGATGTTACATGTTCTTTGTTTTGTTGTCGATTATAATTAGTTTTTATATAGACTTATTCTGGTTCGGCTACTTTTCAGGTACGATGAATTGTCTGCCAAAGACAATGTCGAGTACATTGCTGGAGTACTTTTCAGGTATGTAGCTGCAAATCCTGTAATGTTGTCTAATTTGGATTTATTTATCGAAACTACTGGTTTACCATATTTGTGTGCTTACTGCAGTGGATGCTTCAAATCCCTGGTGCTACCAGCTACATGGGTTGTATTGGAAAGGACAAGTACGGGGAGGAGATGAAAAAGAACTCAAAGAGTGTAACTTTTGTAGTAGTGTTTCCATAAATAAAGTCTTATTCATTCACTATATAAGTCGCAAAAAGTATCTATTGTTTATGCCTTTGAATTGTGTAAGATTATTTTTTTCAAAGAAAAAATGAAGCGTGAAAATCTAGTAAAAAAGCAGCCCCGTGAAGATGAAGATGATGATGTTAAGGTTTATGTCTTTCCGGACGGTTTACGTGTCCTTGCTGTCGATGATGACCCAACTTGTCTCATGCTGTTAAAGAAGATGTTAGAAACATGCAAATATAAAGGTACGTACATTACATATGATAGCTTTTGGAATACTTATTTTTTCCACTTATTTGCTTATTTTGTAAAAAACAACATGCGTTCATGTCTCACTTGATTACATCATATGTGTTATGAAATTTCAAGTTTTGTTTTCATATGTACATTTAAAAATTTTTTTAACAGAGAAAAGTTCCTTTACTGTGTACACACAATGCTATAAACAATGTAAGGTATGGCTTACAAAGTAGTGGACACTAAATGAGAAATTAGTGTTATTTCAAATAAGCCATTTGAAAACTGTTTATTTTGCGTCAAAGAGAGTAGATAGTTGATGATCCAAATACTTTTGTTTGCCTAAAAAATGATAACGCCAAAAAAGAAAAAAAACATAAATTTTATTACTGGTATTAGGTTAAAGTTAAATATAATGGTAATAAAGTAACTTTAGTTTTATCGCAGATAAGTAGTTTTGGAAGTTTTTTTAATCTGTTTTGCTGGTTTGGATGATCCATGCACTTCAAACTGTTTATCTGTTTAAAAAGTGTTAAGGTTTGAAGTAAATAATTACAAGATGTTTTTTTTTACTATGCAGTGACTACATGTACTAGAGCTAAGGATGCTTTATCAATATTAAGGAGAGATAGAAACGCGTATGATGTGGTGCTAACTGATGTTCATATGCCTGATATAGATGGATTAAAACTACTTGAATACATTGGGATTGAAATGGATCTTCCTGTTATCAGTAAGTTAACTAATTTATTTTTTTGATTTTTTATGTTTTGTGGTTTATTAACTAGTGTGATTTATTAAGCCATGATCATTGTTTGTAATCTGTAATCAGTTTTCATAGTTAATCAGCCCATGTATGGAACATGTGCCACATGAATGATGTAGGTTACAAGCTTAGTAGCAGTGGACATATGTTCTTTTTTCTTTTAATCTGGGAATGTGTTATTGTTATACTGAAAAAGATTTTAGAAAAAGGAATTTGGGTATGCATGAGTATTAAAATACACAAAAAAGAAGTTTTAATTTAACGCATTTTATGTTAACTGTCGGTCTTGATCCTACTGCTGCTATATCAGCTGTCTCGGTTAATGTCGAGTCTTGGTTCATTAACCATTGGTTTGGGGACGGTGGATCACCTTGAAAGAACATTATAATGACAACACTTCATGGTCCGCTCTGTATTATCATGAAAAGATCTTGTAGTGATTCATTTGTAAATATTATCTTAAAATCTGTCATCCTAATAGCAATATTTAAGATAGTGTAAACCTTTAGTTGGAAATCTTTGATTCACTGTTGTTCAATGATATATCGATGTTAGTCTTGGGACTACGTACTACACATGCCTAGTTTATGGCACCATAAAAAGTTGTCCTCATTTATGTTCAGGGTATTACACTTGCAGTCTATGACACCCTATCACTTTTTATTTTGACACACAAAATTGGAATTATTTCCTTCTAATATAATGTAACAAGGTTCATGGTGATCAAATTTATCAGTGATGTCAGCTGACGAGAAGTCGAGTGTAGTCATGAAGGGTGTTATGCACGGGGCGTGTGACTATTTAATAAAGCCTGTGGGCATGGAGGCATTACGTAACATATGGCAGCATGTCATTCGGAAAAAGAATGAAGCGCGGAAAGATCTTGAGCCGTCAACAAGTTTGACTAGTAGTGTCTATCAACAGAAACAGCCTGAAACTCCTGATAAATCTTCTGCAAATAAAGGGCAGAATGGGATAAAGAGAAGGAAAGACGACGACGATGATGATGGT
The DNA here is from genome assembly GCA_021014915.2 of Artemisia tridentata subsp. tridentata. Taxonomy (NCBI): domain Eukaryota; kingdom Viridiplantae; phylum Streptophyta; class Magnoliopsida; order Asterales; family Asteraceae; genus Artemisia; species Artemisia tridentata. The sequence continues at coordinate 145,173,921 of CP139504.1, read as the reverse complement.
GATGCTGAATCTGATAAAATAGATGATTCTTCTTCTTTAAAGAAGCCTCGTGTTGTTTGGACTCAGGAACTTCATTTGGAGTTCGTTAATGCCGTTAATCGGATTGGATACGAAAGTATGAAGTTCTTATAAGATATCTAATTTGTTTTACTAAGGCATTAACAATTTACTAATATGTCATTCATGTTCTTGGATCTTGTATATACGCAGAGGCTGTCCCGAAGAAAATTTTGGAACTGATGAACATTCCTGGATTAACTAGAGAAAATGTTGTGAGCCATCTTCAGGTATGAAATTTCTTATAAAATATGCTTTTATGACTTACTTATTTTACTTCACAAGGACGTTCAGTGACATGTTTGATCTGTATCTAAGAGTTACACGTTTTGACTTGTTACCAACTTAACTAACCCGTCCATTTTACCAACTCTAGTTTCATTTCGGCCTCTAAGTTATTGGAAACAGCTGCTGAGGCAATTGCTAAATTCCTGAAGGTGTTGCCTTACTTTAGTACTTGAAGAACTATTTTGGCTCTTAAAGAAGTGTAAAAGTTGTCGGTCTGTATATATGCAAAGTCTTATTTGCTAAGTTCTTTTCATTGGTCGATTGATACGGATAAGTCCAGACGTTGCTGAACAACACCAACTTGCTGTAATTGATTGCTTAGAGGTGAGTGAATTCAGTATCTCATACTCTCACATAGGTATTTGAAACTACTACTAGTATTTTTTTAGAGTGGAACCAATATCCAACTATCTGTCAATCTAGTTCATTGATATACCAGATATGAATCAGATAGATCCGTAGGCGTATGTGCATCGGTTTTAGAATAAAGTTAATTACTTTAATCGGTCATAATTTGGGTGAAATCACCTTTAAGCAAATGTTATGGTTATGCCTTATGCTTATGCGTTTCAAAATGGCCCAAACAGGACACAAAACCATCTTTTAGTGACCTATATGTTCAAATTAAGGTACATTAACTAATACGGGGCAATTGAAAAAGTCCATTTATGTTTTATGCTTAAAAGTGAATAACGCAATTATAAAATACCTAGCAGAATTATGCCTTCAGAGTTCACATAGTTTCTTAATAGCGATTAGGCACTTGGTTTCATCAGTATAAGCTACTAAACTCGCCACTTTTTTTTTATAATATTTTGTTAAGAACCTGAACATGTTTGGATCCTTTTAGGAGTATCCTCTTGTATGGTACCGTGCAAAAGGCATGGATGGATCAAGTGCAGCGACGCAGCGTGAATTGGTGCCTGTAAAGCTTGCTTCTGCTGTTTGGGACGGCATTTCAATGTATAAGACAACTATTGCTAACTTTCCGCAGACTGAAACATGCGAGCTTTTGATTATAGATCGATCTATTGATTTGGTGAGACTGAAATTTTTTGGCCTTCTTTTTCTATTATCTTTATAGTATTTTGACACCTTACTGTGTGTAAAGTTCAGATTGCACCCATCATTCATGAATGGACTTATGATGCAATGTGCCATGATCTGCTAGACTTGGACTTATGACTTCGCATGACTTACACCCCATTTGATTTCTTGACTTGACCTGTTTGCTACAAAACACAACCCAGAATGACCCGTAAGCTGTCTGTTTAAATTAGATCGCAGGAAAAATCAACAAAGTTATTAGAGATGAAGCGCTCAGAGATCTTGGTCAAGTTGAGCAGGATCTTGTCTTCGGTGAAGCTGCAACGAAGGAAGTCATTAACTTTTTAAGGGCCAATCAGGTAACTTAACATATACTTCTTTTTTAATGCCAAAGTTCTCTATGCATAATGTATTTTTCATACTCTTTATAGGACACGAAAAGTGAATACAAGTTGAGATTATGATTACTGGTGATCAAGCATTGACAGCTTGCCATGTTGCTCGTAAAGTTATATAGCTCTTCATATTGTGTATTTTTTGAAGCCATTTGGTGTCTTATTGTAAGATGATTATTTTGTTGAATATATGTATTGGAATATTAGTGTATTGTGTGATTGAACAGAAATTTGGAAAAAATATGGGTTTCTATAATTTTTTTTTTTTTTTTTTTTTTAATTTGGAAAAAAGCTATATAGATCGGTTATTAGGTATACAACCGATCTATATGGGTTTCTATAATTTTTTTTTTTTTTTTTTTTTGAAAAAAGCTATATAGATCGGTTATTAGGTATACAACCGATCTATTTATTGTATTAGTAAGATCGGTTCACAACCGATCTATATGTCTTTCTCTCATAAAGATCACTCTTGTATAGAGCGGTTCAAAACCGATCTATATATGGCAATCTAACCGATCTATATAGCTTTTTTTGTAGTAGTGAATCAGCTATTATAATATACACAATCAAATCATTATTTTGCAAAACCCTAATTCCGAAAACCCTAAATTGCTACACACTAAATTCGACCAAAACATCCTTGCGACTTCTGGACCTGAGCAAGCAATTTTTTGGAGTTGATCAAGGTGTAAGCAAGATAGGAAAAATAAGAGTTGGGTCGTGGAAGCTTTCGTTCGATCGTGGTGTTTGGTTTTGTTCGATCTATTGCGCTCGATAGGTATAAAATCCACACGACAAATCTTTACGTTCTATAATTGATCTAGCATTTTTCTAATGATCTATATGTTGTATATAACTCAGTAAAAATGTTAAACATGGATCATGCAAGCTAAACAAAGCGTACGAAATTATAAGAGATAAAACGCACGTAATTTCCAAATAATGTCAATCGATTTTTCTGAAGTGTAACTATAATTTTTACATGTCCTATACTGATCATATAATCCTAGAAAAATAACCACATGATTTATAGAAGCTCAAAGTAATTGATGTGAATTATTGTATGTAATCGGATTCTAAAGAAAATAAAGAAAAAAATAGAATAAACCCTAGAATGGATTAGGGTTAGGGTTCATGTGTATAGATCTGATGTAATTAATGTTTTAATGATGATGTCATGATGGTTTAATGATTGGATGAAACTAGGGCTTGTTTTGGTATAATAAAAGTCTATACGATTTGTAAATAAAAGTATAAGGGCTTGTTTTGTCAACTTTGAAACTTCTGGGATATTTTTATAATGTCATATAAGTCAGTAGGAATGTGAGAAAAATATAACTTGAGGGTCCTAAGAGTAAATGTGCAAGAAAATGAATTAACTATATTTATAAGGGTCGAATTGTAAATAATTAAAATAGAAGGACTAAAAGTGTAAATTTGGGAAACTTGAAGTTATTCTGAGTAAATAATTTCATTAAGGGTGTAATGAGTAAATTTGAGTATTTATGGGCTTGATATGTAATTATAAATAAATTATTATTTAAATTGTAAGTTTTGTAAAGTTAAGGGACCAATTGTGTAATTACTAAAATTTGAAGGTCTAATTCGTACTTCATATAATTCTGAGGTGAAGTTCTGTAAGTTTGTGAAATAAAGTATTTGTTTGGTAAATATAAGTATCATATGGATTAAATCAGTAACTTAAAGTAATTTCATTTTAAACCTTTGAATCTAATGAATTTACAATTAAAACCCTAAACTTCTGTAACTTGATAATAGGTACCTTAATTCCAAAATGATCTTGAAATAAGGACTTAACCTAATCTGGAATATTAACATCTTACTAAACCTGGAAAGTTACAAAATGGAAAAGTAAAACTAAAAGCAATAGTTTGAGTTTGAATAATTCATAATTCCGTCTTCTACTTCTTAGGTGTGAAGAAGGAGAAACCCTAATCTCAGCTTCTTGTTTACTTCCTTTCTGTTGAGCTAATAAGGTACAGATATTCCGTCCTTTCAGTAAGGGCTTTTCAGTTCTTTTCTTTCAGAATTTATTTCCTTATTAGGATTCCCTATACCATTGCTATGTTCTCTTTTGTTTGTGAACTTTCGATGTGATCTTTGATTTGAATCTTTTGCCATGTACCCTTAAGATATGATTTTGATTTCTTGATAGTACGCCCGACCTTTGATCTACAGTTTGATATTACGAGCCAATCACTAGACATGAGGGTTTCATGTCCATGTCATTGACGCACCTCTGACATGACTCTAGGGCAGGAGAGTGATGACCTGTTCCGTCCCTTATTTATTATTTGCTATGGCCATTATAATTATGATTATTGATTTGTCTGTGGGGCGTATGGGTGCACTCTAGATTTGACCTGTTATCTGTATATGTTATATGTTGTAGTTGTTATATCTGGTGACTGATTGTGTGTGCGATACATGTCTTTCACTTTGTCTGAGAGCTGATCACTCTACACAGGTATGTTTTATTATATTAGTATGCTATGGTATCGTAAGTAGTCTGGGCTCGTGATGAATTGCTGTGTTTTGTTTTCTTAAATCTTATTTCACTTCGTTCTTTTCTTTTATTCATGATTCATTTCTCATTTCTTTCATTTGACTTCGTGTCGATATGCTTTTGTATTTCCCGATTTGCTTATGTATTTGCTACCTGCTATTTGTTCCCGTTATCTATATATCTGTTCTCTGGGCTTTTGAAGCTCAGCCGCTTTTCTTTTCCTACGGCAGGTACTTAAGCTAGGAGCTGGGTTTAGCTTTGGGATGAGAGCGATCTATTTTGGAGTCAACCTTAGTTATTTAGTTTTACCATTTGAACTTCTATTTATTTTGATATGCCATTGTTTAGGCATTTAAATACTGGATTTTGTACTTAAGCTATTTTGTCTTGCATTTTGATTTAAGTCATGTTGACTTATTTTGGATTTTAATGTTAAGACTTATGAGGTTTTATTTATTGAATGTTCTGTGACTTCTGATATGCCACCATTGTTGTGATATCTTTACCCTTGTCGGGTTGGGGTATTACAATTTATGGTATCAGAGCACAGGCTTTCATGAAACCTTAGAGCTTAGGCTATCGACCTGTGAGGATTTGGGTAGACATTAGGTTTCCTTTCGCGCACTCTTTTCCTGTTCTGCTCTGCCATGTTCTTCTTTTACTCTATCATTCCTGTTTGATCTTTCTAATCGTTTGAAAATCCTGTTGATGGTTGTTACTCGTCGTGGTGACTATTCTGAAGGGGAGGAGGAGATCCCTAATTTGGAGGAGTTGGTGGCTAATGCTATAGCCAATTTGCTACCTGGGCTTAATGCTAACGAGGTGATCACTCGGATGATCAATGATTTTTGTAATGGAGCTGGTCCCTCTGGTGGCTCGGGTGGTGCTGGTGGTTATGGTGGTACTGGTGGTGGGGGCCGACCCACTACCATCAATGGTTGGCTTGAGAGTTTCAATAAACTTAAGCCGTTGTCGTTCAGTTCTGCTGCTACTCCTCATGCTGCAGAGGACTGGATAATACACATGGAGAAGCTGTTTGAGGTACTGGGTTGTGAAGACGGGTTTAAGACTCGTCTGGCTGCGTTTAAGCTTGAGGGAGATGCGCTTAACTGGTGGAAGGCGCACAAGGAAGCTAAGGGAGGTGATGCTTATGTTCTTGGTTGTACTTGGGCTAATTTTCGTGCTACGTTCTATAATCGGTACTTCCCTGTGTTCGAACAGCAGAGATTTATTCGGGAGTACAACACTATCTCTCAGCTTGAGTCTGAGAATGCAGGGGAATTTCTGGAGCAATTCCAGAGATTGGTTAGCTTTGCGGGCCCGGTTGCTGGGGATGCTGAGCATCAAGCTAAGCATTACAAGTGGGCACTGAAGAGTTGGGTTTTAGATCGTCTTCTTAATCAGGAGTTCGCTGATCCGTCAGCATGTTGCGATGCAGCTCGCAACATCGAGATATTTCATGAGAAGGTGGGTTACAAGCGAAACCGTGATGGCGATAGGATTCAGCCGCAGAGTCAGAATCGGGACAACAAGGGGTTCTCTGGTAAGGGCTTTGAACAGCGGGGTCAGTCAGATCGTAGTCGTGATTATCAGGGTCAGGCCGGTAGGAGCTATGATCAGCGGAGACCAGATTCTAGGGGTCAGGATGCTGGTTTGATTTCTAGGAAGGATAATGGTCAGAAGCAGTGGAAGGATCAGCCTTCTAAGGGTTTTCAGCAGCAGTCTCGTGGTTCTAGATCAAGTTCTCAGAAGGGTTCATCTGGGAACTTACCTCCATCTCCTATCTGTACTACTTGTGGGAAAAGTCATCCAGGAGAGTGTCGTAGAGCATCTGGTGCGTGTTTTCGATGTGGGTCTGCTGAGCATCGGGTGAAGGACTGCCCGAAGCAGAATCCTGCACCTGCTAAGAACTATCTTCTTCCTCCGCCTCCTCCACCTCCGAATACTGGGTGCGTGTTTTCTACTATGCGGGATCAGGCGGCTAAGGCTACAGGTACCATTACCGGCTTTTTGTATTTTGGTGATTTTATTGTTTTCGCGTTATTTGACACTGGAGCAACGCATTCTATCATATCTATGAAATTGGCTAAGAAACTGAACATACCTGCAACACCACTAAATAGCCCAATTGCTATATCAACCCTCATGAAAAACCACATTCTTATCAACCATGAATATTTGAACTGTCCGTTACGCTTCGATGATCGGATTCGTCCGGCAAATTTACTTCCTCTAGACATGATTGACTTTGATGTCATTCTGGGTATGGATTGGTTGGCTTTCCATCGAGCAACCATTGACTGCCACGCCAGAAATGTGATTTTCGGCGATCTGAATAATCCTGAATTCATTTACCATGAATCTCGCCCCCTTAAAACTGTTAAAATCATTTCCGCCTTGAAAGCTCGAACCTTGATGTCTCATGGTTGCCAAGGTTATCTAGCCTCAGTAAAGGATTCGTCTGCTGAGAGTCTGGATATTTCTAGTGTTCCCATTGTTCGGGATTTTGCTGACGTTTTTCCTGAAGTACTTCCTGGTCTTCCTCCGGCTAGAGAAGTGGAGTTTTCTATTGATCTAATTCCCGGTGCCGAACCTATCTCTAAGGCTCCGTACCGAATGGCACCTGTTGAACTGAAAGAATTGAAGGAGCAACTGGAAGAGTTGCTGGACTGTGGATTTATTCGACCTAGTGTTTCGCCATGGGGTGCTCCTGTGCTTTTCGTGAAGAAGAAGGATGGGTCTATGCGTCTGTGTATTGATTATCGTGAGCTTAACCGCATTACCATTCAAAACCGTTATCCGCTTCCTCGCATTGATGACTTGTTTGATCAATTGCAAGGAGCTAAAGTTTTCTCCAAAATCGACTTGCGATATGGTTATCACCAATTGCGAGTTAAAGAGCAGGATGTACCTAAGACTGCTTTCCGCACCCGTTATGGACACTATGAGTTCCTGGTTATGCCTTTTGGCTTAACAAATGCTCCTGCCGTGTTTATGGATTTAATGAATCGGGTTTTCCATGAGTTTCTTGATAAATTCGTCATTGTTTTCATCGATGATATCCTGGTGTATTCTAAATCGTCCGAGGAGCACGAGCAACACCTGCGTATTGTTTTAGGTATCCTGAGGCAGCAGAAATTATTCGCGAAATTTTCTAAGTGTGAATTCTGGCTGAACCAAGTAGCTTTCCTAGGTCACATTGTGTCTGCAGATGGTATCACCATGGATCCATCTAAAGTCGAGGCTATCACCAAGTGGCCGAGACCTACCACTGTGATTGAAGTCAGGAGTTTTCTAGGATTAGCTGGCTACTACAGGCGTTTTGTGGAGGGATTTTCTAAGTTGGCTTTGCCATTGACTCAATTGATGCGGAAGGGTGAAAAGTTCGTATGGACTGACGAGCGTGAGCAGAGTTTTGAAAAGCTGAAACGGCGGTTGGTGTCCGCACCTATTCTAACGTTACCATCGGGTCCTGGAGGTTTCCAAATCTATAGTGATGCTTCTAAGAAGGGTTTGGGCTGTGTGCTTATGGAAAACGGCAAAGTTATTGCCTATGCTTCGAGACAATTGAAACCCTATGAAGAATATTATCCAACTCATGATCTAGAATTGGCAGTTGTAGTTTTTGCATTGAAGATCTGGAGGCATTACTTGTATGGTGAATCATGTGATATCTTCACTGATCACAAGAGCCTCAAATACATCTTTACTCAGAAGAAGCTTAATATGAGGCAGAGGCGATGGCTGGAGCTTCTGAAAGATTATGACACGAACATCCAGTATCATCCAGGTAAGGCTAATGCGGTTGCGGATGCACTTAGTCGGAAATCTGGAGTGATTGCTAGTTTGGAGATTGATCCGCATGTCCTCAAGGATTTGGAGCGTTTGGATGTTGAGTTATGTTTTCGGCGTGATGTTGGTTACTGGGCTAGTTTAAAGATTGAGTCAAATCTGATGTTGCATATAAAAGAGGCTCAGAAAGATGATGGTGAGCTCTGGGCTATAGTTCAGAATATTGAAGATGGTAAGCAAACTGAGTTTAGAGTTGATGACGATGGAGTTGTATGGTATGAGGATCGTTTATGCGTGCCTAATGATTCCGAATTGCGAGAGGCTGTGTTGACTGAGGCTCACAGTTCTCCTTTCGCTATCCATCCTGGTTCTACCAAGATGTATCGGGATCTTAAGCATCATTTTTGGTGGAACGGTATGAAGCAAGATGTGGCGTTATTTGTCGCTAGATGCATGACCTGCCAGCAGGTTAAGAGTGAGCATCAGCGAGCTAGTGGTCTATTACAACCTTTGGAGATTCCTACATGGAAATGGGATGAGATTTCCATGGGCTTCGTTTGTGGTCTGCCTGTTACTCGTAAAAGACATGATGCGATTTGGGTGGTCGTTAATCGGCTAACTAAATCCGCTCATTTCTTACCTATCCGTATGACCTATAGTGTCAGTAAGTTGGCGGAAGTTTTTCAGCAAGAGATTGTTCGATTGCATGGTATGCCTTCGTCTATTGTTTCAGATCGTGATCCTCATTTCACTTCGCGTTTTTGGAAGGGACTTCATAAAGCTTGGGGCGCTCGCCTTAAGTTCAGTACTGCATTTCATCCCCAAACTGATGGTCAGTCTGAGAGGACCATTCAGACTTTGGAAGACATGTTAAGAGCTTGTGCGTTGGAATGGACAGGTAGTTGGGATGAGTACTTGTGTTTGGTAGAGTTTGCGTATAATAACAGTTGGCATGCGAGTATTCAAATGGCTCCCTTCGAGATGTTGTATGGTAGGAAATGTAGGGATCCTGTTTGTTGGAATGAAGTAGGTGAACGTCTGATTGAAGGACCTGAGATGATTGAGATCACAAATGAAAAAGTAGCTGTTGCTAGAGAGAAACTGAAAGAGTCGCGTGCTCGCCAGAAAAGTTATGCTGATAAGCACCGTCGGGATCTAGAATTTAATGTAGGTGATCGGGTATTCCTGAAAGTATCTCCTTTCCGTGGTGTCAGGCGTTTTGGAATCAAGGGCAAGTTGAGTCCTCGATTTATTGGACCGTTCGAAATCCTGGAGCGTATTGGGGAGGTTTCTTATCGTTTGGCTTTACCTCCTCAGCTATCTCATGTGCATAATGTATTCCATGTATCTCTCCTGAGAGGATACAATTATCACCCACTGCATGTTGTATCTTATCCACTTGATCAGATCCGGCCAGATATGTCTTTGTCTGAAGAACCGGAAGCGGTTCTGGACCGTCAGGAACGAGTCATGAGAAACAAAGTTATCCCGTTCGTAAAGATTCTTTGAAGGAATCACCCGGAGCGTGAAGCTACCTGGGAAACTGAAGAGTCAATACGAGCTAGTTATCCGCAGTTCTCGTTTTAATCCGGTATGTCCTTGTTTTGTTTTCCGTTCTCCTTCGTTTGTTTTCCGCTTGCTTTTCTTCTCTTTTCTTACTACTTCCTGCAAATTTCGAGGATGAAATTTTTTTGTTAGTGGGGAAGAATTTGTAATACCTGAAATTCAGATAACCTATAAAATGACTAAATTACCCCTGAAGCCATAAAACTTAATAAAATAACTTATAAAATTCTGAAACAATTCCAAACCTCTGAAAACGAACTACATATCAAGTAATTCAATTTCTGGGACAATATTACATTACTTTGAATGTACAAAAATTACAAAATCATATATACACATATACATGGTCCGAAAATTAATTAAATAAACTTTATATATATTTGTAAAATCATTTTAATTAGATAATCACAAAATAAATATGGGAATTGTACACCAAATCAAAGTGTGATTTTAAGCAAACTTATGGGCCGAAAATTATGAGTATATCCCCCCTCCTAATGGGCTATTATAATATACACAATCAAATCATTATTTTGCAAAACCCTAATTCCGAAAACCCTAAATCGCTACACACTAAATTCGACCAAAACATCCTTGCGACTTCTAGACCTGAGCAAGAAATTTTTTGGAGTTGATCAAGGTGTAAGCAAGCTAGGAAAAATAAGAGTTGGGTCGTGGAAGCTTTCGTTCGATCGTGGTGTTTGGTTTTGTTCGATCTATTGCGCTCGATAGGTATAAAATCCACACGACAAATCTTTACGTTCTATAATTGATCTAGCATTTTTATAATGATCTATATGTTGTATATAACTCAGTAAAAATGTTAAACATGGATCATGCAAGCTAAACAAAGCGTACGAAATTATAAGATATAAAACGCACGTAATTTCCAAATAATGTCAATCGATTTTTCTGAAGTGTAACTATAATTTTTACATGTCCTATACTGATCATATAAGCCTATAAAAATAACCACATGATTTATAGAAGCTCAAAGTAATTGATTTGAATTATTGTATGTAATCGGATTCTAAAGAAAATAAAGAAAAAAATAGAATAAACCCTAGAATGGATTAGGTTTAGGGTTCATGTGTATAGATCTGGTTTAATTAATGTTTTAATGATGATGTCATTATGGTTTAATGATTGGATGAAACTAGGGCTTGTTTTGGTATAATAAAAGTCTATACGATTTGTAAATAAAAGTATAAGGGCTTGTTTTGTCAACTTTGAAACTTCTGGGATATTTTTGTAATGTCATATAAGTCAGTAGGAATGTGAGAAAAATATAACTTGAGGGTCCTAAGTGTAAATGTGCAAGAAAATGAATTAACTATATTTATAAGGGTCGAATTGTAAATAATTAAAATAGATGGACTAAAAGTGTAAATTTAGGAAACTTGAAGTTATTCTGAGTAAATAATGTCATTAAGGATGTAATGAGTAAATTTGAGTATTTATGGGCTTGATATGTAATTATAAATAAATTATGATTTAAATTGTAAGTTTTGTAAAGTTAAGGGACCAATTGTGTAATTACTAAAATTTGAAGGTCTAATTCGTACTTCATATAATTCTGAGGTGAAGTTCTGTAAGTTTGTGAAATAAAGTATTTGTTTGGTAAATATAAGTATCATAGGGATTAAATCAGTAACTTAAAGTAATTTCATTTTAAACCTTTGAATCTAATGAATTTACAATTAAAACCCTAAACTTCTGTAACTTGATAAAAGGTACCTTAATTCCACAATGATCTTGAAATAAGGACTTAACCTAATCTGGAATATTAACATTTTACTAAACCTGGAAAGTTACAAAATGGAAAAGTAAAACTAAAAGCAATAGTCTGAGTTTGAATAATTCATAATTCCGTCTTCTACTTCTTAGGTGTGAAGAAGGAGAAACCCTAATCTCAGCTTCGTGTTTACTTCCTTTCTGTTGAGCTAATAAGGTACAGATATTCCGTCCTTTCAGTAAGGGCTTTTCAGTTCTTTTCTTTCAGAATTTATTTCCTTATTAGGATTCCCTATACCATTGCTATGTTCCCTTTTGTTTATGAACTTTTGATGTGATCTTTGATTTGAATCTTTTGCCATGTACCCTTAAGATATGATTTTGATTTCTTGATAGTACGCCCGACCTTTGATCTACAGTTTGATATTACGAGCCAATCACTAGACATGAGGGTTTCATGTCCATGTCATTGACGCACCTCTGACATGACTCTAGGGCAGGAGAGTGATGACCTGTTCCGTCCCTTATTTATTATTTGCTATGGCCATTATAATTATGATTATTGATTTGTCTGTGGGGCGTATGGGTGCACTCTAGATTTGACCTGTTATCTGTATATGTTATATGTTGTAGTTGTTATATCTGGTGACTGATTGTGTGTGCGATACACGTCTTTCACTTTGTCTGAGAGCTGATCACTCTACACAGGTATGTTTTATTATATTAGTATGTTATGGTATCGTAAGTAGTCTGGGCTCGTGATGAATTGCTGTGTTTTGTTTTCTTAAATCTTATTTCACTTCGTTCTTTTCTTTTATTCATGATTCATTTCTCATTTCTTTCATTTGACTTCGTGTCGGTATGCTTTTTTATTTCCCGATTTGCTTATGTATTTGCTACCTGCTATTTGTTCCCATTATCTATATATCTGTTCACTGGGCTTTTGAAGCTCAGCCGCATTTCTTTTCCTGCGGCAGGTACTTAAGCTAGGAGCTGGGTTTAGCTTTGGGATGAGAGCGATCTATTTCGGAGTCAACCTTAGTTATTTAGTTTTACCATTTGAACTTCTATTTATTTTGATATGCCATTGTTTAGGCATTTAAATATTGGATTTTGTACTTAAGCTATTTTGTCTTGCATTTTGATTTAAGTCATGTTGACTTATTTTGGATTTTAATGTTAAGACTTATGATGTTTTATTTATTGAATGTTCTGTGACTTCTGATATGCCACCATTGTTGTGATATCTTTACCCTTGTCGGGTTGGGGTGTTACAATGCATACTGAGTTCAAGACGATGCGGTATGAAGACGAAGATGATGTTTTAAGATGCAAGATGATGATGATGCATATCGAGTTCAAGATGATGCGGCAAGAAGAAAAAGATGATGCAATTTGTGTGTATCGTTTTGAAGATGCATGATGATGATGATGATGCATATCTAGTTCAAGACGATGCGGTATGAAGACGAAGATGATTCAATTTGTGTATATCGTTTTTGAGATGCATGACGATGATGATGCGCGATATCGAGTTCAAGACGATGCGGTATGAAGACGAAGACGATGCAGTTTTTGTATCTTGATGATGATGCAAATTTGCTTTTGCATCTAATTTCATGTTGATTACGATGATGTTGTCGTCGATCATCTTAGGACGACGATGATCAGCTTGATGCCTGGAAACAATATGATGCAACCATGAATTTAAATTGATGCATAAAAGCAATGGATGCAAACAGTGACACAAATTTTTTCACAAAGATGGATGCAAAATTAAGTTGAAGAATATTGACATGCATCATGATTAACTAAAGTAAATAAAAACTTTCAAAAGATAAATTAAAAAAAAGGTTCCTTAAAAAACGGTAGAAGATGCATTCAAACTCAACAATTGCTATTTAAGGATGTGCCTATTTTACCCTTAAGAAGCTTTGTATACGTGGCAAATTTTTATGGTGTCTTACATTTTTCACTTTAATACCACTGGGTGTCATGACATACCCCAAGCTTTTCATTCGGGCCCCACGGGTGTCACGTCACCATGACATACCACAACTAACAACCCTCATTCTCATAACATACCACAACTTACTCATTCAGGCCCCACCACTATCTATTTTTATTTAATTTTTATTAAAAAAAAAAAAAAAATAAAAAAAAATATGTTTACCCACTTCTTTCTTCTTCAACATATATCTGCTTTTTTTCCACTTCTTTCTTCTTCAACATATATCTGATTAATTCCACTTCTTTCTTCTTCAACAAAAAAAATATGTATCTTTCTTTCTTCCACTTCTTTCTTCCACTTGTTTCTTCTTCAACATATATCTGATTTTTTAAAATCAACATCACCACTTTTGCTCGACTTTTCGGCAAACCACCACCATCGGCAGACGAGCAAGGCAAACCACCAACATATATCTGATTTATAAACGTTATCAAACGAATATATTGCAACGGCTTCTGACAATTCGTACAAGTGAGAGCTTCGTCGTGCAGACGAAGAACCATTGGAAGGCGAGCAACGACGAGCTTGGCCGGTACCACGGCGAGGGACGGCGAGCCCTCCACGTGTACACGGCGAGCTACAACGTCCTCCACACCGGGTGCTCTAAGAGGATAATTTACAAGAACAATATTCTAAAAGGATAATTAGGGTAATTTAGGTAAACTACATTAATTTAATTTTTCAAGATTCAAAATTTCAAGATTTCAAGAATGGACATGTACTCTTTATAAGTAGTACAGATATAGATATGTCAAGAGGCAAATTTTAAGTTACAAAAAAAGTAACAAAAAAACTAAGTTACTGGAAGTAGAATAATGAATAAGTATAAGGTTAAAAGTGAAAATTTAGAATAGAATAGAGATTATAGCATTTGGCTTGGAAATTGATATTAAAGGGAGATATGTTGAACTATGAGTTACAAATCTATCACAAGTTTATCAAAATTAGCCGGAGAAATAGAGTATGGGGGACACTATACATACCCCCCTATAACTCAAATGTACAACCCGCGAAGCACACAGTACAACCGCACAATGCGTGCAATGATTGCATACCCCCTATGGGGGGTCCAGATAAACTGCCCTATAGAGTATATTGCAGAATATATGTCACAAGACCGTCGCTATCACAAACTTTGTCTTATGCAAGAGCTGTTGAAAGAACTAAGAGGGTGCTTTGTTAAAATAGAGGAATGGCAAAAGGAACGACAATGATAATGCAAACGAATGCAATGAGCATTATTATTACATTGTTGTTGCTTGGATGAAATATTAAAAAATGAAAATGGTAAAAAAGTTAGCATCAAAATTAGACGTGCAACATCAAATTAACAACAAACTGTATCATATTGTAACAAAATAAGCTGTCATCCAACAACATTACGATTAAAATTAATTAGTATGTATTTTGTTTGGGTAAAAGGTCAAAAGACCCGGTAAATATATTACTCCAAAATACGTTTAAGTACAAAGGATATGGGTGATGTAACACCCCAAAATTTGGTTCAGCGGAAGACAAAACAAGTATTGGGGTGCTACGGAATTGGTACACAACACAAGCATATGAAAACGGGATAACATTATCCGTTTAAATAAAACATTTCAAAATCCAAACTTCAAGTTTACATTTATTCAAAAGTACTGAAAGTAAGGCCTAAAAGAAAAATAAGATAGGTCCCCAAAAGTATTATCAGAGTCTTAGTTGATCCTTTAACCATGCCACTTGCCAAGCCTACAAACAGCGATCATCCAAAAATAATCATCATTAATTACCTAAGAAAACATGCTAAAAAGTCAGCTAACGCTGGTGAGTTCATAGGTTTAGACACAACGTACAACAGTGGACCAACTTGCATATTAGTTTGCTATACTAGACTAAGTCATATATCTATATATCATCCTCACACCAAAGTGTGTCAAATCACAACAATGATTTCCTATAGGTGCACAGTATAGTCCCGCACAATTGCAACACATACAATAATATTCCCGCACAGTTGCAGCACATACAACAATATTCCCGCACAGTTGCAGCACATACAATAATATTCCCGCACAGTTGCAGCCCAAACAATAATATCCCCGCACAATTGCAGCACAATCAACACATAACACTAGCCAGTTAATATAGCAAACATATCAAAACATAACATAACAATTGGTCCATTCAAAACAGTTTTGCATGTTTTCTCACCCCAAGTATTCGATAAAACATCATTAAGAGTAAAAGTGGGGCTATGAAACTCACCTCAATCAAGCAAAGCACAAACACAAAACTACAGAAGCAAAGCACTCAGCAGCTCTCACGTATCGATAATTACAGACTCGGCACGACCTAATAATATAAACTTGCCTTAACATATATTCCTAAATGTAAAAGTCTCCAACACAAATTATCTATCCCAAATGTATCCATTTCTATTCCAAAAATCTCTCTCTTATATTAGTTACTAGCATTTGGTATCATCGTGTGTGCTGTGGAGACACAAGATGACTCAAGTGAACACACACTAATAAAACACCAAAGCATAAACGACTCACAAACAAAACTAAACTAAGGTCAAGTGATTAATGTAAGGTTTAATAAGTTATCCGGACGAATTGTCGGAAGCTTATCAAATTCGTCAACTCGATAAGTTCAACAATTCCTTAGGAACACGTTTTATATATATTATTCAAGTCTTGTTCATTTCTTCGAAATTGGTTGTAATTATAAGGTCTCTATGTTTGTAATATGATCCGGCCCATTAGGAGTCCATGGGCCGGTCAAATAGTCATAACTTTATCTCATTTCACCCCATGTGCTTGCCCTAGATTCTACACTATAAATAGAAGGCATGGGGTGCCTAGCTTAATGTTGGTTTTTCATGTACTGTTGCACAAGCCTTGTTACTTAATCATTCGAATATGAAAGCCTTCCATTCTCTCTTATTCTCTTCTCTTATTGCTTAATAGCTTATCTTCTATCATTCGTAGCTTATTAGTTAATAGTTGTACGTATTTTACTTTCATACGTGGGTGTGTATTTGAGATATTAGTGACCTACAAGTGGTATCATTCGCCAAAGGTAGTTAAGTTTAGTGTTTTAGAGTAGATCTAATCGTTATTTCTGTTGATGCAAATAATGTTCTAAAAACGTTATTTATATCTTTCGATTACTTCACGTTTTGAGGATGACAAAATGTGAACTCACGTTACGTTAAAATTAACGTTAACAAGTTTTTAATCGGAAGATCCTGTTTCAACGCAAATCACTCTTGAACAAAGTTACAACTTGAACTAGTGATCAAAGAAGTGAATTTATGTTTTGAAAATTCACATTTTAAATGGGACAAAACAATTTTTCAAAAATACACATTACAAATTATTTTTGAAATATTAAGAAATGTTTTAATGGAAAAATTAGTTTGAAAATCATAACAGCTATTTTTCCCCCCAAAATTAGCTCCAACCTTCCCCAAATAAGTTTTCACCAGAAAAGACAAAAATCGGAGCGTCTTTGTGTGGCACGGCTCCACGGTTCCACTAAATTTAGTGGAGCCGTATGGTATTTAACGGGGCCGTCCGTACAGAATTTTTTTGTAACGTTCAGATTTTCTTTGCCTATAAATACCCACCTCTTTCACAGTTTTAGGCACCCTTCACACACAGAAAAATCCCTTAGCCAAATCCTCTCACACCTTTCACTTCTTAGGTTCATTTAGATTAGTTTTTCTTTGTTTCAAGAGTGATCCAATCATCCTTCAAGTGATCCTCTTCATACCTCTTCACTAGCAAGAGAAGAACACAAGTATCCAAGTTGATACAAGGTGTTGTCATTCCTCTTCATTAGCAAGAGAAGATCTCAAGTAATCAAGAAAATACTAGAGTTATAGTTGATAGGTTTTTGTAACACTTGTTACAACCTTGTTGTGTCTTAGCATACATCAAGTTTATTTCCTTTTTGTGTGTGAGAGTGAAGATCAAGTGTGATCTATAGAGATAGTGAACATCTCTTGAAGCCATTGGGCTTGTGTGATTGATCAAGAAGATCAAGGGTCATTAGGTTAGTGTTAGTTGAGTAGAGTGAAGTGAGTGTTGATCATTGTGATCGTGTTGAGATCTTGGTGATCTCTTGAAGCCACTGGGCTTGAGTGTTTGGTCACGTAGACCCTAGTAGATTGGTGCTAGCTAAGATTAGCACTCGACATCTAGCTTAGTGTCGGTAATAGGATAAGCGACGTGTACGGTTTTCTCCGCCTGAAGGGAGGTTGTTGATATAGTGTTTGAAACTCTCGAGTGTGGTACTCGGGGAGTGGAGTAGGGCGAAGAAGAGCTTCGTAGCCGAACCACTATAAATCCTCTGTCTCAGTTTGATCTTTCCAACTCTACTCTTTACTTTTATTTGTTATTATTACTTAGCTTAGTGTGTAGTTCATATTGGTGTTGATTGATTACACATAGAGTTCGAATCAAAGTTTCAAATAGCATACTTTTGAAACAAGATTTTTAAAAGAAGTTTTTAAACCGGTAAACTATTCAACCCCCCCTTCTAGTTTCCCACAATTGGTATCAAGAGCCAGGTCAGTCAAGATTTTAAAGTATATTGTATTTTAAAACTTGAATCGATCAATGGATTCCGACAAATATCTAGAAGGGCAATCTATGCAAAGACCACCACTTTTCGAAACCGATTGTTTTATTTATTGGAAAACAAGATTCGAAACGTATGTGAAATCAAAAGACATTGATCTTTGGCATGTTATTACCGAGGGTGACTTTCAACCTATTCAAAAGAATCCGGAAACTAAAAAGGACGAAATAGTTTCTTATGATAAACAAAGTGATGAACTAAAAAGGAAATTAGCCAAAAATAATGAGGCTAAAATGATGATTTATAATGCTTTGCCTAAAAAGGAGTTTGAAAGAATTTTCATGTGTAATACGGCAAAAGATATTTGGAAAACCTTGTTAGTCACTCACCAAGGTAATAACCAAGTCAAAGAGAACAAGATATATCTTCTTGTTCAACAATATGAACAATTCTCCATTTCGGAGGATGAGTCAATAGATAATGCTTTTGCTAGATTTAATACTATTATCACTAGTCTTAAAGCTCTTGATGAAGGTTATTCTAGTAAGAACTATGTTAGGAAGTTTCTTAGAGCTCTACATCCTAAATGGAGAGCAAAGGTCACCGCCATAGAAGAGTCAAAGGACTTGGCGGCATTGTCACTCGATGAACTTAAAGGAAACTTGAAAGTTCACGAGATGATCATCAAGAAAGACTCTGACATTGTCAAAGGCAAAAGCGAGAGAGTTAGATCTCTAGCATTAAAAGCCAAGAAGGAGTCTAGTGATGAGGAATGTTCGAGTTTCGGTGGTGAAGATGAAGAGTACGCACTAGCTGTTAGGAACTTTAGAAAGTTCTTTAGGAGGAAAGGTAGATTTCCTAGACAATCTCGCGATGAGAAGAAGTCATCCCAAAGAAATCATGATGAAAGAAAAGGGACAAGTGATAGGAGATGCTATAGATGCGGAGATCCTAATCACTTCATAGGAGAATGTCCTAAGCCACCAAAATCCAACAACCAAAGAGCCTTTGTAGGAGGTTCTTGGAGTGATAGCGGTGAAGAAGAAGAGAAGAAGCCTAACGATGAAACGTGCCTAATGGCTCAAGCTTCTAACGAGGAAAACATGAGTGTAAATAAACTTTGGAGTCTAACAAAAGGAGTATGATGCGTTATCAAGCTAATCCGGTGACGCAATAGTCAAGTCGTGTCTTTCATGCTTAACATTCAACAAAGGTACCCTAGTCTTCTAGTTTTAAGAGCAAAAACCTCAGGCACATGTACGCTTTCTTAAAACACCCTTGTTGATAGAATTGCTAAGCATGTAGTAGTGTTAGAATCTAACTTGGTAGGCACTGTCATAAAGAAACAGAAATTCACAATTCATCATTACGAACTCAACTTGTCCAGAAATATTCGATGATCGCTTCAAGATCATGCGTGACAAGTTTGAAACAAAAATGATGAGTGAATTAAGTTTCTTCCCTGGCCCGTAGATAACTCAACCTAAAGAAAGTATCCACATAAACCTATGTATACTATATATGTATAAGATACTTAGATTAGACAAATACTAATCTATACTAATGCCCATATCCGTGATAACGAATCTCACAAGAGACGATGAAGGTGAGAACACGGATATAACTAGGTTAGGGGCACAATAGGTAAAGTAGTTTACCTAACGGCAAGTAGGTCCATTATCATGAATAGTGTTGGCTTTGTGCCCACTTGTAAGAAGTGTCCCAAAACTTCTTACATCAAAGTGTTCAATGTATCATACGATACATTGAAGATACTACACACTTGAGACTACGATATCTCAAGGAGACGGTTGTAGAAAATGTTTCTATACCAACTCTGATAATGCGAGAGTTGATGTAGATTGAGGCATAAAGAGCAATGTTTGTACCTTCATAGGTTTGTTAACAAACTTCTTGGTTCCCCAAGAAACAAACTACTCTTGCTATTTCCACGACCGAAGCCGAGTACGCAAGCGCCGGAAAGGCATGACAACAAACACAATAGATGAGACAACTCCCTGTGAAGAGTAGCAGTCAAGATGCCATTAGACTTGTCTGGGAACCCTATAGTTTGCTCACGAACGAAGCTCGTCGAAGTACGTCATCTCCCCGCGGAAAGACATCTCCTCCGTCATGATAACGTCGAAAGAGAAATCTTTTCTTTGAAAAGTATCTCTTCTCACCTTAACCTTTACATTCTCATCAAATGACCTCTTAATACTCCATTGGAAATATTAATGTCATCTCTCACGTCCCATTATATGACTTTTCAAGTCATTCCTCATATCCCGCTCATGACTATTTCAATATTTCTATGGAAATATTAAAGTCATCCCTCGCGTCATACCTTATAACCTTTAATCCCCTCTTATGACTATTTGAATATTTCTTCGGAAATACTGAAGTCATCTCACACATCCATCTTATTCTCGACCCATGACCCTTGAATATTTCATTGGAAATGTCAAGTCATTCCCTAAGCCTCATCTCATGACTTCTTAATATTTCACTGGAAATATTAACGTCATTCCTCGCATCTCGTCATATGACTTTTCAATTCATTCCTCTCATCCCGCTCATGACTATTTGAATATTCTTTCGGAAATATTAAAGTCATCCGTCACGTCATAACCTTTCATCCCTTCTATGACCTCTCGAAAGTTTTGCGGGAAACATTGAAGTCATTCTCTACAAATCGCCCATGACTTTTTAAGTCATATTTTTCACTCGTCACATGACACATGAATATTTCACGGGAAATATCAAGTCGTTCCTTGTGTCGCGTACTCCGACTAATTAAATATTTCATGTGAAATATTATAGTCATCCTCCTAAACACAACTCATAACTTCTATTTATTTCACGGGAAATACTAGAAGTAAATCCTCATCCAATTACAACTTAGTCAATTTCCTCGGAAACACTAAGGTCATTTCCGGTCATCCCATTTAATCATCTTTCGTCAAAAAGTTTATTAGGTATAAACTTTTTCCTCGTGTCAAAAAGTCTTACTAAATAAGTAAGATTAATCAGCCAAAAGTCAAAACAGAAGAAAAACTGGACCATCAGACATACGACAAGTGGAGATGCATGAGCAAACTATCGGGGGATTCAAGTCAATTGGGAATGTTATTAAGGGATTAGGAGACACGGTCAAGGAATTGGGAAAAAGGAAGAACTAAAGGATGCTTACTTAAGTAGCTAATCTAACTTAAGTACTACTATTATGGTCTTATGTATGGCCATCTAACTATAACTTACTTGAAATGATCCTTTTGGTTAGGTCTTCACACTTGAATTTGGTTCTCTTTGGTTAATTAATCTTGATGATTAGTTTATCTTGCCTAGTACATGCATGATTAGCTTATTTTATTACATGAACTAGATGTTAAACTTGCTTGTATTCATGCATGCTTAATAGTTGCCTAAATACATAGATGATCACATGATCACATTAGTTGCTAGTTTAGCTAGCTTTAGGAATTCTATGTGCTTAGTAATTTGAGGCTTTGAGATTTGCAGCCAATGGATTCCCCATAAAATTTCCCCATTTAGGCTGCCTAAAACCTGCAGACCTGGAAAGAAGGTCAAAAGAGCCCACGGCTCCATTAAATAGGCCACGGCTCCACTAAATTTAGTGGTGTCGTGCCTCTGGAAGACGAAAACTGCTATTCTCTTCCACTTTTTGACTCTCTTTTCCCTGAAAAACTGCAACCATAACCTGATTCCCATGCACCCAAATCCCCAAATCCAACATTTCAAACTTGCATGCTTATGATTTGGCTATTTAAGCTAACATTATGCATTGCCATCCTTACACCCATCCTTACACCTTCACACTCACCATACCACCATCATGGGATCAAGGGTATTCAAGAAACAAAGATTCTACATCAAACCAACAAATGAAACCACTCAAATTGATCAATGGATCAATAGTACTCACACATCACAAGTCTTACCAAACACCAAAGAGACAATTTTCATTGATCTCACCTTGGATGATGAAGATGATACACACACACCCATAACCTCAACCAAATCATCATCTTCTTTCACTACACCCCATGCTCCATCCAAGGCAACATCAACCAAACCAACATCCTCATCCTCCACAACCTTTAGAACCAACACACCTTTAACCTTCACCCCATCATCTTCACCATTACCACAACCTTTAGCCCTCACACTAGCCCTATCACCCATATCACCTTTTGAACTTACCACCCACACATCATCATCTTCCCTATCACCATCACCTCAACCTTTAATGGGTCATCCCATCCTTTATCCCCTACAACCACACACCTTGAGTTGTGCTTGTTGTCACCACAACCAACTCCTTATCATGGGCCTTAAAGATGAATTGAGTCTTCAATTCTCCTACCTTGAACACCTCCTCACACCACCACAAGGACCCATCATTTTACCACCTCCACCACCACATAGCCCAACCAACTAAACATAGTCATGTTTAGTTTTTCCCAATAAATATGATGAAGCAAAAAGTGTACCGCTTTTAGGGGGTCATTTAAGCCCTAAATCGTATTTATTTGATCAAATATTGCCCTAAATCGTTCCTTTTGTCATTTTAGGTACTTTGGAGAAGAAATCTGGAAAAGGAAGCATTTTGGACGTTTTTGGAGCATAAAAGTGAAGAAAACGGCAAAGTCTCAAAATTATGCTGGAAAGTACCTTTGACGGCGTCAGGGATTGGCCCAGACGGCGTCACGTCTTGGCAAAAAAAGATGGATATGAAAATTACTCATGATAAGCCAGAGAGTTTTGCATGAAAAATCTGACGGCGTCACCCTTTGAAGTGATCAAGACCATCACGGTTTAACTTAAAGAGGGACGGCGTCAAGCTCAATTCTGACGGCGTCACCCCTTGATAGGCCAGAGCGGATTTTGGAGCACTAAAGAGGGACGGCGTCAGGAAGGCCATCCGGGAACCCTAAAAGCGGCGAGGTGACGGCGTCAGGATCTATAACGTGACGCCGTCAGCCCTTAAACTCTATATATAGTTTTGCAATTTTTTGTCATACAGTGGAACTTATTGTGTGTAACTTTGGAGGAGAAACCCTAAGACGAATTTCTGCCATTTTTAAGGGTTTTCATACCCTTGGATCTCCCATGTTTAATTGAAGATAAGTAATTATTTAATCATTCAATATGTCTATGTGTTGTTTGATTATATCTTGTTCTTGTCTTTTGATTAACATGCTAGGCTAGATTTATCTTGTGTTTGCTTAGATCTAATGAAACCTAGCTATTGATTATTGGTTATTAGTGTGTTATTAGTTGTATTGGATGATTGTTCATCGATGTTAGGCTTAAGAAAACTGGCTAACTTCCTATTCGGTAACTTGCTTGAACGTCTTAAGAAACATGAACCAATGCGTACTAAGGTTTTTATGGTTGTATTTAATGCATGAGCGAATTCTAGTGATCCCATGTTAGGAGCTTCCTAGCCGGCTCGACATAGGAGTGAAGTAGGAGCTCATAGAGTTGGGGAAGTACGTACGCCACCCCACGATTGGTATTAAGGAATACACCCGTCATCCACGCGATTAATACACACTAATCAACCGGTAAAAGATAGTTAGGGAGTAAGGAAATCTAAGTAAACACATTTCTCTCCACATAAGTTTCACAACTCTTTTCATTTTCAGTTATTTTATTTTATTTGCATTCGTAGTAACTTGGGTTAGTTGACTAGCAACTAATTCCGCCCACTCCTTCAAACCCGAGATTTTACTTGATTTCATAAAAATATAAAAAAAAAAAACATAAAAAGAATCATCTCTCACCCTTAGACCTATTAGAGTAGTTTTTCAATCCTAACGACACTATTCCCTGTGGAGAATGATCAATCCCCCGTACTTACCACTACACTATACTACATCGGTCAGGTACACTGCCTGGTGGGGTTGTAAGCCTCTTGAGATCCCTCGAGAGGTAAAACCTGTTGTAAGGTTGCAAAACCACGCATCAAGTTTTTGGCGCCGCTGCCGGGGATTAGTTATTGTTTAGGTTGAATTTTTATTTTATTAGGTCTACTCACTAGATTCTTTTCTAGTGAGATTTTTATTTTATTTTTCTTGGTTTTCTTTAGTCTATCTTTTTCTTTGTGTGTTTGTTCGTAATTTCCATTGACTCTTCCGTTCACCATTATGGAGAACGCGAATCTACCATACTACCAACCACGTAATTCACCCACTCCATATGACATCTTGATGTTTAAACAACATAAAGATGAACCTCTCTTTGATGCATGGACTCGTTTTAAATATTTACTCCAAAAAGTCCCTCATCATAACTTCGATTTTTGGTCCCTAACTCAAATCTTTTACAATCATGTCGACCGACATGCCCAAAGGGACATTTACCATTTTGCCGGCAGGGATCTTAGGGAATTAAGTGCTGAAGAAGCATGGGAAGCTATTGAGAATTGTGCCCAATATTATTATATAGTAGACAACCCAACAAACATTAATACAAGTCAATTGACCACAAATTTCAAGGATCATGAAACAAGTTTGTTTGGGGATGAGGGTAGAGTTGAGCCACCTAGCTGCATGTCATGGTTAGGCACTACCATAATACAGGGTGAACACTTAGGTGATCTTGATGTGATGGAGGATCTAGCCGAGCATGATCACATTGATCAAAAAGACCTAGGTTTTATGATCGATGACGATGAATCTCAAGAAACACATGATGAATCTTTTGGGCAATTTGAATATAGCAGTCAGAATATTGAGGATGATCCTTATGATTCGGATATAGAAGTTGAGATGCCTAGAGAAGCACTTGAGATATTAGGGAAAATGTTAGGTTTAAATTCTACCAAAACCCATGATGAGGATATAGGTGATCTTGACACAAGGAATGATGAGGTTAGTAACATAAGCTCGCTAAGTACCTCACAAGTCCTACCATCATTTGAGGCACACACACCGCCCGTGACTTACCTGGAAGAAGTAGAAGAGGCTTTAGGAATCCCGATGGAGGTAGAACCTTTGAACCAAACACAACTAGAGGATATAGGTTTGAATGCTTATAGTGATCATAACCTTACTCTTAGTTCTAGGGGATTTCCTATTTTTGATGAACCGGAGCCTCAACCAAAACCGTTACCTAATCTTCTATCTTTAGATGTGAATTTAGGAATTAAAAAAGGTCCCGATCCACCCATCAAACCATGTAGTCCGGGTAATGTTAAGATTAAGGTAGTAGACTCTAGGCCATGTGGAGTGGAAGCTAATATAGGAGTGAACCATGACCTTACATACTTACACCACCCATTCATGATTGATCACAAGAAACATTATGGGTTTAATACGGGTTTATTAGGTCAAGATGGATTCCCAACTAGGAATCTCTCGAAGTTGATAGAAGATGATCCCTTTTTAGGAGAAAACTTTAATTCACCCATTGACCAAAGTGAACTAGGTAAGGTTATAATGAAAGGAGCACACCCCTTTGAGTATATAATTCATCCACAACTCTTTCCTTACGCGACATACTTCCACCAAGATGGTGTGTATCGCTACTATCACCCGCACTTAATCCTAAGTGTAGGAAAAACCTCTCCTTTATCCGTTAAATAAGGGTAGAGTCAGGCTCGTGACTCGAAAATAACAAGCGCTTCTTGGGAGGCAACCCAAGCTTTATTTGCTTTGTGTGTTTATTTGTTTGTTTGTTTGATTTTATTTGCTTTCGTATGTGTGTTTAATTTTTATTATTATTGATTCATGTTCAAAACTAAATTGTGAAAATGCTTTATCTTATTTTTAACTTCGTCTTAACTAAATATAAAGGTATTTTGCAAAAGTTAAGTGTAAGGGAAATCTAAATCGGTTTATTAGAACATAAATGAACATGAATCGTAACAATAATAAATTAACATACATATAAGTATTTGTTTGAGTCAAATGCTTGTATCGAGTCATAATGATGTTTTGCAGGATTTCCAGAAAGTAAGGTAGAGGTTTTTCCAAAATTTTTCCGGAAACTTAACATGAGAATTCTGTCAGATCATTTCTGACGGCGTCAGGATTTACAACCTGACGGCGTCAGGTGTAATTTTCTGAAATTTTTGAAAGTTTTGTTTTCATAAAAAGTTTTTATTAAATCTCTAACTTATAATCTCCAGGAATCTGCAAAATTATCATTCCACAAGCATTATATCCTTATATAGAGTTTATCCCGCTGATGTTATGCAGGTTTTCGTGTTTGTTTTCTCAGGTTTAACAAGTTATTTTGGACAAGGAAATGTTTGTTGGATCAAGCTTTTGGCGATGCATTAGTCGTAAAGCTTCTACATTCTCTTGGAAGAAGATCTAACCGTGTTACCACATTATCCACCGAGCGAATCAGGGGAGTATTTGATTTCATTCTTTTACCTTATTACTTTTACATCTTTGTATTTGAACATTGGGGACAATGTTCATCTTAAGTGTAAGGGGGGGGGGGGGTAAAGTACGATTAGAGAATGCTTTTACGCTTGATTTTTGTTTGTTTAATAGTAGATGTGTAATAAAACTGAGATAAATACCTGTTAGGGCAATTTTAGTGCCAAATTTAAATTTTTTTACAACATTTAGGAGTGAAACTTTGATATTAATGAGCGTCTCACGGATAGGAGTTATATGACTAGCATAAAACCGTACCACTAAAAAATTTTCCACCCCCAAATATGTGAGGTTCGCCCCTAGAATTGGTAGGAAAAGCATTTATGCTATGATGTGTGTACCGATAGCACTTAGATTCTAGAACTTGTGTTAGGACCATTCCAAGGCCACAAGTGAGACTACATTCGTGTAGTTAGATTTACTACATGATAAGAGGCATTAGGATTAACCCATTGTTTTACACCTGTGTTTTTGTTATAATTACTTTGGCTACATTGGTCAAGTAATTCTCCCACACCCTTTGCGTTGTACTCATTTTTGGTACACGATACCCTAGTACACCCCTCAGAGCCTATCTTTTCGTTTCTAACTTTAAGTATTTTACTTAAAGGAAGAATTTGTTTACACCCCACTTAAATGTACACCCAAATCGCCTTAGCCTACCTTGTATGCACTCATTTTTAGTGCATTATTGTGACAACATTTGTTTAAACCCAAGTTAATTATCTAATTGATTACATGGTTGCTAAGTCGAGTCATATCCTTATACATATTGTTTTGGGACGATTGGGACTCATGGGTAAAGTACTATTGTAATGGAGTAATGGGGAAGAACATCATTTATTACCCCCATATGTGCTAAATATTTTAAAAGTACTCCAAGTTTTTCAATTATCTTAATTTGAGTCATTAGAATAGTTATTTGTAAAGTTATGTAAAAGTTCAAGTGTAAGGGGAATGCAACGCCCCTATGATGTATTATTTTGGATGGTAGGGCAAGAGTGTATGAAAAAAAAAAAAAAAAAAAAAATCAAGAAAAATACAAAAAAAATGAGAAAAAGAAAAGTAGAAAAAACATACGGACTACCATCCCGTTTTATTTTATGTTTTTGTTATTTTGTTTTTAGCTTAAGATTGAGTCGAGTCTTGGCTTAGCAACATTGTATAGTACATGTAATTAATCAAGATCTTTAACTCGCCACCAGTAAAATATCCTTTATCCAAAAAAACCGTGTTTATCATATCCCTACACCTAACGTTATAACCTGTTTAAAAACCCTCTTTGATAGTTTATCTTAGGTGCTTACGCCTAGTTCGATCCTTTCCCAAGCCTATGGTAATCTATTTGCTATGACAGGTAGTGAGAGATATTATCCGTTTTCATTTATGAGATTTATTTTGATGACACTTGAGAGATGTGAGTTTCTAAACACTACTTGTGAGGTGCTAGTATGTAATCTCCGTGCTTATTATGATTAAAGTGGAACGACTATTTGTTGTAATTACTTTTATATTAGTGTTAAATGACCCCTAACTTGTATTTATAGGTGATGTAAAATATAAATTAACAATTAATATTATAAACGCAGCGGAAAAACATCACCATACAAGGATCCATATTGCCATATGATCAATCAATAATAATAATAACAATTATACCTTTGTAGCGTGATCGGTTGAATCGAATGGAGACTATCACCAAAGCACATGAATTCACCAATGAAACCCAAGTGATCAAAGTAGATCACCTCTATGATATGTCCACACTACACGTCATGTAACACCACCCGATGCTAGTCTTGAGCACGTAACCATGATTCTTGATTCATCTACAATGGATGAAGCCAACAAGTGATCAAAAACACAAACCCTAGAAGGGTGTGTTTGTTTTCCGTCAAAAACCAAGAGAGGGAGAGAGAGCAAAAATGTTTTTAGTTAGTTGCCATGTTTATCTCATCAATCAAAGACTAAATCATATTTTGTCTTATCATTAACATATTACACATAGCCCCTCCAAAAGCTTCATCACTTCCTTTTACCCCTTGGGTAGGCCGGCCATGACTTGGGCCTTCAATGGGCTTGCCCATTGTTGGTCCAATCCAAAAACACTAAGTCTAACATAGTATTTAATGGCCCGTTATTGATCCCGAGTTACGTAGTCGTTTATATATTGTAAATACGATAAATACAATCTATAAAATGGTGTCTCTGTGTATAAGTGTGTGACCCCATAGGCTCACATATGTCTAGCCATATAATTATTTATTATGACACGAGCATACTCCAACAGCTCCCACTTGCGACGTCATAATAATCAAGTAATTAAACAAGCAAAGGTTAGCGTCTAGCAACACGCCGATGCCCCTAGAAATATGTGAGGGTAGTTTCTTAAACGTCTCATTTCAGATGGTTTATATGTCATCTATCCTTTTGTTACAGATACCGTGTTGAACATTAGACATGGATCAAAAGTCATTCTAATAGTTCAACTATTATGTTTCTCGATATAGATATTGAACAAGATTACCAAGTGGATTTAAGATTCATCTTAATCCCAGTTGGGTACGGCCATACAAACATCTGTTCAAATCATCGAGGGGCCCAATAGTATCTAACTCCAAAGCAAGTGGAGGAACAAATCCCATTTTGACTACACGTGTCATTCACATGCTTCATATCACTCCTGAAAACGGCCTTTATAACTACCTTATTCAGGATAGCGTTTAACCATATCAAGGAATGAAATTCCACACATGCAAGACCTGCTTGCATCTCAAGTCTGAGGATAAGAGACATAACCCCTTGCGAGATTCACTATTGACGACGATCCATGTAGTAAATTCTCGTAGGTTGGGTCAATCCAATGTTCATCCCAATGAACAACATGTGAGTGTGGCAAATAAATCACCAACACGCTCACATTTTTCTTAATTTGATGATACTCCCGTATCGTCAACCGACAATGGATAATTTTAGAATAAATAAATTATTCATGGATTAAACATGCAAATATAGAACACAGTAGTATAAATGAAGACGATCATACCCGGTATATCAATTCATTGTATAATACGACTGCTTACAGTTCCATTATCCAAATACTAAAAACAGATATGCATAAGACTACTCATAGGTCAGAATCCGATGTTCCCACCATGATCGAATCATGTTGTACAAGGCAACAAGTAGTCATCTGAGTAAACTTTGAGAATACTTCTTTCAAAATTCATGAAAGGTTTGAATGATGATTGTCCTTTGTATGTGTGCAATCAAGTACAAGACGAGTCTTGCAACAATACATTCCATAGGGTGTTTGAAGCTAGCAAGACACCTACTTTAGACAGTCATCTGAATAGTTTCTCAAACTATAAAGTATTCTTATTCTTTTAATGTATAACGCATTAATGCTCTCAGTCGAGCACATCTAGTCAGCAATTTCATCATTCATGATGACATCCTACCACGACTAGGGTTGAGTATCATCTTAGTTAAATAAGCATCAGCATATGCAAACAAAACAGAGTTCCTCATATATCCGTAAATGTTTGAACATATCTTTGGTCCTATGTAGGTCCAATATAATGTTCGTTTAACAATTATCTAACGACTTTCACTTAGATATTGGTTGTTTTCAACTCATCTTGCATTTATGAAAATGATAAATATATAGTCCAATACTTAATATGACTTACATGATGAATCCTTCAGTCAAACTTAAGATTTTCAATCATGTGTTCAATCTCATCAAGTAAGATTGATCATTGAGACTCCCCTCAATAACGTGTCATATTGTGTTTAGACTTAATAACCGCTTATGTTTATTCTAATAAACATATATATAACAAGGTTATATGTTTTATTTTATAAATCCCTCAAGAGAAACTTCATTCCAAGCTAAGGATTAAAGTCTAGCTTAGGTGGAATATTGTTTCTAATATGTCAATGACATATGAGATTTAAGAAAATAAATAAAATGCTCCAACTTGCTCTCAGTGTACTTAGGAGTAATCTTATTAATCAAAATCAAGTTAATGATTTTATGATTAACACAAGATCTCTGCTCCTAGATGCATGATCTAATCCACACATGGATTCTTTTATCTTGTATACTTAATAAAGATTACATGGATTCATAAACCCTTTTGATTACTCATCGTCCTCGCAAAGGTAATCAACAAGAAAAGTGTTTTGATATCCTATTGTCATATTTCATATACATGAAATCAGGTATGACAATTAATCGTCTTTATACATTTAATGTTTGTAGCTAGGAAGATTTAATCATAGTCAATTTATTGAGTACGAGTAAACTCCATTTACCACACGTGCATTAAATGTGTGTACAAGTTTGTCCTTTTGAGTCTTCTCATCAAGAAACTCATTCTTAACCTCACAGTCTAACTGATTAGTAAGAGATCAATCAAACTCCACGAGTGATTGTCTTTCAAGGACTGCATCTTAACATTCATAGTTTTGAGCTACTCATCAGATACAATATCTGATAATGCATCTCAGTAGTTAGCAGGTTCACCATGATCCTCTAACTTATGTCCCTCAACATTGATATAAAAACTATATCATTCAGATGAAAGAGGTATCCTTGTGGATTTATGAATGAGAGATATCAATCTATGGTTTAACATATCCATGTTCAACCTTAGTATGACAATAGCAAGTGTACTCAGAAGGTTGTGTATTTAGTTCTTGAACAACTTCAAGGTCTAAAGGTACTCCCACTTGCTTTTGTATGTAGAGACTAATCTCTAGATACTAAGCATCTTGAGTAACAATAAATTGTTTTCAAGTGGGACATCCAAAATACACCGTTAGTTCTTGACTCTAGTTTGTTAATTATTTACTCTTAAGTAGTTAACAAATTAAGAACTTCAACTAAGACATAATGAGATTCATCCCATGCCATAATACAATGGTGTCTTAAATTCCTTCTGGGTTGGAATCATATTGAGTGTACACATGGCACATCCAATTTCTAACCTTGATAGCTTTGGAGGTAAAACAGTTTAAGTTATCAAAGATCAAACAATATCAATAGTGTTTGATTTTCCATGATGGACATACCATAAAGTTGTGGTATTCCATGAGGACTGATGTTGTGAGACTATCACACAACTCATTAGATGAACTTATACTTTTGGGCTTACATATCCACCAACCAAGTCAAACCAGATGGTATCAATAGTAATTTTAGCCTATTGCATACTTTACTTCATGTGTATGTTTTGACTAGAAAACATAAACATTTAATATTATACGTCGTAAGTGTACATGTCCTAACAAGAAGACATAACAAATAAACGTCTTACTTTACGTTATTTGTCTTTCAACAATTAACTGAATTGATGTTTGTGTCTTTACAAGAGACCTAAACATATTCAACTAAAGTAATTACGAGCGCCGACACTTGGCCTCAATAGTAATTTCAAGTTAATTTTATACTTCATGATTATCACTTTACAAGAAGACATAATCATATTTACTAAACAATTCAGTGAATATGTTGAAGTAGCTTTTCATGTTATCTTGATATTTGTTCTAATTAGGGCAACATACATTTTATGTGTAGAAGTCCTAGTAGAATTTTAGTTTCTTACCTTGCAGTCAAGAAAAACTATTAGTCATATTGTTATATG
Source organism: Artemisia tridentata subsp. tridentata (assembly GCA_021014915.2). Taxonomy (NCBI): domain Eukaryota; kingdom Viridiplantae; phylum Streptophyta; class Magnoliopsida; order Asterales; family Asteraceae; genus Artemisia; species Artemisia tridentata. Next base: position 145,141,861 of record CP139504.1, on the reverse strand, counting down.
TTGTACCTTGCACACAATTAAGATTTCTCCCACTTGTGCATGGCACAACATCGTGAGAGCATGCAAACAACACTACGCTCGTTTGTTTGTATGAGCAATATGACAATGTATAAGATAACATATGATTTTTAGGCAAAAATCAAAATATAGATATGTAGAACTTTATCGTTTGAATAATGAATCATGCATAACAATTTTATAGATAACATTTCGGGAAGCAACATCAGGAACGCGAAAAGTTATCATACAAAACTTATGCAATGGTTCTTATATAAACTATGATGCTTAACACGTGAAAAGTAATGTATTATTTCAAGACAATCTGGAAATAAGATGGGCAACTTGCAAGTAATAAAGCTTACAGCTCCCACTGGATTAGACAACATTACGTGTGTTACGTCACCAATAATATAATCACGTAGCTCCCACTGGATTAGACAACATTACAATGTGTTACGTCACCAGTGGAGAGTGAGTAGCGATTGGATACTTTCCATCTTTCTTTGAATATCTACACATTATTGCTAATGTGAGTCACTTTGACTAGTAAACATGTACTTAGGTATTCAAGAAAGTGCATCAAGTTCTAACATATAGATGATGGGCTAGCCATCATTGCTATTTTAACTTGAAAATAGGCATGCATTTCCTCCATAATTGGTCTACTTTACCACAAGGGTATGTAGGACCTTAGTAGGCATATTGGGTTAAGGCAAACTGCTAGGTAATCATGCTAGTAATTGCCTTTACCACATTGCGGTTTATTGATACTTCCGTCTTCTAATTATTTAAACTCATTTTAGTTTGGTAGCTAGTACGAAATAGGTTGACCAAGCAAGAACATGCAAATATCGCCAAAGGTCTGACCAATGAGCAAAATTCGCCATGGGTTGAAATAGCCCTAAGGTCTGACCAAAGAGGTCAAGTCAAGTGCACGTGTTCTTGGTTGTCCAATATCTTATATATCTTCAATGTTTCAAAACCGAAACAAGGGTTATAAAACAACGTTGAAGGAATAAGATGTGTAAACATACTTAACCGTTTTGACTTTTACAAGACATCACGATTTCTAGAGTAGGTTTTCCTTGAGTTTGATTAGAATTAGGAAAATTCAAATATTCCTATTATGGCTTTTCCTCATAAAGAAAAAGGATAGGAATGAGTCTCTTTCTTACAAGGAAAGATCGACTTAGTTCGTCCTTTTAACAAGAAAAGAACAAACTCTTGTTTACGGTATGCGTCGCATTAATTGAATTTACAAAGTTCAATTTTAGTATTTTCGATAATTATCTTTTTATAAATTAAATACCCCATGTTTATAATTTAAAACAATTAATTTACGAAAAGGCTAAGATCCTCATTGAGGTTCGACCATTAATGCAGTTGATCTACTAGAAATGGTGGATTCAATAGGTAGGCGACGATCACCAATTGTATTACATGTACAACTCTTAGATCCTTATGGGACTCATGGCATCTAGTGTCAAACAACTAGTGTCATGTAGGCATGTTTAGTCCCATCTTTGCCTCGGGTAAGGGTCTGACCACACAACTCGATTAAGTCATCCAATTTGAAAACTGTGAGAATAATCCTAGGTCTGACCATGGAGAATAGTCACCTTAGGTTACAATTCAACCTAGGTCTGACCAGATGCTAAAAGATAATTGCAAGTGTTCTCATAATTGGACGGCGTGACTTAAATTTTGACGGGTAAATAGTTTTGATGTGGATAAAAAACGTGTACGAAAGAAGCATGCATTCATTCTTCGTAGCACAAGTTAAAAAACTTTTCTTAACTTAAGTCTAATCATTGTTTTAATTTATGTGTGTCAAGTTGTCCATTTTCAAGGCTAATATAAATCCTAGGTGGATTTTAATTAAGTTTGGACAATACAATAAATCAATAAATAAACAATCTTAACTAGTTTAAGTGTTATTTAAAAAACAATGATTTTTAAGTTTCAAATCATATTTAAACTTAGTTAAACTAAATCATAAGACTTAGTTCAAAATGGTTTATGTTTAGTTTCAAGTTTTAAGAAAACACTTTTCCGTTTTACATGTAGTCTCAACATACATAAAAACAACCAACCAAACATACAACCACAATATGCAAAGCCTCAACCGATGAAAATCCTATGCTTGGTCTCGTGAGCCATCACGAGAACCAAGAGTCAACTAGGGACACAAACCACAACCACACGGAGGGCTCCCACTTTCCCCAAGACAATCATGGGCAAGTAAAAGCCCATAATGTACATGAAACTTCAGATTCTGTCAGCCCAGTTTTTCTGTTTTGCAAGGCCCAAATGCCCAGGAAGATCACCTCCTCATGATTCGGCCCAGTTGACAAAGTTGTAGCCCTATGTCTTGTGGACCTGCACCAAAAATTTTAGAAAAGAATACCTTACCAATCAGCAGGTAATCACGTTTTCCCAACAGGTGTCCAGCAGCAACTTTCAGTCTACAACTCTTCAATCTTTCGCCATTTGCTTCCAAGCTCTTGTTTACAATACATATAAAGTAAAATACAACTAATCTACTTTGTATCTACTGTAAAATGCCCAAACATTGGCTACACCAAAGATGAATTACATTACAAAAGTGCCGAAACAATGGCAAACCCCAAAACAAGAAAAACCAACCAACAATCACAATCACAACGCACAAGTGGTCTAGGTTTTCATCGGCTTTGCATATGAACACATAATAATACATTCAAATAAAGATTATTACATGGTGTTGGCTAACTCCATGGACAAACATGCATGTATTTGCCATGGATAACAAAATAAATAACAAGAAATAAATTGTTAGCCAACGAATCGAAGAAATAATTAACAAGAATTAAAACCCCGAATGGTACGCGTGACAAATGGACAAAGACTCAAACCTCACTGATGTTAGGACCTTCTTAACACCATTTTACCACAGAAAAATAAGCCTCATGGGCTGATTTGAAATCGGGTTAGAAATCTTTCAAAAAACGCGTTTTTAGGCCATTTTACGGGTACCGATCAAGTAAACAATTGATGTATGCATAACAAATGACTATAGGATCAAAAAGTCCAGATCTTAAGACCTTCTTAAGGTCGACTTATTCATAATATTTAAGCCCTAGGGGCTGTTTTAAAATAACACCTTTAAATCCATTAAAAAACAACGTTTTTAGCCATTTTTACGCATACAAGATGATCATATGACGACATATGATGGCTCTGATACCACTATAGGTGATGTAAAATATAAATTAACAATTAATATTATAAACGAAGCGGAAAAACATCACCATACACGGATCCATATTGCCATATGATCAATCAATAATAATAATAACAATTATACCTTTGTAGCGTGATCGGTTGAATCGAATGGAGACTATCACCAAAGCACATGAATTCACCAATGAAACCCAAGTGATCAAAGTAGATCACCTCTATGATATGTCCACACTACACGTCATGTAACACCACCCGATGCTAGTCTTGAGCACGTAACCATGATTCTTGATTCATCTACAATGGATGAAGCCAACAAGTGATCAAAAACACAAACCCTAGAAGGGTGTGTTTGTTTGCCGTCAAAAAACCAAGAGAGGGAGAGAGAGCAAAAATGTTTTTAGTTAGTTGCCATGTTTATCTCATCAATCAAAGACTAAATCATATTTGGTCTTATCATTAACATATTACACATAGCCCCTCCAAAAGCTTCATCACTTCCTTTTACCCCTTGGGTAGGCCGGCCATGACTTGGGCCTTCAATGGGCTTGCCCATTGTTGGTCCAATCCAAAAACACTAAGTCTAACATAGTATTTAATGGCCCGTTATTGATCCCAAGTTACGTAGTCGTTTATATATTGTAAATACGATAAATACAATCTATAAAATGGTGTCTCTGTGTATAAGTGTGTGACCCCATAGGCTCACATATGTCTAGCCATATAATTATTTATTATGACACGAGCATACTCCAACAGTATTTTGATTAGAATAAAAGCGCATTTGCTTGAGGACAAGCAAATCTCAAGTGTAAGGGTATTTGATGAAGCGAAAAGTGTACCGCTTTTAGGGGGTCATTTAAGCCCTAAATCGTATTTATTTGATCAAATATTGCCCTAAATCGTTCCTTTTGTCATTTTAGGTACTTTGGAGAAGAAATCTGGAAAAGGAAGCATTTTGGACGTTTTTGGAGCATAAAAGTGAAGAAAACGGCAAAGTCTCAAAATTATGCTGGAAAGTACCTTTGACGGCGTCAGGGATTGGCCCAGACGGCGTCACGTCTCAAAATTATGCATGAAAAATCTGACGGCGTCACCCTTTGAAGTGATCAAGGCCATCACGGTTTAACTTAAAGAGGGACGGCGTCAAGCTCAATTCTGACGGCGTCACCCCTTGATAGGCCAGAGCGGATTTTGGAGCACTAAAGAGGGACGGCGTCAGGAAGGCCATCCGGGAACCCTAAAAGCGGCGAGGTGACGGCGTCAGGATCTATAACGTGACGCCGTCAGCCCTTAAACTCTATATATAGTTTTGCAATTTTTTGTCATTAGAGTGGAACTTATTGTGTGTAACTTTGGAGGAGAAACCCTAAGACGAATTTCTGCCATTTTTAAGGGTTTTCATACCCTTGGATCTCCCATGTTTAATTGAAGATAAGTAATTATTTAATCATTCAATATGTCTATGTGTTGTTTGATTATATCTTGTTCTTGTCTTTTGATTAACATGCTAGGCTAGATTTATCTTGTGTTTGCTTAGATCTAATGAAACCTAGCTATTGATTATTGGTTATTAGTGTGTTATTAGTTGTATTGGATGATTGTTCATCGATGTTAGGCTTAAGAAAACTGGCTAACTTCCTATTCGGTAACTTGCTTGAACGTCTTAAGAAACATGAACCAATGCGTACTAAGGTTTTTATGGTTGTATTTAATGCATGAGCGAATTCTAGTGATCCCATGTTAGGAGCTTCCTAGCCGGCTCGACATAGGAGTGAAGTAGGAGCTCATAGAGTTGGGGAAGTACGTACGCCACCCCATGATTGGTATTAAGGAATACACCCGTCATCCACGCGATTAATACACACTAATCAACCGGTAAAAGATAGTTAGGGAGTAAGGAAATCTAAGTAAACACATTTCTCTCCACATAAGTTTCACAACTCTTTTCATTTTCAGTTATTTTATTTTATTTGCATTCGTAGTAACTTGGGTTAGTTGACTAGCAACTAATTCCGCCCACTTCTTCAAACCCGAGATTTTACTTGCTTTCATAAAAATATAAAAAAAACCATAAAAAGAATCTTCTCTCACCCTTAGACCTATTAGAGTAGTTTTTCAATCCTAACGACACTATTCCCTGTGGAGAACAATCAATCCCCCGTACTTACCACTACACTATACTACATCAGTCAGGTACACTGCCTGGTGGGGTTGTAAGCCTCTTGAGATCCCTCGAGAGGTAAAACCTGTTGTAAGGTTGCAAAACCACGCATCAAAATACCTAGGAACCCTTTTGAAGTTGGAAGCAAATCTAGAAGCCTCATGTTACTTTAGATGTTTATGTGTCTTCTTGTTAGTTTAATTTGCTTTCCTATTGTAGTCATACTTATGTATGACATTTATTTTATATTTATGTAATGGGCTTTTCATTTTGGCTACTTAGCCATAATTCTTTTATTGTGGTTGGATATTTGTCTTATGTGCTACTTGTTAGATATTGTTTATTTGCCGTCTAACCTTGTTTTGTAGCACGAACCATGGCTCGATTCCTTTGTGTTCTCCAAATGAGGGGGAGTACACATCAAGGGGGAGCCTTAACCACCTTTTTGATTTGACAAAAAGGGGGAGAAATGGGAGTAAACTCATTAAAAACTTGTTAAAACTAATTTTAACCTAAAATGAGTTTATATTTTGTCGTCATCAAAAAGGGGGAGATTGTTGATGCAAATAATGTTCTAAAAACGTTATTTATATCTTTCGATTACTTCATGTTTTGAGGATGACAAAATGTGAACTCACGTTACGTTAAAATTAACGTTAACAAGTTTTTAATCGGAAGATCCCGTTTCTACGCAAATCACTCTTGAACAAAGTTACAACTTGAACTAGTGATCAAAGAAGTGAATTTATGTTTTGAAAATTCACATTTTAAATGGGACAAAATTTTTTTTCAAAAATACACATTACAAATTATTTTTGAAATATTAAGAAATGTTTTAATGGAAAAATTAGTTTGAAAATCATAACAGCTATTTTCCCCCCCAAAATCAGCTCCAACTTTCCCCAAATAAGTTTTCACCAGAAAAGACAAAAATTGGAGCGTCTTTGTCTGGCATGGCTCCACGGTTCCACTAAATTTAGTGGAGCCGTATGGTATTTAACGGAGCCGTCCGTACAAATTTCCTTGTAACGTTCAGATTTTCTTTGCCTATAAATACCCACCTCTTTCACAGTTTTAGGCATCCTTCACACACAGAAAAATCCCTTAGCCAAATCCTCTCACACCTTTCACTTCTTAGGTTCATTTAGATTAGTTTTTCTTTGTTTCAAGAGTGATCCAATCATCCTTCAAGTGATCCTCTTCATACCTCTTCACTAGCAAGAGAAGAACACAAGTATCCAAGTTGATACAAGGTGTTGTCATTCCTCTTCATTAGCAAGAGAAGAACTCAAGTAATCAAGAAGATACTAGAGTTATAGTTGATAGGTTTTTGTAACACTTGTTACAACCTTGTTGTGTCTTAGCATACATCAAGTTTATTTCGTTTTTGTGAGTGAGAGTGAAGATCAAGTGTGATCTATAGAGATAGTGAACATCTCTTGAAGCCATTGGGCTTGTGTGATTGATCAAGAAGATCAAGGGTCATTAGGTTAGTGTTAGTTGAGTAGAGTGAAGTGAGTGTTGATCATTATGATCGTGTTGAGATCTTGGTGATCTCTTGAAGCCACTGGGCTTGAGTGTTTGGTCACGTGGACCTTGGTAGATTGGTGCTAGCTAAGATTAGCACTCGACATCTAGCTTAGTGTCGGTACTAGGATAAGCGACGTGTACGGTTTTCTCCGCCTGAAGGGAGGTTGTTGATATAGTGTTTGAAACTCTCGAGTGTGGTACTCGGGGAGTGAAGTAGGGCGAAGAAGAGCTTCGTAGCCGAACCACTATAAATCCTCTGTCTCGGTTTGATCTTTCCAACTCTACTCTTTACTTTTATTTGTTATTATTACTTAGCTTAGTGTGTAGTTCATATTGGTGTTGATTGATTACACATAGAGTTCGAATCAAAGTTTCCAATAGCATACTTTTGAAACAAGATTTTTAAAAGAAGTTTTTAAACCGGTAAACTATTCAACCCCCCCTTCTAGTTTCCCACAATTTCATTTGGTTTACCTAGTTTACGTAAGTTTTTTGTGGTTCGTTGCTTTAAAAAGTGGGAAAAACGCAAGTTTGCAAATCGTTGCATACTCCTTTTCATCAAATCTTCGTGTTTTAAGGATAAAGTTGTAAACTTTGGTGCAAATTCGGTGTATTAATCGCTAATATTCATTAGTTTTACGTTTTTCATCATCCTACAATGTTTTGGTTTGAAATTCGAAGGAAAAGGGTTTCTCGCTATTGGTCTGCAAAAATACAAGGGTTTCTCGCATTTGGAAAAAAGGGTTTCTCGGAATTGCTGGTTTAAGGGTTTCTCGCAATTGGACTGAACAAGGGTTTCTCGCAATTCATCAACTTCTTCGATTTGGTACTCGGTGTTTCCTTACTTGTACAAGTTTGTGAAACTACCTCGACTTGGAACTATTCTCATCTTTTGTATAAAAGTTTGAGAACGTGATCGAAATTATAATTTTGAAAATCTTTCGAAATTGCTTGATCTTTCGCAATTCAGAGTTATCTCTCGCAATTGCTAAGTTCTCTCGCAATTAAGATTTTTCTCGCAATTACAATTCTCTTTCGCATTTGGTGAATCTCTCGGAATTACTCAGATCTTTCGCAATTAGACAACCTCTTTCGCAATTCAGAATCTCTCGCAATTCAAACAGTGTTTCTCGCAATTGGACTAAGAACCTTAAGTAAACTTAAAAATCAAACATCATAACTCTTAAAACACATCTTATTTATCTAAAGATCCAACAAAAAATGTCTCAACCACCTCACTTCAATTACTATTATCAGCTACAGCAATATCCTCAACAACAGCAATTTCATCCTCAGTATCAACAACAACAAGCATTCGTGCAACAGCATCAATTTCTCTCTCCACCACAAGTATCCCCACAACAAATCATGAAACAGAATCAAATGTTGAACAATCCATCCTACTCCAGAGAACCACATTGGTTTAACAAGATGTGTGAGGCAATCAGCAGTCAGCAATCCCGACATGAAGCTGGGAATCAGGATACTCCACCTATGCTGACACCTGGTAACTATGTGCAGTGGGCTAGTAGATTTCTCAGATTCATTGAACTCCGTAAACCCCATGGGAAATATCTTAAGCAAGCCATTGAAGAAGGACCCTTTCCAGTTCCAGTAAATGTTGTTCCAGGAACTACAGAAAGAGAAGAAACATCAACTCCCATTGCTGTCGCTAACTACACAACTGAACAAACACTGCAACAAGAGGCAAATCAGTTGGCAATGTCTTACATACTTCAGGGGATTCCTAATCCTATTTACCAAAGTATTGATGCTCAAAAGACTGCCAAAGACATGTGGGAACATGTGCATCTTCTAATGGAAGGGACTGAGTTAAATCAAGAAGACCTTGAGTCAAAGCTTTACATGGAATACAACAATTTCATCATGGAACCAGGGGAGACAATTGAATCATACTACCACCGTTTCACAAATGTTGTAAATGACTTTGATCGTCATGACATCAAGTTACCTAAGATTGCTATCAATTCAAAATTTCTGGGTTGCCTTGGACCAGAATGGCAGAAATATGCAACATTTGTCAGGAAAACTAAGAAGATTGGTGAAGTCAAGTATGGACTAATGTATGACTTTCTGAAACAACATCAATCTGAGGTAGATAAGGAAGTTGCAGCACGAGGCGGTTTCATACCAGCACCAACACCTAACTCACTTGCTCTCGTTGCTCAATCCAACTTTCCACTACCAAACCAAGAATTTGGTCAATCATCTTTCCAACCAAGTTTTCAACCACAACCTTCTAACCAAATCATCCCATATGAAGCACCATCACAATACTCTGACAACCAAATGGTTCCATATAACAACTCATATTCCATGTTGTACTCAAACGCTGATTATGATGAAGAAGAGGATGCCTTCAACTCTCTTAATGAAGCATTTGGATTAATTGCTAAGGCATTTGGCAAGTTCACAAAATCAAACAATCGTCTTCGTTCATCTTCCAATACCAGGAATCAAGCTGTTATTAACGATGGCAGAGTGGAAATTCAGAATCGGTCTTCGGGCAGATATGGTTCAGGGAACAGTGGAAACTATGGGTCTCAGAGGTTTCAGTCAGGAGGGAACAGGTTTAATTCTGCAGGGGGTAACAGGAACAGTGTGGGAACTACACAGAGCAAAAATCAAATGGCTGGGAATGCACAGAAAGGCTTTGCAAATACTTTAATCACATGCTACAACTGTGGTGGGAATGGTCACATGGCAAATGCATGTCCAAAGCCTCATACTATGGGCAGTGCATATCACAAGGAAGCTCTTCTAATGGCTCTCAAAGATGAAAAAGCAGCAGGAATGATAACTCAGAATGAACAAAGCTTCATGGCCAATGCTGCATCTGATGATGAGATGGAAGATCTTGAAGCAAATGCTGCAGTAATGCTCATGGCAAACATGCAAGAGATGAACATGTCCGAGACAGGCCCGGTCTATGACACCGATGGTCTATCTCAGGTACCTGACCCACAATGTCTTATACATGAAATTGCTTCACCCTCTGCATCTTCATCTACAAATGATAATTCTGTTCAACTTGATTCATCATTCTCATCTCCATCAGATGATCCAATAAACACTGTTGTATCATTTGATGATGATAAAACTGTCATTTCATTTGATGATCCTATTGAAGATGAAAATTTGGATCATCATAAACAAAATGATCCTTTGACTGATCAAGATTCAGAGCTTCAGGCCTTGTTAATGACCACCCAATCACAAATTGAAAAATGCAATGAAATCAATAAAAATCTGAAAGAGAAAATTGCATTGTTAACGAAGGACAATGAGTGCTATAAACTACAACTTTCAGGATATCAAAAACAAGAAAAACGTGAAAAAGGTTTTGAGATTGCTTTCCAAAAAGAGTATGTCAAAGTTCAAAATTTAGAACATCAAGTTCGTGAGCTAACCATTTCTAAGGCCGAGCTTCTCTCTCAACAAGAAAAGGATCATTTTGAATTCAAAAAACAAATTAATTCTTTAAATTCTGAGCTGTTAAAAACTCAATCTGAGCTTACAACATCTCAAAATAATCTTCTTGAAGAAAAGCAAGCCTCAAGTAAACGTGTCGACTCATATCTTGAAGAAATTGTCACTTTGGAATCCAAACTTAAAGAGTTTCAAACTATTGTCTACAAAAATGGTGAATCCATAACTCAAATTCAAAGGCTATCAGTAAAACCAGTTCCGAAAGGAGTTGGATTTGCTATTGGCAGTGACCAACCACGTTTTCTTTCAAAAGCACTCAACAAAAATCCCAAGTTATACAATGCAGAATTATTACTTGATGATACCTTTCAAAGAGTTGTTGTGCTTGGTAATGATGAAGAACTTGAAATTCTTGAACGTCAAAAGGAACTTGAGAGTCGACCAAAAACTGAAAAAGATTTTTCCAGAATTCATCATTATTATAATGCAAGACGTCAAATCAAATTTGTCCCCTCGAAGGACGAAACATAACAAACGTTTGTTAACACCAACATACATGCTTCTCCAAAAATACTTCCTGTTTCCAAAAATGTTGCACATATCAAGGATTCTTTGACTGAGGATGATGATGTTAATCCAAAATTACCAGAAAGTAAATTATTTCGATATTTTGATATAATTATGGAAGACATATTTTTCTTGGAAAATGAAATTGAGTTTAATTCTCAAATCGAAGTCTCTACTTTTCTTTCCCCAGTCGCGAAAGAAAAGCGAGACATTCTTCAAAAGAAAATTCTGCCTCATGTCAAACATCTAAAGAAATATGCAACACAATGGGAACAAGAATTATTCGCGGAAGTTGCATCTATGAAGGGCATTTTCAAAGAACAAGACGACAAAATTCAAAGACAAAAACTTCAAAAGAAAACTTTGAAAAACGAAAATGATCGACTCTTAGAAAAAGTTCTGTGTTATGACGTTGTTTCTGTGATTATGAATTCGCTTTATGAGTCATGCAATGAATTACTTGTGAATGATCATGCTGTAAATGTTGAGATGTTACAAATGGAGATAGAAAATTTGGTCAAAGAGAATGAGGATCTTCGACAAATCAACAGTGATGTGGAAAACAAAGTTTTTAATCTTCAAAAAAGGCTTGATTGGTGTCAAAATCAAAGTGCTGAATTTGAACTAAAATTTCAAAATCTCATAAGGTCTTTATCATTTCAAAACAGTCATGTTCCTGAAAATAATAAGGAAACAAAGGCTTTCTTAAGACTTAAACTGTTTCAAAACAGAAATGACACAGTCCGCCTCAACAGAAAATTAGATTCACAAAATCAAGAATTCCAACACATCATTGTTGATCTGAAGAAGAAAATCAGAGTTTTAGACAAAGGCAAAGCAAATGTTCATAAGATTGCCCCAGGGATGTATGTAGTAGACAAAGCAATTACCCAAGCATCAGACTCAACCACTAATGCAAACACTTCTACTTCCACAGGACTAGATACTATCTCTAAGGCTAGCAGTTCCAAGACTCCCAAGAAACAACAGAAGCGTAGAGTCAGGAAGTCTAGGAATGGATCATCTAAGTCTTCAGAAGTTAAAGCAAGTAGTTTGAATAACACAGATGTAATGTCAGGAATAGAATCGACCTTAGCTAAGTCCAATTCTAGGAATGATGTAACAAATGTTGAATCTATGAATGATAATGTTGATGTTATGATTGATGCTAGTTGTATTGTTTGTCGTACTAGTATATTATCTGGTGATCATCAAAACTGCATTGCTAAAACTCTGTTAAAACGGAAAAAGAAACGAACTAGTGGTCTTCCTCTAGGCTTAAAACTGTTGCCAAGTCCATTTTAGGGAAACCACCACTAGTTGTTTCTGAGCAAACCGTTGAAACACCCATAGCCAAACCCAAGACAACTAAATCACCTAGTGCATTCATTAGGAAAAAGGCTGAGACTAGTTGGACATGGCAACGTTGGTTACAAAACACTGCAAGCTTTAATTGGGTTCCTAAAATAATTAAATCTTGTGTTTCTAACCCAACGGGTCCAACCGTTATCAATTCTACACCTGTTTCCAATATTTGTGATGCAGGTGATTCAAATTGTACTCTGGATTGTTGATAGCGGGTGCTCCCGACACATGACCGGCAACCTCAAGATTCTCATAAACTTTATCGCAAAGTTCATTGGAAATGTCAGATTCGGGAATGATCACATCGTTGCAATAATGGGCTATTGATGCGTGGTTTTGCGACCTTACAACAGGTTTTACCTCTCAAGGGATCTCAAGAGGCTTGCAATCCCCACCAGGCAGTGTACCTGACCGATGTAGTATAGTGAAGTGGCAAGTACCGGGGGATTGATCGTTCTCTAGAGGAATAGTGTCGTTAGGATTGAAAAACTACTCTAATAGGTCTAAGGGTGAGGGAAGATTCTTTTTGTATTTTTATAATTTTATGAAAGCAAGTAAAATCTCAGGTTTGAAGGAGTGGGCGGAATTAGTTGCTAGTCAACTAACCCAAATAACTGCAAATGCATATAAAATAAAATAACTCAAAATGAAAAGGTTGTGAAACTTATATGGAGAGAAATGTGTTTACTTAGATTTCCTTACTCCCTAACTATCTTTTACCGGTTGATTAGTGTGTATTAATTGCGTGGATGACGGGTGTATTCCTTAATACCAATCGTGGGGTGGCGTACGTACTTCCCCAACTCTACAAGCTCCTACTTCACTCCTATGTCGAGCTGGCTAAGAAGCTCCTAACATGGGATCACTAGAATTCGCTCATGCATGAAATACAACCATAAAAACCTTAGTACGCATTGGTTCATGTTTCTTAAGACGTTCAAGCAAGTTACCGTATAGGAGGTTAGCCAGTTTTCTTAAGCCTAACATCGATAAACAATCATCCAATACAATTAATAACACACCAACAACCAATAATCAATAGTTAGGTTTCATTAGATCTAAGCAAACACAAGATAAATCTAGCCTAGCATGTTAATTAAAAGACAAGAACAAGATATAATCAAACAACACATAGACATATTGAATGATTAAATGATTACTTATCTTCAATTAAACATGGGAGATCCAAGGGTATAAAACCCTTAAAAATGGCAGAAAATTCATCTTAATGTTTCTCCTCACAAAGTTGCACACTATGAATAAAAATTGCAAAACTATATATAGAGTTTAGTGGCTGACGGCGTCACGTTGTAGGAGGTGACGCCGTCACCTCGCCGTGGCTAGGGTTCCCGGATGGTCTTCCTGACACCGTCCCTCTTTAATCCTCCAAAATCCGCTCTGGCCTATCAAGGGTTGACGCCGTCAGAAATGTGCTTGACGCCGTCTCTCTTTAGCTTAAACCGTGATGGCCTTGATCACCTTAAAGGGTGACGCCGTCAGACTGTCCATTGTAAAACTCTCTGGCGCGTCACGTGTATTTTGTCATATCCACCTCTTTTGCCAAGCCATGACGCCGTCAGGAGCAATCCTTGACGCCGTCAAGTGTACTTTTCCAGCAGCTTTGGAGACTTTGTCGTTTTCTTCACTTTTATGCTCCAAAAACGTCCAAAATGCTTCCTTTTCCAGATTTCTTCTCCAAAGTACCTAAAATGACAAAAGGAACGATTTAGGGCAATATTTGATCAAATAAATACGATTTAGGGCTTAAATGACCCCCTAAAAGCGGTACACTTTTCGCTTCATCAAATACCCTTACACTTGAGATTTGCTTGTCCTCAAGCAAATGCGCTTTTATTCTAATCAAAATACAAGTTAGGGGTCATTTAACGCTAATATAAAAGTAATTACAACAAATAGTCGTTCCACTTTAATCATAATAAGCACGGAGATTACAAACTAGCACCTCACAAGTAGTGTTTAGATACTCACATCTCTCAGGTGTCATCAAAATAAATCTCATAAATGAAAACGGATATTATCTCTCACTACCTGTCATAGCAAATAGATTACCATAGGCTTGGGAAAGGATCAAAAACCTTCTCCACTAGGCGTAAGCACCTAAGATAAACTATCAAAGAGGGCTTTTACATGGGTTATAACGTTAGGTGTAGGGATATGATAAACACGGTTTTGTTGGATAAAGGATATTTTACTGGTGGCGAGTTAAAGATCTTGATTAATTACATGTACAATATGGCGTTGCTAAGCCAAGACTAGACTCGACTTAAGCTAAAAACAAAATAACAAAAACATAAAATAAACATAAAATGAGACGGGATGGTAGTCCGTATGTTTTTTCTACTTTTTTTTTTTTTTTTTTTTTTTTTTTTTTTTTTTTTTTGCATACACTCTTGCCCTACCATCCAAAATAATACATCGTAGGGGAGTTGTATCCCCCTTACACTTGAACTTTTACATAACTTTACAATTAATATTCTATCGACTCGAATTAAGATAATCGAAACACTTGGAGTACTTTTAAAATATTTAGCACATATGGGGGTATTAATGTTGTTCTTCCCCATTACTCCATTACACTAGTACTTTACCCATGAGTCCCAATCGTCCCAAAACAATATGTACAAGGATATGACTCGACTTAGCAACCATGTAATTAATTAGATAATTAACTTGGGGTTTAAACAAATGTTGTCACTATAATGCACTAAAAATGAGTGCATACAAGGTAGGCTAAGGCGATTTGGGTGTACATTTAAGTGGGTGTAAACAAATTCTTACTTTAAGTAAAATGCTTAAAGTTAGAAACGAAAAGATAGGCTCTGAGGGGTGTACTAGGGGTATCGTGTACTAAAAATGAGTACAACGCAAAGGGTGTGGGAGAATTACTTGACCAATGTAGCCAATGTAATTATAACAAAAACACAGGTGTAAAACAATGGGTTAATCCTAATGCCTCTTATCATGTAGTAAATCTAACTACACGAATGTAGTCTCACTTGTGGCCTCGGAATGGTCCTTACGCAAGTTCTAGAATCTAAGTGCTACCGGTACACACATCATAGCATAAATTCTTTTCCTACCAATTCTAGGGGCGAACCTCACATATTTGGGGGTGGAAAATTTTTTTAGTGGTACGGTTTTGTGCTAGTCATATAACTCCTATCCATGAGACGCTCATTAAAATAAAAGTTTCACTCCCATATGTTGTAAAAAATTTTAAATTTGGCACTAAAATTGCCCTAACAAGTATTTATCTCAGTTTTATTACACATCTACCATTATACAAACAAAAATCAAGTGCACTTGTATTCTCTAAAGTATCGTACTTTACCCCCCCCCCCTTACACTTAAGATGAACATTGAACCCAATGTTCAAATAACAAGATGTAAAAGTAAATAAGGTAAACGAATGAAATCAAATACTCCCTTGATTCGTTTGGTGGATAAAGAGGTAACATGGTTAGATCTTCTTCCAAGGTAATGTTGAAGCTTCAAGACTAATGCATCGCCAAAAGCTAGATTCCACATACATCTCCTTGTCAAAAATAACCTGTTAAACCTGAGAAAACAAACACGAAAACCTGCATAACATCGGCGGGATAAATCTATATAGGGATATAATGCTTTTGGAATGATTATTTTGCAGATTCCTGGAGTTTATAAGTTAGAGATTTAATAAAAACTTTTTATGAAAACAAAACTTTCAAAAATTTCAGAAAATTAAAACCTGACGCCGTCAGGTTGTAAGGCCTGACGCCGTCAGAAATGATCTGACAGAATTCTCATGTTAAGTTTCCGGAAAATTTCTGGAAAAACCTATACCTTACTTCCTGGAATTCCTGCAAAACATCATTATGACTCGATACAAGCATTTGACCCAAACAATTACTAATATGTATGTTAATTTATTATTGTTACGATTCATGTTCATTTGTTCTAATAAACCGATTTGGATTTCCCTTACACTTAACTTTTGCAAAATACCTTTATATGTAGTTAAGACGAAGTTAAAAACAAGATAAAGCATTTTCACAATTTACTTTCGAACATGAATCAATAATAATAAAAATTAAACATACGTACGGAAGCAAAAAAAATCAAACAAACAAATAAATAAACACACAAAGCAAATAAAGCTTGGGTTGCCTCCCAAGAAGCGCTTTTCTTTATTAACGAGTCTTGTAGCTAGACTCAAAGTCCTTCTACCCTATGTAAGTGAGCTCGTCATCGAGGACGTCTTTAGGGTTAAGCTTGGAATGAAGTTTCCTATTGGTCCGCTTAGTACGATATATCTTTTCAAACCTCTCTCCATCCGGGTCAAACAATGTCATCTTAATATGCCATGACCCATCTCCATCTTTGGGTGGTTTGTCCCAATCCCACTTATGATCATCGTCCTCACAAGTCCACTTATTCATCCCTAGGTTAATTGGCAAAACTCCTAGGAAATCAATCATCTTCCTAAAAACTAGAGGGTCTTCAAATGGATCCAATTCGGTGTCCCTAGCCAAGAGTTGTTCTACCGCATGTGTTTGGTTCACAAAGTCCTCTTCTAGGTAAAATGGGCGTTGGGGTCCTATGAAGTCTCTATCGATCCAAGGTCCATATCTAGATGGTCTCCTATTTAATTCTAACCAATGGGGTGTTGGTTCCTCACTAGTATCATAGGCATGTTTCTTCACATCATAGACTGACCAAGTATCACCTTCTCCTACCGCTATCTTAGATTCCTTACAATCAATCATAGCACTAGCGGTCGCCAAAAATCCTCTACCTATCAACAAGGGGCATGTAGGGTCGCTAACCATATCAAGGACGTGGAAATCGGCTAAAATGGTTAGTTTTCCTATGTGTACTAACACGTCCTTGACTACTCCAACCGGGTAAGCAACACTTCCATCCGCTAAGCCTATTATCACCTCGGTTTCTTCAAGTTTTCCTAGTTTTAGAGAGGTGTAGAGAGGTAACGGAAGTAGGTTAAGGCTTGATCCAAGATCGGCTAATGTGTCATAAGCCTCCGAATTACCGATCTTGCAAGGTAGAACAAATAGGCCCGGATCATCTAATTTCTTAGGTAGCTTGTTTTGAACAAAGGCGGTCCCTTTTTCGCCTAACTTGAGCTTCTTCTCATCCAACACATCAATAACCGGACTTTCAAGGTGGAGCTCCTTGAATTCTTCGTCAAGGTTTTGAGTGGGAGGTGTTTCAACTATGTTGTTGACCAATTTAGTGTTGGATATCTTAACTTGTTGGTCCTTTTGGATGACTTGGGTTTGTTTGAAACACGTGCTCATGGAATTGACCGAATAATATTGTGGACAAGAACTAGGAGACGTAACCGATGAAATGGCGTTGATGTTTAGTTTCGGGTTCTTGACTGTGTTGCTAGGGAGTGCTCCCATTTCTCGGTCATTGAGGGCTTTCAACAAAGTGTCAATCTTATTGGTCATCTCGCTTTGTTTTTGTTTGAAATCGGCTTCAAACTTGGCCAAACGAGCTTCTTGAGATGCCATAAATTGGGACATCAATCCTTCAAAGTTATTGGTACTACCATTGCTGGAAGGATTGTTGTTGAAAGTACGGTTCGAGTTGGAACCGCTTGATTGGAAACGATTAGGCGGGTTGGAGGAATTGGTTTGTTGTGCGTTTTGGTTTTGTTTCCACCTAAGGTTTGGGTGATTTTTCCATGAGGGGTTGTATGAATCACCGTAGGGGTTTGGCTCGGGTTTGAAAGTGTACCACTTGTCTCCTGCTCCGTCGGTACGCGAGGATGCGTAGTCCGCAAAAGCTTGTTCGGGGAGTTCCATGCAATCACGAGTGTCGTGAGGACCACTACATAATTCACACGAAGAAGTGATTTTGTTCACTTGGCTTGAAGGTTTAGGAGCCTCGTAGGATTTCATAAGAAACTTGACTTGGTCTTCAAGTTCTATGATCCTACGGTCGGAAGTGCTTGAATTGTTCGAAGGCAAAGATATTGCCTTGACCGTTTTATTCAAATCACGGGGATCATTCCAACTTTCGTTGTCATAAAGAGCAAGATCTTCCAGGAGAGCCCATGATTATTCCACACTTAGATCACGTAGCTTACCACCGGCCGATTGGTCAATGGTTTGCCTCGTGGAGAGATTGATATGGTCATAGAAGATTTGGACTTGGAACCAAAGTTCTATGCCATGGTGAGGGACTTTTTGGAGTAAGTCCTTGAATCGAGTCCATGCCTCGTAGAGGGTTTCGCCTTGACGTTGTTGGAACATCAAGATATCATTCCTTAGCTTGGTAGTTCTTCCTGGTGGGAAAAACTGAGCGAGGAAACGAGTGGTGAGATCATCCCAAGAGGTGATGGATCCTGCGGGTAGACGCTCTAGCCATTGACTAGCTTGGTCCCGCAGAGAGAATTGAAAGAGACGCAGTCGGGTCGTCTCTCGAGTGGCAACATCAAGGTCTATGGAATCAACGATTTTGAGAAAGTCCTTGAGATGTTGATTAGGATCTTCGGAACGAAGTCCATGGAATGCGCATCCGCTTTGCACCAACCGGATGGTGTCGGATCGCAAGGGAGTGACATTGGCTCCTTGAGTGAGCTCAATGGTGTTTCGATAGCCTTGGTGGCTAGGACGGGAGTAGTCTCCTAAGGTACGGGCTCTAGGAGGTGGGTGTTGTTGTGGTGGTGGGTTGTTGGGATCGAGGATATTACCACCTTCCATGATGTCGGATGGTAATGGTTACGAACAAAGAAACGAAGAAAAAAGATAGACTAAAGAAAAACCTAGAAAAATAAAATAAAAATCTCACTAGAAAGGAATCTAGTGAGTAGACCTAATAAAATAAAAATTCAACCTAAACAATAACAATTCCCCGGCAGCGGCGCCAAAAACTTGATGCGTGGATTTGCGACCTTACAATAGGTTTTTCCTCTCGAGGGATCTCAAGAGGCTTGCAATCCCCACCAGGCAGTGTACCTGACCGATGTAGTATAGTGAAGTGGCAAGTACCGGGGGATTGATCGTTCTCTTGAGGAATAGTGTCGTTAGGATTGAAAAACTACTCTAATAGGTCTAAGGGTGAGGGAGGATTCTTTTTGTATTTTTATAATTTTATGAAAGCAAGTAAAATCTCGGGTTTGAAGGAGTGGGCGGAATTAGTTGCTAGTCAACTAACCCAAATAACTACAAATGCAAATAAAATAAAATAACTAAAAATGAAAAGGTTGTGAAACTTATATGGTGAGAAATGTGTTTACTTAGATTTCCTTACTCCCTAACTATCTTTTACCGGTTGATTAGTGTGCATTAATTGCGTGGATGACGGGTGTATTCCTTAATACCAATCGTGGGGTGGCGTACGTACTTCCCCAACTCTACAAGCTCCTACTTCACTCCTATGTCGAGCCGGCTAAGAAGCTCCTAACATTGGATCACTAGAATTCGCTCATGCATTAAATACAACCATAAAAACCTTAGTACGCATTGGTTAATATTTCTTAAGACGTTCAAGCAAGTTACCGTATAGGAGGTTAGCCGGTTTTCTTAAGCCTAACATCGATAAACAATCATCCAATACAATTAATAACACACCAACAACCAATAATCAATAGTTAGGTTTCATTAGATCTAAGCAAACACAAGATAAATCTAGCCTAGCATGTTAATTAAAAGACAAGAACAAGATATAATCAAACAACACATAGACATATTGAATGATTAAATGATTACTTATCTTCAATTAAACATGGGAGATCCAAGGGTATAAAACCCTTAAAAATGGCAGAAAATTCGTCTTAGGGTTTCTCCTCACAAAGTTGCACACTATGAATAAAAATTGCAAAACTATATATAGTGTTTAGTGGCTGACGGCGTCACGTTGTAGGAGGTGACGCCGTCACCTCGCTGTGGCTAGGGTTCCCGGATGGTCTTCCTGACGCCGTCCCTCTTTAATCCTCCAAAATCCGCTCTGGCCTATCAAGGGTTGACGCCGTCAGAAATGTGCTTGACGCCGTCTCTCTTTAGCTTAAACCGTGATGGCCTTGATCACCTTAAAGGGTGACGCCATCAGACTTTCCATTGTAAAACTCTCTGGCGCGTCACGTGTATTTTGTCATATCCACCTCTTTTGCCAAGCCATGACGCCGTCAGGAGCAATCCTTGACGCCGTCAAGTGTACTTTTCCAGCAGCTTTGGAGACTTTGTCGTTTTCTTCACTTTTTGGCTCCAAAAACGTCCAAAATGCTTCCTTTTCCAGATTTCTTCTCCAAAGTACCTAAAATGACAAAAGGAACGATTTAGGGCAATATTTGATCAAATAAATACGATTTAGGGCTTAAATGACCCCCTAAAAGCGGTACACTTTTCGCTTCATCAGCTATGGAGATTATGTTAATGGGAACATCGAGATCAGTCGTGTATACTATGTTGAAGGCCTTGGTCATAATTTATTCTCAGTGTGACAATTCTGTGACGGAGATTTAGAAGTAGCATTTAGGGAGAAGACTTGCTTCATTCGTGATCTTCAAGGAAATGATTTGATGAAAGGAAGACACGGAACCAGTCTATACACCATATCCTTTGAAGGCATGACAGCTTCATCTCCTATCTGTTGACTCTCCAAAGCTAATCCCACAAAGGCTTGGTTATGGCATAAAAGATTGTCTCATCTCAACTTCAAAACCATGACTGACCTTGCAAGGAATAAATTGGTTGATGGATTACCCAAATTCAGATATGCCAAAGATCATTTGTGTTCTGCATGTAAACAAGGGAAAAGTCACCGTGCTCACTTTCCTCTCAAAACAGAACACATCACAGATCATGTCCTCCAGCTGCTACATATGGATTTGTGTGGTCTAATGCGGGTTCAAACTATAAATGGGAAAAGGTACATTTTGGTAATAGTTGATGACTACTCACTATGGACATGGGTCTACTTTCTTCGGACAAAAGATCAAGTTCCTTCAATGGTCATCACGTTTCTCACAAAAGAGGGTATCACTAACCCTAAATGAGTATAAGTGGGGCTTATATAGCCCCTTAGGACCTCATGTGAAAACCTTAATGACCCCCAAGGACTAAAACTGTAACTTAAGGCAAGGGTGGGAAGTGAAATTTGGTTATTCTTTTAATAAAAAGCTATTGAGACTGAATTGGGTGCCAAAACATTTTCCTGAGTATTTCTAATTTATGCAATTGATCTTAAAACTATTTTTCCAATAAGATTGACTATAAATACGTCCATGCTCGTTTAACGCATAAAAAATAATCAATATTTCTCGTATTATTAAGTTTAATTGTGCCGACTCACGTAGTGCCTAACCAGGTATACAGGAAACTACTTGTCACATAACGATAATCTACATAACATTACCAGAAATCCGGATAAATTCCCAAAACATTCCAAAAATGATTCTAAATAATTAAATGCTCGTTTTAAACATAATGCGGTATTTAAAAATGCTCCCAAATTTTACCAGTTGTCATGGCCTCCCAGCCTCAGGAGAAACCCGTCCCGGGTTTCAATTCGAGTTACTCAATACAGTTGAAAATAGGTGAGGGTATTTTCGCTTTATCTCGTCCTTACGCTCCCATGTAAACTCAAGACCATGACGCGAGTTCCATCGGACCTTAACGATAAGAATGTAGCTGTGCTTCAGTAGCTTGACTTCACAATCCATGATCTCCACCGGCTCCTCAGTAAAATTTAAGCTTTCGTCTAACTGGATCTCTCTCAAAGGAATAATTGAGGTTTCTTCGGAAAGACATTTCTTTAGGTTACACACATGAAAAACATTGTGCACACTATTCAGTTCTGGTGGTAGCTCAAGTCGGTAGGATACCGGTCCAATTCTGTCAAGAATTTGGAATGGTCCAATGTAACGAGGATTAGTTTTTCCGCGCTTGTCGAAACGTATCACCCCTTTTCATGGTGAGACTTTTAACATGACTCTGTCTCCGACCAGAAATTTGAGAGGTTTACGTCTCCTGTCAGCATAGCTATTTTGTCGATCACGTGCAGCTTGCAAACGGTTTCGGATCTGAACTATCTTCTCGGTCGTTTCTAGAACAAGTTCGGGACCAGTGAGTTGACTGTCACCAACTTGAGCCCACCAAATCGGAGATTGGCATTTCTGGAAATACAGCGCCTCAAAAGGTGTGGCCTTAATACTGGCATGATAGTTATTGTTGTAGGAAAATTTGGCCAAAGGCAAGTATCTCTCCCAACCTTTTTCGAATTCAATGACACAGGCTCGAAGCATATCTTCCAATGTTTGAATAGTCCTCTCACTCTGGCCATTTTTTTGGGGATGATAAGCAGTACTCATATCGAGGTTTGTCCCTATATCCGTCTAGAGTGACTTCCAAAAATTTGACGTGAAACGACTGTCCCGATCAGAGATAATAGATATTGGCACACCATGTCGGGAAACAATTTCCTTCACGTATAGTCGGGCAAGTTTGTCCATACTGTCGTTTTCGCTGATAGTGAGGAAGTGAGCAGATTTAATGTAACACCCCGTGCCCGCTTACTCCAAAAACTTTAAACTTTTACGCGGAAAAACTTGAACTAAAACTGACATCTGGTCACTCTTTTTACCACTGACAAAAATGCATACACATTCAGACCATGAGACTATTTTTAGATGAAACTAGACTCAATTAACTTCGAAACGATAGGTGGCACGACCCATGACGACTTACGAATCAAAAGATATGATTTTTTGAAAACTGCCAAACCTGGACTGTTGGAGATGCGCCGTATCTCAAAAGGGAGATGCGCCTCATCTCATGATACGCCGTATCTCAGAAAGTAGATGCGCCGTATCTACTCTGTCCAGCAATTCTGGACAGACCTACTGTCCCATCTTGCAGTTTTCGTTATCTCCG
Source organism: Artemisia tridentata subsp. tridentata (assembly GCA_021014915.2). Classification (NCBI taxonomy): domain Eukaryota; kingdom Viridiplantae; phylum Streptophyta; class Magnoliopsida; order Asterales; family Asteraceae; genus Artemisia; species Artemisia tridentata. The sequence continues at coordinate 145,118,668 of CP139504.1, read as the reverse complement.
GCCGGAAACCCGACCTCCCGGACTCGAAACTTAACCAAACTTTCCAGATATGTTTAGTATATCCATAAAATCATTTTCATACAAAAACATCTCTCGTTTGACCACCCGGAATAGTACTTCCAAAATCACGGGTTTTACACTAAAAACCCGTTTTGACCCATTTCATGACAAAACCACTTATACCACTCCCGTTTTACACCAAACTTGACCAACTTCATTATATTTACATAACAAACATGTTCCATAAGCACTTGACCCGTTTACAACCCAAAATGGGTAATTTTACACATTAGCCAAACACCCCCTTAACTTTTACTAGAAACACATAAAACATACATTGACATACCAAATGACTACCAAATCATTTGGACTTCATTATCATACACTTTGACACTTGACTACACTTCATAAAACATTACTTGACTCACGGGGGTACCATCTTGAATGAGCTCGGTATACTATCTATGCTCCTACACACATTCTACCTTACCCTTGCATATCCAATCCTTAATCCACATATCCAAGCCATAGAATAAGCACCTACGAAACGGTTAGACAACTAAACCGTAAGCGATAACGCTTAGTAAGTAAAACGACTATAACATACAATTATACTTCAATCCACATAATGCATCATATACATAAAACACTTACATCATGGCTCACTACTCAAATCTCAACTAGCACATAACATCAACATATCCCATAGCATCATCTCATCACATAAGCCATAAACATGGCATCACATAAGCATAATCCAAGCTCATCTTCTCAACATAAACATACATAACACAATATGATAGAAATTCATATAACATATGCTATCATCATTTTACTTACCTCAAACCAAGCTAAACAATAACAAGGATCATCATCATCATCATAATCTTCCTTCATCATCATCATTCTTGGCAAATTATCAAAACCTAATAATATAGCAATAAAACACATAACAAGGGTTATCAAACCCATCAAAACATAACCATCTTGCTAACCAAATCATCATATGATCATACCCACATCATATGATGATTTCCCACTTAAATCACTAACTTGAGAGGGATTACTTACTTGATAATCAAAGCTAAGAAGGACCATAAACATGGGTCCTTAATCTTCTTCATTAAAAGCCATCACCTAGCTCCATCTTTCCCTCCTTTCCTTATCTAAAACCGGACCACAAGGACTCAAGAATGATATGGAGAAATCTAGATTCTCCTGGATTTATTTAGTTACAATACAAGTTTGGCCCTTTGGCAAGAATGGCCCCTCAAGTCCTATTCTTTCTATTTTGGCCACACTAACTTATAACACACGTTTAATACTTGGCAACCTAGGCCCCTTTAGTTACTCAACACCTTTTATATGACTACATAGTCATACTTTGACTATTAAATGGCTATCGGGTTTGACTAAAAGTTATATTTGTTGACTAGCCAATCGCATAAGGCCCTTATCTATTTTCATCTAGGGTGGGGTCCCAACACCCGGGAAACGGGTCTAACAATTCTACCCCCTTATTTAGATTTCGTCCCCGAAATCTCTCGTCTATCACTATCCAAAACTAAATTCACGACATATATATGCCCTTGTTCTTACACTTTCTAAGCCAATTCCTTGCAACGATCTAAATGATCTTGCAAATTCTAAACTCACTATACGCAATCATAACTCATAATCTTCTAAAAACACGCTTCTCATCGCAACTTTTATAGAATTTCCCTCAATTGACAACTTGTCATACGGGAAAATTTACTACTTTGACTTTATATAAGTCAAACTTCATCACTATAAACACGGCATACACCCATGCATTAACCATAACATAACATCATATACCGGTTAAGTTCACATTCCACAGAATGCTAACACATAACTATACCAAAAACCATCAACTTATCTCAAAACATACAAGGTACCATACAACGGCACCTTCAAAATTCTATTCCACACAATACTCAAGCAAACTTTCCTATTAAATCTTTGAAAATACTCACCAATTAACTTATCAACTTAAAACATAATTCAAATTAGACGTTTATCTTAAGGTTCCACACATGACCTTAACGCTGATATAAATTTTATTCATATTTATCTTTTCTTATGACATCTAACATGTTTTAGTTTTCACTTTCTCATATCACTATCCGTACTCATGTCATATCGGTTACACATAAGCCCACTCTTTTGTATTTCTTCATTCACATAAAAAGGCGTCCCGATCTATGTAAATCAAGAAATACAAATTCATGGTTCGGTGATTTACAATTTCTTCATTCAAATGAAAAGGCGTCCCAATCCATTTATATCAAGAAACCATAAACCATCCTACTTATACGCTTCCGACCTAACACTCGTACTTATCTACTTTCCATCTTTTCTAGCCTTGGATCCAATCTCACTAACTTTCATCCATGCCATAAGGCAAGCTTAACATCATGCCATAAAGGCAAGCTTACAACCATGCCACAAAGGCAAGCTTACATCCATGCCACAAAGGCAAGCTTACATCCATGCCGTAAAGGCAAGCTTACATCCATGCCGTAAAGGCAAGCTTACAATCATGCCATAAGGCAAGCTAAACACATGCCATAAGGCAAGCTTAACGATCCCGAAGGATACCATAATTAGAGCATTGGATCCAAGCTATATTTATCTTATCATATCTACTCATTTTATCTTTCATGCACTCTTATAATTAGGCACACACTATCATCTATTCAATTTTCATTGCCTTACGCAATTTAAACATTCACTATCACATTTACTACCATCTAGGCAAGTTTCTATATAACACTTGCACATTTATTATCATCGCATTTTCACAATGCCACTTATCTTTCACCCGTCAACCCCAAGTTGACTCATACACTAACTATGTGCCATTTTTATTTAGACAATTTATATGTAATGCTTATTCATTACAACTTACACAATTCTACGTGTTCTTACAACACACTCTTACTATTACCCGTCAACCCTTGTTGACCATATTCTCACTTCATACTGTCACTTTATTTAGTTTATTCCACTTGTATACATACAAACCTTACATAGGTTTATTCTGTAACACTTTCTTTAATTTCATCTTACATATTCAAATATATATTAACATGATCACATTCATGTTTCACAACTCTTTCTAGCGCACTTCAAGTCACCTATGACTTCTAGCACAATCTATATCTCATTCATCATTTCTATTCATTTATTATTAACACCTTTTAGTTTTCATGTTTTACATGCACATGATCTCATCATGTCTTAGCTATACTCTTTAACTTTCTCATTTTATTTAGCATATAATAAATCATGCTTCAAGCATCTATTCATTCATTGCAAAACAAAAATCACAATTAACTCAATGCGTCTGTTAAGCATTTAAGCTATAAACATACTTTACTATTCACTTCTTACTTATCTCAATCTTTTTAAGCATTTATACTTTTTCAAATTATTAGCATGCTTCTTAACTCTAATCACATATCAATGTTTTCTTTTTAGCTTTACCGGCCACAACTAGGTCAACACATAACACACACATTCTAAGGCATCTATCTCAACTCATACCCTTCAATACAAACGTGCTCTCAAGCACATCATATAAATCTTAGACATTCAAAAACCTACCATAAACTTATCATCACATAAGCAATCACACAATAGACTTAACACTTATCCGGCAAGTGTTAAAACATTCATAACATAAATCAAAACATAAAGTCTATGGCTCATATATCACATTGCATAACCAAGCAATGTCTAAGCATCGACCTTCTAACTAACCACAAGCAATAGCCCATTTTATAGCTAAGGCATCATAAACCTTAGTTCACTTACTAACCCGTCTCTAATACCACTTAGCCTTGCCACTCGCATTCATAACTCTAACTCCATCATACATTCACATATCACAATACAATCCCCGACACCAACCAAGGTGCACGACTATCTAATCATGTAAACATTTCAAGTCCTCCACGGACTTACATCACATAATCACAATATCAACACCGGCACCAACCGAGGTGCTCGGTCAACTAATGATCTAAACATCTCAAGTCCCCATGGACTTGTATCTCATACACAACAACACTAACACAAGCATACATCACTAATCATCAAAAGGCTCAACTATCATAAAATATATTCCGTCTAACACATAGCAAATAATTTCCGCGCAATCTAACACTTACGTCCAGGGCTTCTACGAGTGGTTTAAGACTAGGCAACCCTAAGTGGAAACCTAATTCACTTAAACCGAAGCTCTGATACCAATTTGTTACACCCCGTGCCCGCTTACTTCAAAAACTTTAAACTTTTACGCGGAAAAACTTGAACTAAAACTGAAATCTGGTCACTCTTCTGACCACTGACAAAAATGAATACACATTCAGACCATGAGACTATTTTTAGATGAAACTAGACTCAATTAGCTTCGAAACGATAGGTAGCACGACCCATGACGACTTACGAATCAAAAGATATGATTTTTCGAAAACTGCCAAACCTGGACTGTTGGAGATGCGCCGTATCTCAAAAGGGAGATGCGCCTCATCTCATGATACGCCGTATCTCAAAAAGGAGATGCGCCGTATCTACTCTGTCCAGCAATTCTGGACAGACCTACTGTCCCATCTTGCAGTTTTCGTTATCTCCGGCCGAAAACCCGACCTCCCGGACTCGAAACTTAACCAAACTTTCCAGATATGTTTAGTATATCCATAAAATCATTTTCATACAAAAACATCTCTCGTTTGACCACCCGGAATAGTACTTCCAAAATCACGGGTTTTACACTAAAAACCCGTTTTGACCCATTTCATGACAAAACCACTTATACCACTCCCGTTTTACACCAAACTTGACCAACTTCATTATATTTACATAACAAACATGTTCCATAAGCACTTGACCCGTTTATAACCCAAAATGGGTAATTTTACACATTAGCCAAACACCCCCTTAACTTTTACTAGAAACACATAAAACATACATTGACATACCAAATGACTACCAAATCATTTGGACTTCATTATCATACACTTTGACACTTGACTACACTTCATAAAACATTACTTGACTCACGGGGGTACCATCTTGAATGAGCTCGGTATACTATCTATGCTCCTACACACATTCTACCTTACCCTTGCATATCCAATCCTTAATCCACATATCCAAGCCATAGAATAAGCACCTACGAAACGGTTAGACAACTAAACCGTAAGCGATAACGCTTAGTAAGTAAAACGACTATAACATACAATTATACTTCAATCCACATAATGCATCATATACATAAAACACTTACATCATGGCTCACTACTCAAATCTCAACTAGCACATAACATCAACATATCCCATAGCATCATCTCATCACATAAGCCATAAACATGGCATCACATAAGCATAATCCAAGCTCATCTTCTCAACATAAACATACATAACACAATATGATAGAAATTCATATAACATATGCTATCATCATTTTACTTACCTCAAACCAAGCTAAACAATAACAAGGATCATCATCATCATCATAATCTTCCTTCATCATCATCATTCTTGGCAAATTATCAAAACCTAATAATATAGCAATAAAACACATAACAAGGGTTATCAAACCCATCAAAACATAACCATCTTGCTAACCAAATCATCATATGATCATACCCACATCATATGATGATTTCCCACTTAAATCACTAACTTGAGAGGGATTACTTACTTGATAATCAAAGCTAAGAAGGACCATAAACATGGGTCCTTAATCTTCTTCATTAAAAGCCATCACCTAGCTCCATCTTTCCCTCCTTTCCTTATCTAAAACCGGACCACAAGGACTCAAGAATGATATGGAGAAATCTAGATTCTCCTGGATTTATTTAGTTACAATACAAGTTTGGCCCTTTGGCAAGAATGGCCCCTCAAGTCCTATTCTTTCTATTTTGGCCACACTAACTTATAACACATGTTTAATACTTGGCAACCTAGGCCCCTTTAGTTACTCAACACCTTTTATATGACTACATAGTCATACTTTGACTATTAAATGGCTATCGGGTTTGACTAAAAGTTATATTTGTTGACTAGCCAATCGCATAAGGCCCTTATCTATTTTCATCTAGGGTGGGGTCCCAACACCCGGGAAACGGGTCTAACATTTAATGAGTCGATCTACGATTACCCAGATAGTATCACAACCACTAGCTGCTCTTGGTAATTTAGTGATGAAGTCCATGGTGATTCGTTCCCATTTCCAAACAGGGAGTGCAGGTTGTATCAATAACCCTGACGGTTTCTAATGTTCGGCCTTCACCTTCGAACATGTTAAGCACTTACTGACATATAGAGCTATATCAGCCTTCATGTTAGGGCACCAGTGCAGTTTCTTCAGGTCTTGGTACATTTTATCAGATCCGGGATGAATGGAGTATTTTGATTTATGCGGCTCGTGCATAATCAACTCACGAATTCCTCCATAGAGTGGTACCCAGCTTCTGTCTCCAAAGCATAACATTCCATCGGAATGCTTTACAAAGCCATTTTTGTTTTCTACCATACCATAGAGGTTTTCATTTGGTCGGTTTTCTTCCTTTAACGCTTCGGCTTGAACTTCAGGAATTTGAGATGGTAATGGTGAACTAATAGTCATTCCCAAGGATCTGACTCGTAATGGTGGTATTCTCTCCTTTCGACTAAGAGCATCAGCAACAATGTTTACCTTACCAGGATGATAGCGAATCTCGCAGTCGTAATCACTGAGTAGTTCTAACCAGCGACGCTGTCTCATGTTCAGCTCTTTCTGGTCCAAGATGTGTTGCAAACTATTATGGTCAGTATACACAATGCACTTTGTGCTGTACAAATAATGTCTCCATATTCTGAGTGTGAATACTACCGCACCCAATTCCAAGTCATGAGTTGTGTAGTTTTTCTCTTAGGTCTTAAGCTGTCGTGAAGCATATGCTATCACTTTCTCCCGTTGCATTAAGGCAGCTCCTAAATCTTTGTGCGAAGCGTCGCAGTATACGACGAAGTCTTCACTTCCTTTGGGTAAGGCTAGCATAGGTGCACTACACAACTTCTCTTTCAATAGTTGAAATGCTTCTTCTTCTTCTTCCCCCCATTGGTACTTTACATTCTTCTGAGTCAGTTTAGTTAGGGACTTGGCTATTTTAGAAAATCCCTCGATGAATCTCCAATAATAGCCAGCTAGGCTTAAGAATTGACGAACTTCAGTTGGGGTTTTTGGGGCGGCCCATTCCTTGATGGACTCGATCTTCGTGGGATCCACGTGAATTTCCTGACTATCAATCATGTGACCCAAGAATTGTATGGTTGGAATCCAAAATTCACACTTAGAGAATTCAGCGTATAGTTGTTCCTGCTTCAGTAACTCCAAGATAAGTCATAGATGCTCTTCATGCTCCTTTTTATTCTTTGAGTAGATCAGGATATCATCTATGAATACTATCACAAACTTATCCAAATAGGGTTTGCACACTCGATTCATGAGATCCATGAATACCGCTGGTGCGTTGGTTAAACCAAACGGCATCACTTGGAATTTGTAGTGTACATAACGAGTTCTGAAAGCAGTCTTTGGAATATCTTCTTCCCGAACTCTAAGCTGGTGATATCCAGATCGTAAGTCAATTTTTGAGTAAATGCTTGATCCTTGTAGTTGATCGAATAGATCGTCGATCCTAGGTTGAGGGTATCGATTTTTTACTGTCAACTTATTCAACTCTCGATAGTCAATGCACATGCGAAAAGTTCCATCCTTCTTTTTCACAAACAATACTCGAGCTCCCCATGGTGAGGAATTCGGTCGTATAAATCCTTTTTCTGACAACTCTGCCAACTGTTTTGGAAGCTCTTCCAATTCAGTAGGGGCGAGTCGATAAGGAGTTCGGGCTACGGCTGCAGCGCTAGGCATCAACTCGATCTGAAATTCGACTTGTCTCACTGGTGGGATTCCAGGTAAGTCATCTGGAAATACCTCCGGAAAGTCTCGAACGATAGGTACATCTTCTATACGCTTTTCACCCTTCTCCTTCCTTTTCTTCTCAGAAATCTGGGCCAAGAAGAGGTAACACCTTTTTCTATATACTTCTGTGCCTTAGTACAAGAGATATTGTTCAATCTGGAGGGGCCTCCACGATCGCTCATAACCCCTTGTATGTTTAGGATTTCTTTTCCGTAAGGCACACGAACAATTTTCTCATCGCAGATAATATTGGCACGATACTTGGATAACCAGTCCATACAGATAATATTGAAAGGATGGTTCAGAATGTTCAGCGTACAACCGCGGATGATGGTGTCTATCCTTTCAAGGTTACCATTAGCTAACTCTACATCGTAAATAATACCTAGGGCTGTCGAGGAAATTTCAAGCAAAGGCATAAATGTAGTGGATACAAAACTCCTATCGGCACCAATATCAAACAATATGGAAGCATAACGATTGTTGAAAAGGACGTACCAGTGACAACGTTCGAGGGTCCTCCTTGATCTCCTTCCCAATAACATATATTCTTCCTTAAGCTGCTCCCACATCTCCCTGCTGATTCCCAGTGCCTTGGTTTTCTCAATTTCCTCCTGCTCCTCAATTACCATGATTATGCCCATTTCCTCCCGTGCCTCGATTTCCATGATTTCTTCCATTCCCTTGGTTCCACGGCTCTCGACACTCATTCCTGTAGTGTCCCTTCTTCCCACATCCATAACAGGTGACACTAGCCTTCCAATCCGTTCCCTGAGTTGTTTGCACCATGGCCAGGGGTCGGGATCTACAGTCTTTGGCTATGTGTCCTACCTTAGAGAATTTGTGGCACACCACACTACATTGCCCGTGATGATGATGCCTACAACTATTGTATTTTGGCTGATTCCCATTATAACCCTTCTTCTCCCCATCCCCGATAGCATAAACCTTGGCGACCTCTTGCCGTTTATTTTGGTGGTCATTACCCTTAGACTGATCGTCCCTTTTCCACTTATCATTTCTCCCCTTTTCTGCATTTTCAAGAACCAGTGAATCCATTAAGCTTTGAGCTATCATGATGGCCTCATGAGGATTTGTCGGTTTTGTAGTAATCACGTCATTCCTAGTAGCCAATGGCAAACCATCAATGTATCGCTCAATTTTGAGTGCCTCAGTACAAATCATCTCTGGGAAAAGTAACGACAACTCTTGAAAGCGGCGGTTGTAGACTGTCATGTAAGTACCTTTCACTTTATGGTTCCAAAACTCAAACTTCAATTTCTTAACTTCATTTCGTGGACAGTAGGTCTTAATCAACAAAGCCTTGAACTGTTCCCAAGTCATAGCATAAGCCACATCACTTCCAACAGTTTTGAGGTAGTTGTACCACCAGGTCAACGCTTCATCCTTCAAAGTAAAGGTGGCATACTTTACTTTGGCATCTTCCTCACAATTACTAACAGTAAATACAGACTCGGGTTTCTCCATTCACCTCATTAACACAACAACGCCTTCGGTTCCGCCAAACTTAGTTGGTCCACAACTCTGAAATTCCTTGTCCGTACAACCACGGTTTCTGATAGGTGGTGGAGTTCCAGCAGAGGTATTAGAGTGATTCGATTCAGCTAGGATTTCAGCAACGCTTTGAGCCATATGTTGATCAATTAGAGCTTGGTTTACTGGAGGGGTGTTAGGTGGAGTGTGACCATCGACACCCTGATCATTGACATTCTGATCTTCATTAGTTTGATTGTTGGTATTTTGGTTGTCGATATTCTGGTTGTTAACGTTTCGAACTGGACGCCGGCCACGACGACCGGTGTTGACAACAGCAGGCCCTGTTCGGGTGGTCCTGGCTGGGTTTCGTCACGGAGCCATTGATCTGAATCACAACATAAGAGAGTCATAAGATTCTAAACAACTTAGTATATCACGCAAGAAAGTGATCATCAAGGGTTGAATACCAACACAAATACCAATCACAATAATAGGAATACTATTCCATTCACACCACAAACAATTTATGCTTAAAACCAGAATTCCAAAAGTTCACATCCATGATAACATCAATATCGATACATGGTTCCTGAAGTACAACATAATGAAATGATAACTGATCGTCATAGACGATACCAATAAACAAGGATAACAAAGATAGCTGATAAAACTAACATCTCTAACTGAGGACTCCTTAGTTTAGGGATGGTACAATAGCCACAAATCCAGGTACATCTAGCCACGATCTCGACGGATCTCTCTCAAGGTAGTCTCCAGATCTGCCATCTGTCTCCATACAGATGAGATCTTAATGCGATCTGACTCGCGGTCTCTCCTAAGCTGAGCAATCTCAGTCTGCTGCTCTGCGACTCTACGCCAAAGGGCTCTATCAGTATCCCGCGCAGTCATGAGACCTCTCTGAAAATCTCTAAATGCATATCGCCAATCCAACAAGTCACGTCTCAATGACGTGGTCCTACCATACAATACCCCCACATCTATCTCAACCTCTCCAAATCTCGCTGCTGATACACCCCCTAATCGATCAGTTAACTGACTGATCCTTTCCTGGTGGGTGGTGATCTTCTCCCAAATCTGACCAATCTCCCCATGGGTTGCTGCCTCTGAGGCAACCTCTAATGGGGGTGTCTGGGGCTGGTGGACTCTCTGGCTCAGGTGAGTGAGGAGGTGAGGCCAGCTCAAACGACTGCTCTGGTGAATCAGGCTCAGGCATGTGCCAGGGGGAGCCTGGTCTAGGTGAGTGCACTAAAGGTGCATGACTCTGATCTGGTAGGATGACCTCATATAGGTTAACCTTCGCCTCCTCCTGAGGTTCCTCCTCAGGGTCAACGTCCTCATCCCCATCCTCATCCTCATCCTCTAAGTATGGGTCTCTGAAACGATGTTTCTGTGGGGCAGTTGAATCATGAGATGATGGAGTAGGTGATCGAGGTCTTCGGTGGGATGATGATGAGAGTAGTGATGACAGAAGAGAGTGAGCTGAAAAATGTATGGGTGGTGATGGAGGTCGCACCGACACGTGAGTAGTAGTGCGGTAGGTAAGCCGAGGAGTCTGAGCTCGGGCTAATGCCTAGTGCAAGGTAAGCTGTCGTAAAGGACTAGGGCGACCAGCTGATGATGATGATGGCTGAGAAGTGAGTGAAGTCTGTGGCACATGGGTGACTGGTGATGGCGAAGCAAGAGCTGAGTGTTGACCAATCGCATAAGGATCATCCTGAGCTGGATTCATCAGAGACCGTGCTGAACGGGATGCAGCAGTAAGGATCTCCTCATAGACATTAAGTGCTAAAGAAGGCATAGTCTGTGACAATGGTATAGGGTAGGTATAAGTGTACAAAGATAACCAATCTCATAAACCAAAATTATATCAAGACTTCCCCAGCATCCAAATATCATCAACTATATCCAAACCAATTAATCAATGAATACCGCATTACTCTAAACAGGTTCAAGATAAATACCGCATAAGTCATAATGTATCATTCTAGCATATGGCCAAAATCTTTCACATAAATTCCAATATATATCAATCATAATGCATTCTTATAATATTCCAATTCTCAACTCACGAGGCTTCGGCTTGGCAGGCTGGCATGTATCGATCAAGGATTAATTTATTTATTAATTTATTTTTATTATTTTTTATTTTTTTATTTTTTTTTGTAAAATGGTTATAGTCTAGGTTCTTGATAAGTACCCAGTTCTTTATAACCTTGAGCTCTGATACCAATCTGTAACACCCCCAAAATTTGGTTCAGCGGAAGACAAAACAAGTATTGGGGTGCTACGGAATTGGTACACAACACAAGCATAAGAAAACGGGATAACATTATCCGTTTAAATAAAACATTCCAAAATCCAAACTTCAAGTTTACATTTATTCAAAAGTACTGAAAGTAAGGCCCAAAAGAAACATAAGATAGGTCCCCAAAAGTATTATCAGAGTCTTAGTTGATCCTTTAACCATGCCACTTGCCAAGCCTCCAAACAGCGATCATCCAAAAATAATCATCATTAATTACCTGAGAAAACATGCTAAAAAGTCTGCTAACGCTGGTGAGTTCATATGTTTAGACACAACGTACAACAGTGGACCAACTTGCATATTAGTTTGCTATACTGGACTAAGTTATATATCCATATATCATCCTCACACCAAAGTGTGTCAAATCACAACAATGATTTCCTATAGGTGCACAGTATAGTCCCGCACAATTGCAGCACATACAATAATATTCCCGCACAGTTGCAGCACATACAACAATATTCCCGCACAGTTGCAGCACATACAATAATATTCCTGCACAGTTGCAACCTAAACAATAATATTCCCGCACAATTGCAGCACAATCAACACATAACACTAGCCAGTTAATATAGCAAACATAACATAACAATTGGTCCATTCAAAACAGTTTTGCATGTTTTCTCACCCCAAGTATTCGATAAAACATCATTAAGAGTAAAAGTGGGGCTATGAAACTCACCTCAATCAAGCAAAGCACAAACACAAAACTACAGAAGCAAAGCACTCAGCAGCTCTCACGTATCGGCACTTACGGACTCGGCACGACCTAATAATATAAATTTGCCTTAACATATATTCCCAAATGTAAAAGTCTCCAACGAAAATTATCTATTCCAAATGTATCCCATTTCTATTCCAAAAATCTCTCTCTTATATTAGTTACTAGCGTTTGGTATCATCGTGTGTGCTGTGGAGACACAACATGAATCAAGTGAACACACACTAATAAAAGACCAAAGCATAAACGACTCACAAACAAAACTAAACTAAGGTCAAGTGATTAATGTAAGGTTTAATAAGTTATCCGGACGAATTGTCGGAAGCTTATCAAATTCGTCAACTCGATAAGTTCAACAATTCCTTCGTCTCACTTATTATTCCAAAAACTAGATCACAATCAATATTGAGTCGTAAGGATAAGTCATACATTAATAAATTCCTCCGACATGTTTGTGTTGTTCCCGTTACACAAGTAGAAATAACTACAAAGTTACTCTAATTGTGTTCTATGACTGAATTAACGTATTGATTAATTTAAACAAATAAGTAAAACGTAAAGATAAAAACACAAGTTTTTCAACGTTTAAATTTTTATTAGAAATTAATCAAAAGAATCTATACCCAAGTGTTAGCGGAAATAACACTTGGGATTGAAACGACAAGGTATGGTTGTTCTCCTCACTAAACTCAAGCTATGCTTGAGTGGCAACAATAAATGAACCACTGAGATTTCTCAGGGACTAGGTTGCTCTTTGGGGGAGAAAAGTGGTTTTGTGAAAGTCTAAGCTTTCAATGCACAAAACTTGTCCACTTTTCTCCCTTATGATCCTATTTATACACATATATAAAAGAGCACCCGTGACTAAAAGTACAAAAGGATGACCTATCTATTCAGACAAAGATACAACTGTATTTTGACACTTACAAGAATCTATTTTGGGATAAGGTTGAAACTGCTTTCTGAGCGTCAGTGATAACACTGTTCTTGTTCTCACGCCATTCAGGGAAAGTTTGACTTTGCCCTGATAAGGACCTCTCCTTATCTTTTCAAACTCTTCCCGCCTTGTCCCACCTTTCTTTCAGACTTCAGATTCTTCAGGCTTGGTCTACAGTCTTTAGTCTTTAATTACGTTTGTTGTTGAGGAGACTGGGGTTTAGTGAGTTCTTGTCATTACTCACTGAACCCATCACCTTCTTCTTCGGCTTAAGTGATACTTAAGGAGTTCCGCCTCACTGAATGGTGAATCTTTCTTCTTAGACTCGTCCTAAGCATCTTGAAGGTAACTCACTGAGTGACTGTTCACTCAGTGACCTGAGAGTATTTACGGTTGATTAACACTTGGGCTAATTTGTATTCAAATCCTGTTTTCAGGATGCTTGGGTACTGACGGACCCAACAATCTCCCCCTATTTGGATATAAATTATGCCTAAGTGTTTGATCAGTTGTGAGTGAGCAAATGGGCTTCTTCTCACACTGAATATACAAGAAAGCAATTAAAGGATACTGATATAACAAAACATGGGCCATTATTTTATTAATATCATTACATTTGTCCTAACATCTAAACATAATACTCAGGGACCTTGTACTCAGGCTTCCAAGATACCCATGAGTTCCAACTTCACTTTCTTAGACACTAACACTTCTCTGTCAGGTCTCTCGTTCATCATCTTATCCATCGGCTTTATAAACTCTCCGTTCTCAGGGCTCTTCACGTGAATTGCCATCAGCTTGTAAGCAAGAAGAGTTGTGGTTTCCACAAGATGTATGTCACTGACTCGTTGAAATGCCTGTTGGTTGAACTCATCGAAAAAGAAAATACCATACTCAGGAGACTTGATAACTTGATTGGGAACAAACTTGACCCATTGAGGTGGAATCCTGTCGCAATGAAGAGCTGCTATGAATTATTCAGGCTCCTGTCCCACAGCTTTCCTCTTCTTCCCAGTCTTCTGAGTAGGTTCAGGAATTGCAAGTCCATGAGAAGCTAGTGCCTTCTCATGATCTATCCCCAGGCTCTTAGCTACCCTTTCCATCTCCTCATATTTGCTGTTCAGGGTAGCTAGGAGATCAGGAACAAACCTGTTTTGCTTCTTTCTCAGGATGGGCCCCATCATGACCCATTCTTTTAGCCCATAATCTGAGATTTTAAAGGGTTTGTTCATCTCAATCCTCCTTGGTCCTATGTGAACCATTATGCTTACTGGCCTGGTGTTGTGAATGGTCATGTCTGTTATGGTGCCTTCACCCTTGGTGTTTGTCAAATACCATAGATACTTCTCATACGTTTTCCACTTCTTTTCATCTTTGAGCTTGACCTTAAGATTATGTTCTTTTATAAGATCAGCCTGAAGCTTGAGGAATTCTTCCCCCTTGATGACCTGATCAGTTTCCTTGATTACCTCTTTGGCCACTTTCGCAATCACAGGTTTACTGAGTCGCACAACCTTTTTTGCAACCCTGATTTTATCCTGTTCATTAAGGACTTCGGCCACTTCCTCAGGAGTTCCCTTAAATTTTCTCCCACCATCTAGTTCGTCTTCAAAAGGTGCATCTGGATCAGGACGCTTTTCTGTTAATGTCTTTACTAATTGTAATTGTGGAGGAGAATCGTCAGTCACCATGATTCTCTTCTCTTGTCAGTAGGAGGGGGTTGACTGGAGAAGGATTCAAGGACTTCTGTTGCTCTTGCTTCAAGTTGGACAGGGATTGTAGCAACAATAAAGGGCAGAGGAAGTTGTAGGTTCAGGGATAGGTTCATCAAGTTTCTCCCCCTTAACAGATGCTAGTGCTTCAGTAAAAGCTTCTGTTAACTGAGGAGGTGGGACAACCGGAGAAGTCTGAAGAATTGTCAGTATACTGGTGACCATTTTCTTGACGTCAGAGGTCTCATTCTTCAGTACGGAAATATCTTCCGCCATGGTACTTTGAGCTTCAGTGAGTTCAGTGACTTTTGTGGTGTAATGGTTGATCAGCTCATTATGCTTGTTGGAGAGCTGATCAAAAGCTGAGGATATCTTTGTCAGGCACTCTTGGGTATCAGCGACTGATTGTTGAATTGCATCTTGCGGAGACCTTAGTGGTTTTAGATCCACCTCCTGAAGAAGCTTGAGTAGCTTAGTAATGTTGGTGGAGGTGGTCTTCTGAGTATCCATGAACTCAGTCAGCTTTGTGATCAGGGTGGGATCATCTCTGAATTATTCCTGCATAGAATCAAGAGTCTGCAATATTTTGCCGAACTGAATATCTTGCGTAGAACCCAGATTGTCAAGAGATGCCCTCAGGTCACCGAGTTGTTTGTCAGTGAGAGAGGTGACCTGAAGCAGTTTTCCCTGAGATGCTTCAATAGTAGCCCTGAAGTCAGCATAGGAGACTGCTGCTTCAGTGTGCTGTTCCCCTTGTTCTTTAGATATCTCACGAAAGAGAGCAGTGTTGGATTTGCGGAGGAACTTTACTAGCTGTCTTTCAGTGAGTGGAAGAATGCTATCGTACTTCTGCAAATAAGGAGGAGTAGCAGGAGCAGATTCTTTGGGAGTGCTTGATGATGATGATGTTGTTGGGTTGGTTTGGGGTTCTAGTTGATCCTCAAGAGGAGAAGATGAGTGTGGTTGTTCAGTGTGCTGAGAGTTGTATGTTTCAGTCTCCATTTCCTCCCCAGCACCAAAAATATCGTCTTCTCCAAAATCGACCATTTCCTCCTCTAACTCATCATTTAGCAGTCTTTGGAGATCTGCCAGCGTAGGAACCTGTTGGGAATCCGGCTCCCCCTCAAAAGAGGGCTTACCTTTGTGGTGGCCTGGTCCTGAGCCCTCCAGGAGAACAGAGTGGGTTTTCTCTGCCTGGTCCATGGAGTCAGTTCCTGAGATACTGGATCTGCCGTGAGTGGTTTTAGGTTCCGTATCAGCGGGTGGTCGTATGCCCCCTGAGTCTTTGTCCCCTTGAGTGCCTTCAAGGACAGGTGGGTGTTCTCCAATACTATCACTGGGAAGTGAGATGTTGAGGTCCCCCTTCTCATCAGGATTGTATTGTCCTGATGAGGATATAGGGACCATTTCTCCTTGAGACCCTGAGTGTGATTTCTTAGGACCGTAAATGGGAAGTTTTTTGTTGAGGCCCCCCTTTCCACCAATGTTGTGCTGCCTTGATGAAGATTTAAGGGCCGATCCTCCCTAAGACTCTGGTTGTGATATGCCAAAGCCGTAAGTGGGATGTGAAAGGGTGTGGGTCCCCTTCTCAGCAGAGTGGTGCTGCTCCACTGAGGGTATAGGACCCTGTACTCCCTCAGGAAAAGGTGATGATTTACTAATGCCTTCATTGGGATGTGAGGGTTGGATGAGTCCTGACCCCACTGACTTGTATATGTCAGCAGAGCCATGTGGAGCAGGTTTGCCCGAGGACCCCGAGGGTGATTTCTCAGAGCCCTCCGTTGGCGTTTGTTTTGTGGCAAGAGGGTCTTAGTAGCGGGTGTCTCAGTGGTCTTGGCCTTTGATTGCCTTTCTTGAGGCTTTGAGACAGAAGTCTCAGTGACAAGTGGTTTGGGTTGAACCACCTTCCTGGACCCTGCCTTCTTTTTCTTCCTCTCCTTCTTTGAAAGAGAAGGCATAG
The DNA here is from genome assembly GCA_021014915.2 of Artemisia tridentata subsp. tridentata. Taxonomy (NCBI): domain Eukaryota; kingdom Viridiplantae; phylum Streptophyta; class Magnoliopsida; order Asterales; family Asteraceae; genus Artemisia; species Artemisia tridentata. Next base: position 145,101,519 of record CP139504.1, on the reverse strand, counting down.
GAGATATCACTTCTTGTCCCTGAATGACCATCAACATGTATATGGTCAGGGGAACTGGAGTCACCTCAGTGAGGTCTCTTGAATAGTTGGCCTTGTATAAAATGTCAGGTTTGGATCCCTAGACATTTGGCCTAACATATTCGGAGCCTAGTAAGTCTTGAAGCACACAGGAAATGAACCTAGGGTAAGAAATGTGTCTTTGCCTAGATTTCCCTGATAGATTGGCTATGAGGTCTCTGAAGATTATCTCTCCAATATCAATTTCTCTGCCCTCCAGGAGGCTGAACACAATCATTTATTGTGATGTGTTCAATTGCTCCGTGGAGGACTTATTGCCACGAAGGACCAGAATGACAAAGGTCATCAGGATCCTCCAGACAACAGGAAACCAGGTTTTGATTATTGGGGCTTTGGCCAATAGGGTTCCTGGGGCCACTTCAGGATGCTTGTCATTATGTGGCCCTAGTAAAAGCAATTCGGCTTTTACTTCTGCTTCAGTGGGCTGAGGGTCGATGTTCTCAGCGAAATCAAGACCTGTGGCCTTGATAAAGGTTTGGTAATTCAGGAAGAGGGTCTTTCTCCCATTCATCACTGAGAACGTGATAAGGGTGTCCTTAATGTCATCAGGGCTGGTTGCCACTGCAGTACACCGGAACTCCCTAAGATAGTCATGATATATGACTGGGGTGTTTTTGTAAACGCAGTAGAAAGAAAGCAGTTTTGTAGGTATTTAACTACATTCTTATACGCCCAAAATTTTTCGGGGTAGGCAAAATTCCCTACGACGTTGGTTTTGGTCATATCCACGCCCTCCATTGTGAATTCCACATTTGGGGCGCAGGTTATAGCTTTAGAAGTAACCATTTTAAAAGATTTCATTTTGAAAACAAGAAATGGTCTTGGTCTAAAGATGAAGAACACACACTAGTTTTGAGAAAAAAAACAAGAGTTTGTTTTAAAATTTCTAAAAGCATGTGTGTGTTTTTCTGTTTGGGGGTATTTATAGGGAAGTGGAGGGGGTGAGGTGGTTTTGGCATTAAGCGGGTTTTTCTCGCAATTTGAAAACCGTTTTGTATAAAAAGCTTGGAGTCCGCATTAAATGCCACAACTCTACTTTCCCGAGTTTTGTGCAACAGTCGAGGTGAACAGCTGTGCCATCTACAAAAAGTGTAATTTGCAGAGTTACATCATCACATATATATGATGTGTGAGAGGAGGCATTAAATGCCAAGTGAGAAAATGGATGATGAAGCGGGGGACCCATGATGTGGATGCCAGTTGGTATAAGAACATATATTCCTATTTTAAATAGGTATTCAGTTACCAACCTCGGACATTTACTAACTAGATACTTAGAGCATTAAGTATAGCATTGAATGTCATCATGAGGCCCCTGAATGATTTTTTTCATTCAGTTGAGGGGTTCAGGGAGGAAATTCAGTGATCTTATTCACTGAGAGATACATTGAGTCAGGGACCTGAGGTCTTTAGAATTTACACTTAGTTGGATGGATTCAATCAGTGGACTGATTTTCGATATCCAACATTCCCAATTCAGCTTTCAATCTTGTGAAAGTTGGTTCATCCAATGGTTTGGTGAAGATATTAGCTAGCTGATATTCAGTGAGAATGAAGTGTAATTCAATGTCACCATTCATGACATGGTCCCTGATGAAATGATATCTAATATCAATGTGTTTTGTTCTCTGATGAAGAACATGGTTGTTTGAGATGGCAATTGCACTTGTGTTATCACAAAAGATGGGAACCATCTTGTAATGGATGTCATAGTCACTGAGTTGAATTTTCATCCATAGCACATTTGCACAACAACTAGCTGGTGCAACATATTCAGCTTCTGCTGAGGACAATGCAATTGATTGTTGCTTCTTAGCACTCCAACAGACTAATTTTTCACCAAGAAATTGGCAGGAGCCTGAGGTGCTTTTTCTATCCATGTTACAGCCTGCATAGTCAGAATCTGAGTATCCTTTGAGATCAAATCCTAAGCATTTAGGATAATACATTCTGATGCGTCCCAACAAACCAAAAACTTGATGTGCTTTCGCAACGGGTTTTAAATTTATAAACAAGAAATATCGATTAACTAGGAACACATACGAGCAAGTATACTCGTTCGTGTGTAGTTAAGGATTGGTAAGTCAAGGTCGTCCCAAGAGACTTGGTTGTACTCAAATGTTGTTTCATTGTTTAAGCAAGTAACAAGTTGATAGATTTGATTGTCACGGATCAAACCACCAAAAAAAGCAATATGGAAATCATGATTTAAGCACACAAAGAACATACTTGTATGGGCAAATGATCACAAGGATATTAGGATGTTTAGTTTGGAAAACATATTATCACTGGTAATCCTTTCGACCTATAGAACCAATTATAATAGCTTAGCATTTTATAAATCAAATATACATAAGTCTTAATCAATTGATCATGTCATAAAAATCATGCGTAAACAAACAACAAAAAAAGAGTTCTTTCGACCCATAAACTTTGATGTCATCAATTTGTGAAGTTCCATTTACTTGAAAGATGATGAGAACACATATTCAAAAGACTCTTTTCGAATTTAATCTCAATTAAACCTTTACTTGTTATGTTTATTAATTCTCTTCCACAATCGTTAAAAAGCACAAGACCAAAACATTTGTCAACTAATGAATTGAAACTAATCACTATTGAGAATCCTTTCGGCCTTTAAACTGAACAATGATCAACCAAACAATAAACAAGGACAAGTTCCAATTTAGCCAAATATGATGTTTTTCATTATAATCCAAACAAACACTAATTATGTCCAAACATCCTTTTGTCACAAGTTCTCATAATAACCAAACAAGCATTAAGAGATAATTATAATCAAACATGTAACACAACACACAAAGGAATTCTCATAATCAACACAAGCAAAGACATTAATATGATTGAAATTAATAGAAACAATACCAAACATTAGAGTCAAAGCATCAAGTGCTACAATTCCAACCATGTGATTCCAACCAAAAGAAACTACCAAAATACAAATCCTCCATCCCTAAACCTTCCTGGAAATCGACCTCATGTTGTGAGTATATGACTTAGGGGTGTTTGGTAATAAGGATTGTTGATGATGTATGTGGTGTTTAATTGGCGTGAACTATAATCAAGCCTTATGTTGTAAGGATGATCAAGTCATATGTCCTACAAATGTCAACCAAACCAACTCCCCAACACCTCTAGAAATGGGTGGGGAGTGGTAGGAGAGAATCCTCCAAGTGTAGAGAGAATTGGTATAGATTATATGATAATTTGATATTTTTTATATGATGAAAACACTTAACCAAGCACTCTTATTTATAGTTGAATGATCCTTGGTCACTAAGCATGTTTCTTGGGCACAAAGTGTCATAAAAATGCAGGAAAAATGAGTTATGAAGTGTATATGATCGGACTTGGGAGTAATGGCGCTTAATTCCTCACTTAAATGCAACTTTAGGGGACTTTAAGTGCAGCAACCCGCGGTTGGGATCTCAACCTTGGCGGCTGGGAACATTCTGACCACCAAAATCACTCTCAACCCGCGGTTCAGATTTGAACCGGCGGCTGGGATGACTGCTCAACCTCAGAATGGGCTTTTGAACCTTGGGTTTGAATCTCAGCTTCAACCTTAGGTTGGGAACTGTTTTGCACATTAATTTCAACCTTAGGTTGGCATAAACTCCATTCTTTAACAATCATATTTGGCACTTAATCTTGACTCTTTCCTTCATTTTAAAACTTCATAATCTTTTACTTGAACTTGGAAATAATCATAGCATGAATCATTATCTTGAAAGGAAAACTTCTCTTCGTGCACATACTCTCGCTTTGTCGACTTTTCTTCGTCTTTCTCTTTATTTCCTTCAACATAGTTGTACCTGAACCTGAATACATCTTTTATACCTTTTAAGCGTAAAATGTTCACAAATACAACCAAATAACATGCAAAAACATACGAATAACGCGACTAAAATATATACAAAATGAGCGTTATCACATTCCAAGGCTTGGAGTATGTTATCCCTAAAACAATCCTATCATACACAACTACAATCAATAAGAATCAAAGAGAGAAGTGAGGCTTTGGAATTCTAGTGAGAGAAACTAGAGAGAGAAATATTATTAGCACACACACTTAACTCTAAGCAATCCCTAAAGCACTCACTCATCCAAATGGGGAGGATGGTGCTATTTATACTTTCTTACAATAAGATGGGCTTGGGCTTTTTATGGACTAACATGTAACCTATTAGATTAACTAAAAGCCCAATGACTATTCTAATTAATAAATACAACGACACAATACAAAAATATAATAATGACAAATGACCATCACTTTTTATAAAAGCTAACAATCTCCCCCTAAAGGATGGTCATTCAAATGATGCTCTCAGTGATTTGGTCTTTCGTCTTTGATGTCTTGAACTTTGTGTGTCGTTGTAGAATAGTCTTTGTTCTTTGTTCCTTCATGCTATGTGATTTTCGAAGTATCGTCTTTTGGTCGTTCTTGCCTTGATCAACATCTTCTGTGCATTTGCGTCGTATCCTCCTTCATACTCATACTTCTTGAACTTCTTTCTTATGTCATCCTTACTTGATACATGAGCTTGTTCTTGACTTCTTGATTAGCTTTTTGACAGTGTGTTTAACACTTTTGTCTTTAACTTGATCTTTTTGTCTTGAACTTCTTCACTTGAGCTTTGTTGAGGATGATCTTCATAAGTATGAGTATGAGGAGATGCAGATGTTGAGACATATGATGATGGTTGATGGACTTTCGTAAGTACCTGCATAAAACAGTTAGCAATAAATCGTCCAGCGCTTACAGGTTCAGATTTCGAGATTGTTATCAGCATAGTGTAAAAACTTTCTCTAATCATTACCAGGGCCGTTGTGAGCCTCTGAAGTATACCTGAGTATCACTTCAAGACTGTAGACCGTTTGAAGCACGTAACCACCATGATATAAGGCAAGATCCTTAGATCTCATTAAGACTCTTACAACTTGTGTCCTTTTTGGCGAACACAAGTGTATTATATTGGAAGTGTGTCCTAAGAGATTTTTGATGAATCTCATAGCTCTAGACTCGATAATGTGCGTTTTGGTTTTAGTAGTCGGAGGCATGGAGCAGAGTGCCACCTTTTCAATATCAACACATCTTGGAATGAGAGACCGATAGATTATGTAGTGTTCTCCGTGAGAAATGAAACAAATATCTTTTAAGAGATATCTGAGTGGCTAAGAGGGGTTTATGCAGCGTGTCACTGGGTCCATGACATCTTGTCTTCAATATCAGTATCAACTTTGTGATTACCAATAGCAGATGTATTGACCCAGTTTCTGTCCTAAGTTTTTCATGGAGGGCTATTTCTTTTCACCCTTTCATTAAACTGTTCTTTTTAATTCTTCAACACCTTCTTTCCCTTTCTCAATTACTCCTTTTTTTCAATCTTACCTAAGGACTTCTAATTCTAATATATTGGAATAGTCCTTGGGTAGATCCGTCCAGCTCTGGCGGATCATAGGACATAACCTAACCATAATCACCTTATTACTCCATGATTATCCTAGATTTTTTGATCACTTGCCATAAAACCTTTTTTGAAAATCTCTCAAAGTGTTTATGAATAAACACATTTTAGTTAACACTTCGAGAGTTTTGTATTTTCTGAAATACTCCCCCTTCACATGGGCTCATGCATTTTTAAGATAAATTTGCACATGTTGGGTAGAGTTTGCACATTTTTGAATTGATCAATTTTCAATTAATATGACCATTGCGAGACACGTTTACATCACTAGTTAGACTAGCTTGAAATTATTACCCGTCCCGGTCATATTAAAAGAGAATCTCTCGAATTGGTACATTCTACTCAGACAAGTCCTTTGCAAGACACATTTACATCACTGGATAAACCAGCTTGAAATTATTACCCGTCCCGGACAAGTCTTTTCGATTATTGACTTTTGATTTTCGCCAATTCGAGGGTTCAGATCTGAGTCTTTTTGGAGAGTTCTTTTGAGATTCAATCCACGATCTTTTAAACATTTTGATCAAATTTTAATCATGTCTTCTCCCCCCTCAAAAATAGCATTTCGTGATATTTTTTATATCAACGGATTAATTTATTTTATATATTTTATTATATATATATTATTATATATATATTTTTTTTTGTGTGTGCAGAGATAGACGGATCATTTTAGCATGATTTGGAACATTTTGTTTTTCATTTTATACTCCCCCTTAAATAAAGCATATATTTTTAAACATTTGAGTTTAAAATCAATTTTAAGGGTTTTGGAGGGAGTTGTCTTGAGCACAGATTTTGAGAGAGATTTTGAAAAATCTTTTTGAAAAATCTTGATCATGTGCTCAAGGTTTCTTTTTATTTTGCCATTAACAATACGAGTCCTGATCTGAAATAATCAGAAGTCAACATTGTAGCTCGGGTTTCGTACTGAACTACAAAGTTATTATGAAGAATTATTTGAGAACGCATTTTAGAAAACATTTGAAATGAATCATAAGTCAAATCTGTACATGTCCGTATCATTGTTGAATGACATTTCTAGATACGTACAGAATATCGATTATACGAGAGACATGTCGTGAGAAGAATATTTTTGGTTTTTATGATTTTATATTGTTTTTGTATTTTTGAAAATTTTCTATTTTTATATTTTGTTTTTGTTGGTTTTTCAAATTTTGTATTTTGTTTTTCAAAAATATTTACATGCGAAGCTTTTTGAGATAAAATTCAAGAAGATGGCTATGGCACTTTTCGAGTGTTGTAATGGATTGCACGAGATGGCTATGGCACTTTTCGAGTCACAATACAATGGTATGCGGTCGAAAGTAAAGCCATAATCTGTGAGTTGTGTCCTCATCTATAGAACTTGGGCACAACACGCAGATAGAGACACATACTCGGCTTCTGCGGTTGATAATGCAATACAATCTTGTTTCCTTGATGACTAGCCTACTAGCTTTTCACACAAAATGTTAGGAATATAAATATTCATATGAAAGACTTGGTCACCCCGAGTATCTATTAGCATTAATTTAGCTCGTAGGCTTATTAGTATTAGTTTCGTTATCGTAATACTAGTTTAGTCATAGTAGTATTTGTGGTATTGGGTCGGGTCTTTACCTACTGTCAGCTAAATCCACAGCCCATGTGGGGCGTTTATGTTACTTGTATATATAAGCCCTTCCCCACTCATGGGAAGGGTTGGAGCTTCTAATCTAATATTCATTTCTCTTTCACTTTCTCTCACTAGAACTCCCACTCCTCTTTCTTTCTCTCTCTAAAAATTGCCATACATAGATCTTTATGTGTGTTATGATATTCAAGATTCAACAATTGGTATCAAGAGACCATGGTTTGGTTAGATTGATTGTGTGTACTCGAATTTGTGGTTTATTATTGTTGTTTTACTTGGTTCAAATTGTAAAGTAAGAAAACATCATTTGATTGTGCTTAGATTCGAAAAAGTGTTGTACTTTTGTGTTTAGAATCATAGGAATAGCTTATTTTGGTGATTAGAGTGCTTATTTCATAAGCCTAGGGCTAATTTTGTGGCTTATTCAAAAGTTGGAAGTACTTTTTCTTGGCTGCGATTTGCCTATTTGTGGTTGTTCTTGGTTTCGGTTTGGTTACTTTGGGTAATTCTTGGTTGCATTTTGGCTTGTTACATTTCTGCGTTTTGGTTTGTAGCCAAATTGGGAAAAGGACAGAAGTGGGTGAAGGTGACCTACGGTTTGACCAGAATTGCGTTTTGACCAGAATTGCGTTTTGACCAGAATTGCGTTTTGACCAGAACTACGTTTTGACCATTGCGATTTGCTCCTGCGATTTGACTTCTGCGTTTTGCCTTAAGCTGCGGTTTGGTCTTGAGATTTGGTCACTGCGTTTTGCTTGTGAAGACTGCGGTTTGACTTCTGCGGTTTGGTCCTTGCGTTTTGCTTGTGAAGACTGCGATTTGCCTAGAAGGATTGAGTTTTGATCACTGCGGTTTGTCTCTTGCGGTTTGACCAAAGATCTTGCGTTTTGACTCTTGCAGTTTGACTGAAGACTCTGCGGTTTGACTGAAAGTTGACTTTTTACGTCAAAACTTCAAACGGCCATAACTTTTGAACTGTAACTCTGTTTTTAGCGAAATACCTGTCAAAATGACCGAAACAGCCTGAATATTGTGAGGTATCATGGCAAAGTCGTGAAACAAATTTTTTGAGGCCCAAATCCCCTCCAGAATGAAGTTATTGAGGTTTTAAGTTTTCAGACCAAAATTTCACCATAACAACTTGCATCAACCAAACCAAATCACAACTAAACAACATATCACCTAGTCTATCTAACGATCATCACTTTTAACACACAATCACTAATCATTGTACCGATCTAACAGTTACCATAACACATTCAAGTAATCATCATTTCAGGGTTTCTTCTTGATTTTGTAAAATCCCGCGAAAGCTTCTATTTCTCGGTTAAATCATAGACTTGTAAAATCCCGTGCTCGTTAATATCATGTCAAAAACTTGGGATTCAATCATAGCTGAGGTACTCAAATTGCACGACATGATCGATGAACATAAGATTCCCGAAAAAGTACAACCGACAAACGTTGTTGAGTCAGATACTACTAATATGGGAAATAACAATGTTTTCCCATATGAACAGTATGTGAAACACAACGAAGTGTCTGTTGTACCTAGTAGTGCATCTTCTGTTCTAAATGATGGTTATGTGATGCATGTGAACACTGCCGTTATCCCTGATGACTCATTGACCACTAAACATAATATCTATAAAGATCAAGTGGCCATACATGAACAACGTGCAGAATTGGAACACACTGAACGTGAACAAAAAATGGATAATCAAATGGGTACACCTTTGTACTCGAATTCACAAGAGAAAGAGTTGCATCAGTTACAACAAATGCAAGATAATGCAAAGGAAAGTTGCATGAAATACTTTCGACTACTTCATTCACATCTCAAGGTTCTCTAAGAAAGACCTGGATCCATGGGAGGATTCGAACGAGCATTTGCATCACTCTTTGGTCAAGATGTTCAGACTTTCATAGGCGCTATGTTCCTGAACTTAGATCAACTAGAACAACAACTTGACAAAGAAAAATTTCATGAAATTGGATCCATGGCTGCTCTTCGGGTGATCAACAAAAAACTTCAATTTTTCAGCGATTCACAATACACTTGGGATTATGACAGTCAAATGAAAGAAAAGTGTTTTACTGATTACACTGGAATTGAAGTTAACATGTTCAGAGAAACATTACTCCAACACATGGGTAATGTTAAGAAGTACATTCAGGAAAGAGCACAACACAAATTAAAGTATGACATCAAGATGAATGAAAATCGGATGCAATCAAGAGAGATTAAGGTTGATTCGAGTAAAGCACTGGGTGCTAGTTCAGTTGTCACAGAATGCAGTGGGATAAAGTCAGATAAGCATGATACAAGCAGCAGTTATGTGACTCATATCACACATGGTGTGGATGCTGATATCAGACCAGTAAATGACCAAGTGCCATTTGCTGAGGTACATTTAACTGTTCAACATAATGTCCTTGCTAGTGAACATGATCAAGTTATAAGTCCTTTGCTTAAGGCTGAGCTTTTCAAAACGAATGATATGGTTGAAAAAGAAGTTTATAATGAACTTTCAAACAGATTCTTACAACTTGAAAAACATTGTATTTCACTTGAAATATCAATACAACAAAAGGAAGAAAGTCTTCAAACTAACAAACCATGTAATAATCCGGAAATTTCCTGAATTTCGTGAATTTTTTGAGATAAACGATTTGAAAGCTCAGCTACAAGCCAAAAACTTAACGATCAACAATTTGAAAACTCGAATTAATATGCATGGGAAAAGTAATGAAGCCAAGGTTAAACATGACATTGATGCAATTGAGACAAGAAACATCGAATTGGAACTTAAAGTGGCTAAATTACTTAAGGAAAATGACACTTTGCAAAAGCATTACAAAGACCTGTATGATTCTATCAAAGAAACAAGAACTAAGACTACCGAACAAACAACTTCTTTGATTGCAAAAAATGATGTATTCAAAGCACAACTTCAGGAAAAGGGTTTTACAATTGCAGCATTAAGAAACGAGTTAAGAAAATTAACAGGAAATAGTGTGAATACTAAGTTTGCAAAACCATCAATCTTGGGGAAACCAGTTTCACAACCATTTAGAAACCAATAAGTTGTTAGACAACCGACTGCGTTTAGATCTGAACGACCAAAATTTTCAAAAAAACGATTTGCCTCCCAAGTTGATGCAAAACAAGTTTTGTCAAAACCAGTCACTTCACAGTCTAGACATAATGAAAAGGAATATGCTGTTGCAAAACCTCATCATATGAGTGCTTCTAGCTCTTTTAGGATTAGTTCAAAGCGTGTGTCATTTGTGACACCAAAAGAACATGTTAGGCATAAAGACATTGTTCAGAATCAAAACCTAGCTGATGCTAAGAAAAACACACATGAAAAGGCTAGGAACTTTCCTGTTTCTAAGAGTAGTTATGTGTCGATTAAAGCAATTCCCGTAGCAGATCAATCTAAGAATCGTAGATCTTTTTCTGAATCCAAACACTTTGTTTGCTCGACTTGTCAAAAATGTGTTTTTAATGCAAATCATGATGATTGTGTCACAAAATTCCTGAAGGAAGTGAATGCTTGTGCTAAGGTTCAATCCCCTAAGACTAGAAACAATAACAAACCTGGAGGACCAAAGAGTTATACTCAGAAACATGGTAGGCAGATTGCTATAGGACAAAGGTTTTCTCTCAACATGTCTTCCACTGTGCATGAGAAACCAAACACTCCTAGATCTTGTCTTCGGTGGATAACGAAGGGTAGAATTTTTAAGATTGCTGGTCTTAGATGGATACCTACTAGAAAGATGTTCACTGATTGCACAACCAAGGTTGACAGTGAAACCCCAAATGGTTTAGATGCTGATATCACTAACCCATATAAATGCAAACAAACTCTTAATGTCAGTGCAGGTAGTCTTTACTTAAGTGCAGGTACATCGTTCACTCCCTTTAAGGAAAGACTCAGAGTTTTGTTGCCGAAAAGACTGATATCTCATAAATTAGGGGTTCATGAAACTCAACTTTGATGAATATGACATATAACGTTTGAACACATCAGTTCAAGCCTCGTTCTTCAGCGAAATATGACGTCTGTTCACATCAGTTCAGGCCTCGATCTTCAACGACATATGATGTTTGAACACATCAGTTCAAGCCTCGTTCTTCAACGACAATGACATTTGAACAC